>VXBA01002631.1:52657-192571 GCA_013399895.1 Serilophus lunatus | reverse complement strand
GAGCATAAGCCCTATGAGGAACGATTGAGGGAGTTAGAGTTGTTTAGCCTGGAGAAAAGGAGGCTCCGAGGTGACCTTATCGCTCTCTACAGCTTCCTGAAAGGAGGTTGTAGTCAGGTGGAGGTTGGTCTCTTCCACCGGGCAGCAACTGACAGAACGAGAGGACACAGTCTCAAGCTGCGTCAAGGGAGGTATAGGTTAGATATTAGGAAGAAGTTTTTCACAGAAAGAGTAATAAAGTATTGGAATAGTCTGCACGAGGAGGTGGTGGAGTCACCATCCCTGGATGTGTTTAAAAAAAGGCTGGACGTGGCACTTGGTGGCATGGTCTAGTCTAGTCGAGGTGTTAGGGCAAGGGTTGGACTAGATGATCTTGGAGGTCTCTTCCAACCTAGTGATTCTGTGATTAAGCTGGTGTTAATCAGTCTCAGCAATGCCAGTATGCACCAGCTAAGAGTTTGATTTAGTTTGCACTGTGCAGCAAGAACCATGGCTGCAGTGCAGCTGAAGTAGGGAAGGAGGAGCAAGGGAAGGACCTTCAAGTTCCTGCAGTTTAATTTCTGCTGGTATCCTTACTGACTCATCATTTACTTCCAAGGCCCAGACAAAGAGTTCTTTGGGTATAAGGATTAGACTTCCTCCTAGGCAGAATTAATACATTCAAATAAAATGGGAGAGACAGAGTGAAAAATGCTCTCAGTATTCAAGATGTTACATTTCTGTAACTGAGAAATTTTTATCTTCACCATCAAATTATTCTAGACTTTTTTTTTTCCTCAGCTGTAATTTGAATTCTTATTTCCCAGAGAACAGATGATGCTTTTATCTCCTTTTGAGCAGAGAATAAAATTGACTAGTGATAGGGACTAGACAGCTTAGCCAGTGTATAATGAGATTTGTAACAGGATATTGAGCCCTTTGTCTCCAGGTCATTGCTGATTATACCTTGTGTCAGGAGTGATTCCAAGCTACTGTCTAATGCTCACAGAGCAGGTATTAAGCAAACTCTTAGGAGGCAAATGTCTATCTTTTACAGAGCTTGATTCTGCAACAAACACATTGCAGCCTCAGCTGGCAAGGTACTAAACACATCCTTGACTTGAGATAGAATATTTTGATTTGATTCTAGCATAAATATATTTGGACACTGTGTACATACATATGTGTATGTTAGAGTGTTTTTGCCAAATAGAACTAATGGAAGGAAAGGAAGTAGTACTATTGGAAATTCTGTTAATTAAGGTGGCATGTTAGTTGTAGACTTAAAAAAAAAAGCTGTCCATGACCTGAGCTATTCACATGAACATGAAGGACTAAGAATCATTCTGTTTTCTAAAATGCAGAATAAAATCTCTTGCTTTTGGATCAGTCGACTGAGTGATATGAATAGAAGTTTTTTTGCAATTATTTTGTTAGTGAGATTAAAAAATGAATCAGGCATATAAAATGTTTGCTATTTTTTTAAGGAGGTAAACAGGAACTGGAAAAATACCATGGATTAACAACTCTATGCATAGTTCATGCTGTGATAATGGCATGTTCTTATCTGCTTCTTTTTTTCTTTTAAATAATATAATTTATGTTTCAGGGAGAAGATCCATTACATTCGGACAGAGGGTACACATGGGCTTGAAAAGTTGTCCTGTGATGCAGATTTAGTAATTCTGCTGAGGTAATCAATTTGATCAACAGTATAATGTCATTACTTACAGTACCAGAGAGGCTATTTGGTTCTTTCTCAGCATAATTGAAAAGATTTTGTTAAATCAGGTCATACTGATAGCCATCCAAAATTATTCAGACAGAGTATATCTGTCAATTTGAACTTCTGGAAGACAGCCTCCATCAGTGTGGTAAATGCCATCCACAGCCAGCTCAGTCAGTACAGCTGTTACCTTCAAGTAACATATGAAAAAGAATCAGGTCAAAATGTTTCCTTTTAATGGAAAAAAAATCTTGCTTCTTTTTTCAAAAAAAAAAAAAAGAGAAAAAGTCTCCTTGTCTTCCTCATGAAATTATTAGTTTTACAGCAGCAGTGCTGCCCACTGAAACATCACTGTACAGTGCAGTCACCATTGTCTGGGTAATGCAGATAAGGCTTCCGTTTTTATTGGAACCAGGCAACTTGGTCTTTAGGTCCTAGCTACTTTTCCTCTGCACAGATAAGGGCTTATTTTATTATCTTTGTCTTCCATGGAAAATGTTGCTTTACCCAGATGGTTTTGGTATGCTGTAATAGCACTGCCTAATGCAAGAAGTTTACAACTCTTTGCCATCAGTTTAATTTCAACTGTCAAAGCACTGAGTTATATGAAAATGTACTACCTGAGAAAAACAGCCTGGGAGACAGATGTGTGTACCTTTACTTATCACTGCTAACATATTGAAGGTGTTTCTGTTTAGTCCATAGCCTCTCATCTATTAGTAGGAGTCTATTCTCTTAGCAGGTTAACCAACTGTGTTGGCATGAAACATCTAATAAAATTCATTTTGTTCATTACTGGTGACCAGGCCATGTTTGGGAAAATTGTGGATTTTTTGAATCTGTGAGTTCAGGGATGCACCTAAACTTGTTACACAGTGGACTTGCACCATACTGCATATTTACATTCCTTCATCTGATGAATGTGAACCTTCTCTCCCCATGCCCTTTTCTATGCAGCCTTTTTGAAGAGGATATTATGTCCTACATACCACTGCAGGCTGCCTTCCATCCTGGTTACAGTTTCTCTCCTCGCTGCTCACCCTGTTCATCACCCCAAAATTCTCCAGGTAAGGAGATGGGGAAATTAAGACAAAATCTTATATTTGTGATACTTCTCCTAATAAATAGAAAGGGATTGACTCCTGTCAATTTCAGTCTCTTCTACCTGGTGTTCCAAAAACTTCTCTCCTTCCTATGGCACATTTATTTTGAGACCTAAGGGGGATCATCTTTGTCATCTAGTCTGACCTCCCTTGTTGAGCCCACTGACTTGAGTCTGACAGGAAACGTATTTTCCAGAAAGACATGCTGTCTGAAAAGGTTGTTTCCAGCTGTGCTATGTCTCTGTAGTTATTGTTTATGCTATAGAAATTTGAGGAGCTAATGTCTCCCTTTTGCCAAGACATAGAGCCTCCACCACAGCCTCACTGCATGGCTGTGTCCAGTGGCCATTTTGAGACAACAGACAGAAATGTGATCTGGAAAAACATTTTTGACTATCTTTTTCGAACATTCATTTAAATTATCTGATTTTGAACAAAATTTATGGACAAGAGAAATTTAAATATTGTATGTGACTGTGGAAAATTATGTCAGAGTGTCCTGTTTTTATTAATGAGTTTTAATGCCATCATTAACACAATTCCACTCCTCTAAATCAGGAAAGGTCATAAAGAAATCTCCTACAGGACAAAAATCTAAGTATTTGGCATGAAGATGACTTAGGAAACTGTTAAAAGGTCTGCACTGTTCCCTACCTATTCTTGTGAAAACACAAGGGCAAATACTCATTTCTGGCAACTCACTGTTTGCTTGGTTTTTAATGTCACTGGTTTTAGAGCACATGAGAACACCCATTCTCTTATGTCCTGTGGGGAGCAGGGGTAGTCTAACAGAAGAGAGAAGTGTTGCAAGGGATTCTCTTTGCACTGTGTGTAAATATACCTTTCTGGTTTGCTAGCATAGACAACAGTGACCTTCCATTCTGGCAATCATGATACTTTGGGCTCTCACTAAATGTGATGATCTTTTTTTCATTCTGTGGAACATTTTCTGCCAGATTTCTCATCAAATGTCTTGTTTTTGTTGTTTACTATAATGAGACAGGGAAATGGGATTTCATGGATCCATTCTTTAACCTTTTATGACATGACACTTGTTTATACAAAAGAAATAATCAGATACCTTGAGAATGCAGCCTTCAAAACACAGCAGGTCTCAAACTGCTGAAAATCTGTTGTATGTGTAAATCATTATAGGGAAATTTAGTATTTCTTGTTGACGGAATTCCTTCTTGATGCTACAATGAGGTTTTGTGTTGATAGGTGGAAGTGTTTAATATACAGTCAGATTAACACAGGGAAACTTGATTCCCACCTTAGTTAGGGTGCTAGGCTGCAGTGAGAAACATTGCTCAGAGTTCTAGAGGTTTAGTCCTGCCAAGTGAGGTGGTTGCCTGTACAGTGCAGAGGAGAAAGATCTTTTGAAAGTAAAAAGGGAAAGAAAACCTAAATGCCACTGACCATGAGTGGCAGTAATGCATGTCAGTCTTTCTTACGTCTTTCTGATCCTTGAATTTCCATTCAGATCAATCACAGTTAAAAATTGATGCAACACAGGGGCATACACAAGATGAATTTAATAGTTCTTTTTGTGAAGGAGATACAGCCCCTGGAGATCATTGCAATCACTGAATTATAGGAACTTAGGACTCTATTGATGCCAGGTGGAAAAAAAGTAATTCTGAGTGCACTGTATACCTGAAAAAAAAGTTCCTACCACATTTGTTAGCCAGTTCTGTCTGGAAACATAAGCTGCATGATTTGGAACACCTTAGGATGCTGTTCATTTTCCCTCCAGGGCTGCAGCGAGCAAGTGCGAGAGCACCTTCTCCATACAGGAGGGACTTTGAAGCCAAGCTGCGCAATTTCTATCGAAAACTTGAAGCCAAAGGGTATGGGCAAGGCCCAGGTAAAATTAAGTGAGTATTCCAGCAAATCATTTAAATACTCTAACACGGCATAGCTTTGTTTTTTCTCATTTTCCATTAAGACAGTGATAGGGAATGGGAAAGACCCTGGAGATTGCATTTTGTGCGTGAACCATCAGGGCATGATAAGATCTTAGTATATACCCTGTAAAAGAGTGATCTTCAAGATGCTTTTGTGTGAAAGTTTTACTTCTTGTAGATTCATATTCTCTTACATTCCCATTTCCTACCTATTTAGCAGGGATGTAAAATACCTGATTTGCTAGTAGGAGGATCATCCATTCAGGCAAACACCTACCATGTATTTACAACAACTACATCACTATAATGGTGGAAGGACTCCAAGTTCTTTGGATAAGTTAGTCTGTACATGCAGGTTTAACTTTCCATAGTTCTTTGTGTTGGTACCCCTCCTGGATTTGAACTAGAGAGATTTCTGCTGTTTTTCATGTATTTTGGGGATCTGTGATCTGGTTATGGAGTTTGCTTTTCAGATGTCTTGTTAATTGACTTTTGAGTCTGTTAATTGACTTTTGAGTACCTACTTGTACTCAGTCTAGTTACCCAACTTTGCCAAAGGACTATGTGTTTCTAAGGTATTTTCTGGGCATCTGGTTGAATTTATGCATCAGGTTGGCTTCCTACCAAATGACATCTCTTGTGGGGAAAAAAAAGCATGAAGCCAAGAAATATATTCCATGCAAACATCATCATCAAAATAATCTTACAGAGCTGAGGAGTCCTACCTGGTTCTTACCCTTTTTGGTATCCTGCTAAGTGGGTCCAAGGCAGATATGAAATATATTTGCCTTAAAATGTCCATGAAGGTATGAAGAGGAAGGATTTCTTGCACAGATGGTGTTTAAAAGTACTATTCATTAAGTTGTTTTGGATGCTGGTAGGACAGTGAGAGATGTGTTGCATAAACAGAGCCCTTTGCTTCCCCTGCTACAGAAGCAGTATTTCCATGGGCATACACTGGATTAAATCTAGGAAGTGTTTAGGGCCGATTCCAGAAAGCTGTGACCTCATATACACAGGAAACTCACAGCCCTCTCTACCATATAAATTTGAACATAGAGGTTGTCGCAGAGTCTTAGCAGTAGAACAACACTTTGAACGTAATCACAGCCTTGTGAAGAAATTCACCTTTGAGGCACATAGAAAAGCCTAATGAAACAACTCGCTGAAAACCCATAATGGTCAAGTAGCACATGCACCAGCAGATGCAAGTTTATTACGTTTTCTGAGAACAAATGTCTCTCCTTAGCAGCTCTTGTTTACCTTCAGCCTCACAAGCTCACACAAGACTCAGTCATTAGGTCTTTATTTTTTCCTCCCTTTGCAGGTTAATTATACGGCGTGACCACTTGCTGGAAGGCACCTTCAACCAGGTAATGGCATATTCACGCAAGGAGCTCCAGCGGAACAAACTCTACGTCACGTTTGTTGGCGAGGAAGGGTAGGGAACCACAAAATGCTCTCGGTTTTGAACTAGCTGTTATGTTGCAAAACACTGAGTTGACTAAGGCTGAGCCTCTCTTGTTATGTAATGTTTCTTTGGTTTTATTTTGCCTCTGAGTGATTCATCTTAACTGAAACATTTGTTAAAAATAACAATAACACTTCATTTTCCTATAACACCTTCCATCCAGATGTCTCAAAGTGACAATTTAAGTAGTTAAATCTAATGTCATCTTTTTGTCACAGGCATTTTGACTGTCTGGAAAGAAAAACTCAAATACAGGCCAATGTTTACACACTGAATCAGTCTCAGGACTATAATTAGAGACCAGACCTTTTTCCACTTTGTTGCTCTAACTCTTCACAATGAGTCTGGTTTTGCTTCAAAAATTTTTCTTTTGCATGCCATCTAATGATCATTTGTTACCCATATGTGGATTTCTTGTTTCTGGCTGAAGTGAGAAACATGAAAGCTATTTAGTCCTTACAGTTTAATTCACCCAGATGAAAGGTGAAAGCAACAGAAGTCTCTTGAGAAGGCCTTTTCTCAGGAAACTTTCTACCAGTCCTGCAAGTCCATGAGCCATTCTTGTATAGTTAAAGCCAGCTTTTGTTTCCAAATGTAAACAGAACCTTTTAAAGCCACCCTGGATCACCTCAAGAGCTACATTGTATTTGAGGCTTAGCTGACATGCTTTTATGATGGAAAAACCATTGTACATGTTTCTAATGTTCCATATAACAAAGGCATGAAAATGTATTTCAGTAGCTTTGCATGTAAAGTTTCTTTTTTTCCAAAACGCACATAGATAGGATTTCAGTTCCAAAAGCATCAGCAGAGTAAGGCTCTCAGGCAGCTCTCGGTATGTCCAGCAACTGCTTACACTGTCAGCTCTGAGGTAGCATGTCAAGTGACGGTCTTCTGCCAAGCCGAACTTGTCTGGGGACATATTAGGTCCAGTGGAAAACAGAAGCCGCCAATCTCAAACAGAGCCACTCGGTGACCTCTGTATCAAGGGGGTTTTTCACTCTTATTTTTATATTCCATGGATTCTGTATTATTTTACAGAGGTCATGTTTCACAGCTGTTTTTGCCTATGGCTTGCAAGTAAAGCACAAACATGTAGCACAGCCCAGCCTGTGTATTGGAATAGCGTTCTAGTATGCTAACACTGGCCAAAGTCATGTTTAACCCTGCATGTTTGCTGTGTGTGGCATGGTGTCCTCAGGAGAAATTACAAGCCAATTTGATTTGCAGATTCATTCATTCTTCACTGATTCATTTGCATCTGAAGATTCATTCCTCCATGGTTTCTGCCGCTTAATGCTAATATACATTCTGCTGGAGGGACTCCAAGATATCAATTCCCTATTGAAAAGAACAGTTGATGCTGTATGGCCGCATGATGCTGTGTGGGCACTTCCCACTTGTTTCAAAGCTAAAAGGACATTGAAAATGAGCTATGAAGACTTTATGATGAGTTAATGTGTTGTTGCCCAGAAATGCAATACCTACTCTTCACCTTGGATTTTTTAATACAGGCAGATGTTGTTTGTAGTTCTTTACTCCAGACATCACCAGGCTTAGCTCTGTATTTTGATGTCCATTGAACTAGAACTGTTCCAGAGTTGGCACTAGTGGGTCATGTGGTCATATTACCATCCTCTTGTGCTTTATAGATTGAGTCTCACCACAAGATCCTAGAGCTAAAGCTCCTCAAAGAGTGAAGTATTAAATCTCCAGACGTAAAACAGAGGTGGATGGGCCCGCATGCCCTTTATCATCTTTCTAGTTGCACAAATCCATTCATTCAACCTCTTGCATCTATGCTTCCATAACTTCAAACATAGTATAGAACATTCTGATCCAGCTGCAGAGCTTTCCACTTACTTTACATTTGTTAAATACAACGAATAGTGTCCACCTCAGAAAATCCTTTGGCACACATGACATATGGCTACAAATCATTTCTTCATATTACTCCATGTAGGTTTATTTTAGATTGAAAAACCTACTTGCCATTATTAGAGAATGATCTATTTTTAATAAATACATCACTGTTGGGTTTAATGCATTCATGAAATTGTTTCTTCTTTGACTCTTTTTTTTTTCAAGTTGAGGTAATTGGAAACAGTTTGATCTAAAAGTTGAGTTTAAAAAATAAAATGGTGACCCTCTACAGAGTAAATTCATGCAACAGCAAAGCACAGCTTAAGGTGTACCACATGAAAATATCAGAAAAGTAGAAAAGCTTGGATGGAACAACTGAGAAATCATCATTCTGTCTTAAGAGACACAGTTCTGTTGGGGCTTGTTCAGCACACACCCTTAGGTTATACCTAGAACTAAGAAAACCTCTTTGGGACTAGATGTCAGAATAGGAATGTAAGAGAAATTTCTGCTTCATTCCAGGCTGTTTGGCCTGGCAACCCAAGTGTTCATAGGCAATTCAAACCCTCTCACTAAAAAGTAGCCCTCTGCTAGCCACCCAGCTGAGGCAAGGCTGAGATTCAGACCTTTGATTTGTTATGCCTTTGGAATCAAACACACTACTTAAGGAATGTGTCTCAGTTACGATTCTTTCCAGATCTACCTAGATATTGGTGAAGTTTCAGCAGCACAATTTGTTCAGAACTCAGAATCAGGTTTTTAGAGGAGAGATAGACCATGTTAGAAACACTTGACTGCAGAGGCTGCTGTGCCAAGAAAGCAGCCAATGTAGGCGAACCCAGGAAATTCACTCAAATGGGTAAGGAGCCTCATTTTATCTTTTCTACTTTTCCTTTCCAGGTTGGACTACAGTGGCCCCTCCCGAGAGTTCTTCTTCCTTCTGTCTCAGGAGCTCTTCAATCCCTATTACGGGCTGTTTGAGTATTCAGCCAATGACACTTACACTGTACAGATCAGCCCCATGTCTGCCTTTGTTGAAAATCACCTGGAATGGTAAGAACATTTTATGCAGAATTGAACTATCTTTTCAGATCATTAAAAAAATAGGCAAGTAAAAAAAAGCTGCAAGTTTCCATTAGACTACATATAAATATTGCTTCTGCTGGGAAGAAGTGGAAAGTAGATTGTAAAGAGAAAGGGGGGATAGGTGTAATACAAGAGAAAGCTCTGAAAAAGGAGTTGTGATGAGGTTCTGCTATTAAAATGTCCTGCTCACATTACTTGGGACTTGATGTTTGTGTATGCCTGTGTGAATGTGAAAAGGATAGGGAAAAGACCTCTTCTTAATCCAGACCTCGTGTCCTTGGTAACTTTCTAAGCATAGCAAGTGTGGTCTTACTGTACCTCAAGCAGCATTGTGCTTGGAAACTATATAGTGTTCTCTAAGAGCCACATTGCTGCTCTGTACCTACCATAGGCCTTAAAAAAGGCCTAGGGAAAGCAGCTTAACTTTTCTTCCCTATCAGAGTGTTCCTGCTGGTGTGGGGCAAGGACAGCAGAGTGAGCAGGTACTTTACCTCATCCAGTATGTGTGCAAATAGACAAATTGCTGATCTTGCTTCTTTATCAAAAATTCTGAAAGCATATTGTGGTCTCCTCATTTTTTCTATCTGCCTCCAGATCTGTCTTTGGAAGTTGTTTTCACTTTGATAGTTTCAGATGTGGTTCAGCAAAGCATGGACTGCAAGCTCTGGGCATTGTTTGATCCCTTATGGGATTTCATTGTGTCTTCTCTCAGAGTTCCTTTTTAAAATGGAGGGCAGTTCAGGCCCCTTTTAAATTGGAAATAACACATGTCCCTCTATTCTTGTAAACAGGTCCTCCTTTTCTTGGCTTATAGTGGGCAGGACATCAAGAACAGTTGTACCATCACCTCTGTTAAAGTCGCAGGTTTAAAAAAGGAGTATTTCCTGGGGCTAGCATGGTCTCTGAATTATTGAGATTTTTTTTGTATCACTTTTTTTGTTATCACTTACAGCAGTGGAGCATTATGCTAATAATGATCCTTGCATTACAGTGTTTCTCTACTGACATGAGCAGAAAGAGCAGCTTAGTTCTTACACCTTGTCCACCTCCCACTGCAATCCTGCTCATTGGACATTATGTGGTGCCTTCCTAGTTTTCAAGAAGAAATACAGTCTGAAATTAGTTCATCTCTATCAGACAGCACGGATAAACTTTTGGTTTAGGAGGTAATTTTTTGTGAAGATGTATTTTGATTTCAGGGCAGAGGACCACTTAGGCAGGTACAAACCCAGGATTCTGCATACGCTCTGTGGAATCTGAATGCAGGCCTCTATCTCCAGAAATAGTGTTGCTATGTTATCTTAGCAGTAGTTGAAATAGGCCCTTACTCTTACGTGTTATAAACACTGTTGTTGCAAAGAGTTCAGCTGCAATTTTCACTGAAGTGATAACTTCTGCTGCAAAAAGTATATGCTTTGTTCAACCCCCTTCATTTTGTCCTTCTGTGCATTGAGAGATTTCACCATGAAAGAGGCAGATTTTTAAAGGTATCCTGGGCATATAGAACAGCAAAAACACACACAATATGATTTTCTGTGGCAGTTAGCATTTAACTCAGAAATCAGCAACAATTAGACACTTGGGATATTTCTCCAACTACACATATCAATCCAATTTTTTGCAGGCAGAATATTATTTCACCTTTGGGCATTTTTGGTTTTCTTTTTTAAGAAAGATAAATTAAGTCTCTTGGCCTGCAGTAGGAAATAAGTGCTATGAATGAACAGATTTGCACATAAAGTATTGTAAATAGGGCAAGATTGGAGAACCCAAGGGAATGATAAGCAATCCGGTCGGTGCTTGGAAATAGTTCTTAAACCTGTTATGGAAATAATTTGCTGAGACCAGAGTTTTGTAGTTAGTTTGATAGGTTTCATGATTGAGTTGTAGATATCTAAACATTCTAAATGTTTTTATGCTATCTTTGTGTCTGATCTCAGGTATTCATGTGTAACCCTGTAGTACTGTATTCAGAAGTCTGTGCAGCCAGCTAAGATAGGATTTGGACCAAACTCTTTGAAACCCAGAGCATGACTCTCCCATAAAGGTTTTATAGCCTAACTTCTCCACGGGCACTGTAATAACTTGCTTGTTCATAAAGAATGGGGTTTTCTCATCTTCTCAGTCTTTCTCCAACTTCATTCTCATCAAAATCAGTACGAAAACTTCTGTTTCTCAAATTTACTTGTTGATACAATTCCAACAGAGCCTCCTCCCTCCAACATGCAAAAAGTAAAGATTATTTTCCCATTTTCGAATCTGTTATGAAGCATCAGTTAAAATAGATGAATGAATCAGTTTGAGAGACCCAGGGTCACAGATAATTAATATTCATAGTCTTTTCAAAGCTTAAAGTCTGATGTCAGTCATGAAAACCACACAACCACAATTGGTTTAGATTTGCAGATTTTTTTCAACTGTGTGCTTTTTGGTGCTGTGGCGCTTATCATTTATGTGAAATGTACCCTTGGCATGTTTTTCTGTATAGTAATTCTGCAAGAACAGCTATATTAAGAAGCAGGACCAGCAAAAATGTTCCCCCAAAATTATTTTACATTTTCTCTTTCTTAAGCCACCAGTGGTGAGTTTGAGATAAATACAACAAAATGCAAAAATGCATATGCAAAGATGTGAAGTTTTGCTCATATTGGCAGAATTGAGAAATACACCACTTTTTATCCCCAGACTGAGAGTTACAGTTCTGCCTCTTTTGATGGCTTATTTCATGCTTTGCTCTTTGTACAAACAGCATTCTGAGTCCAAAATGAGCACATCAAAGCACAGAGTAGTTGTATGTATGCCAAGTTAAGAGAGAGACATAATGACTGGAAAATATTTCTCATTTATGGAGAAACTGAGATTTAACACCTTTCCGGCAAGCTTTCATTGAATAAGACTTTTTCTTCAGTTAACATATGTGCATGCTGCACACACAAAATATATGACACACTTTTAAAGCTAAAAAAAATATTTTAAACCAAGTAAGTTTGATGACACACATTTTTATCTGCATGCTGCAGGGTTTACCTGAAGCTCATAGCCAGAAGAGCTGCTTTTAATCCATGCCAGTAATGAGCCATTCTATCTGATCCGGTTAACTTGTCTTGCCCGAATATTTGAAAAAATCTTCTAAAATACTTCTAAAATACACCCCTACCTAAGGTAGTTTGCCCTTCTCCATGTAAGTGGCCAAAATGTGATTCCAGCTGCTATGTATTATTGCAGTGAAAAGAATATGGTTTTGCCTAGAAGTAACATTCTTGTCGTTGCGCTCAGTCAGGTGTTTTGAGCAAATGAAATAGGGTGAGCCACTGAAAAATCCTTCTCAAATTTTGCTCAATATGCTGAAAGATGAAGTAGTGAGGAATATTAAATGTTTCTATCACAACCTCATGCAGCTGAGGTCACTTGGTTTATTCAGCCTGGAGAAGAGGAGACTAAGGGGAGACCTCATTGCAGTTACAACTTTCTTGTTGAGGGGAAGAGGAGGGGGAGACACTGATCTCTTCTCTACAGTGACCAGGATCTGAGGGATTGTCATGCAGTTGTGTTAGGGGAGGTTTAGATTGGATATTAGGTAAAGGCTCTCCACCCAGGGGTGCTGGAACAGGCTCTCCAGAGAAGTGGTCACAACACCAAGCCTGACAGAATTCAAGAAGCACTTGGAAAACACTCTGAGACACATGGTGTGATTCTTGGGAATAGTACTGTGCAGGGCTTAGAGTTGGACTCAGTGACCTTCGTGGGTCCCTTCCAACTCAGAAGATTCTACAGTGCTGTGAAAGTTAGAGCTGTATTATTCGGTACAGTTCCATAATGCTGAATTCTGACATACTAATAAAGGACTTCCAACGTCTTGCCACATTGGCTTCTGACTTTCCTCCCTGTTAACAATCCTTTGAAAGATTGCAGATGGACTTTGAGTTCCTGAACCAGCGAAGCTCTGAAGTCAAGGATGCCCTGTATTAGTAGATATATAGGGATACTTTTTCACTGATGTGAAAAAGGTTTCTGTCTCTGATTTGAATGACTAAAGTTTGATTAAATATTGTAGTTCTCTTTTTCACCAGAAGTCAGTAAATAGTAAAAGATTAGATGGATACATCAATCCTGAGGAAATTTGTTTCTAAATTCTGAGAATAAATTGTCTCGTTACAGTGTTTGCCTAGTCTCAAATCTTTGTGTGGATCACTGATTACTCTCCCTGTCTTCTTCATGAGGCATTTCCAAGAGGTCTAGAAAGTTGCTGCCATCTTTTTATTCTATCTCATTCATCTCTGTTGTAACAAAATTACCTGCGTAATCAGGTGCTTTTCCTTGGGTCTATACTTGGTCTATCTTTTTCCATAATATTTCCCTACTCAGCTCTAGTTAAGCAAGGTGCTAAACTGAATGTTTCTGTGAAAATTTCTGTATAATCCTCACGAAACCTGAAGAGTATTATCTCTGTGCTGTTTCATTGCTTATATGGCTGCCAATTTCAGAAGTTATGATTTGGTTGTCATAATATCACATAAGTTCTGCTTCTTAGGAAAAGCAATTCTCAAGTGTTTTCTCATGAACTTTCCCTCCCTGCTGTGAGTACTTCATCTGACAGTGACAACAAAAGTACTGTTTTCTTTTTAGTTCACAAAACATTGTGTTCATACTCTGCTCTCAGGTGGAAACCCAATCTCTTTTTCATATCTTCTGAGCGGGCCAGAGTTTTCCTTCACTGCAGTCCTGCAGTAATGCAATAAGATAATTTGATGCACCCTTCTTTGAGAGATAGCACTGTGTTCGCATCATGATCACCTGCACCAGAGTTTTTATCACTAGATCACTTGTCTGTTCTTTCATTTGACTTGCTCAAGCAATCCATGTCACATCATGTACTTTTGAATTTTTGGTCCATTGCATGTTTGTAAATGTAGAACCAAAGCCAGAATTGTGAAAAGAAGCCCAGCCTTTGCATAAAAGGCCAAGTGGCCTAGACAGAAAAAATCATTCACAGACACTCATTTGGAGATCTGAGGGATCTTAACCTGAAACATCTTCTTCTGTGTTTTCATAATAAAATTAGTGACAGTATGGGTTTCTATAACAGTTATGCATTTGTGGACCTTGCTGTGACATTTATACAGCCAGAGAGCAGTACCCCAGTGTTGCAGTTATCTTAGAAGTATTTACAGCTTGCTAATCATACTTAGCATTCTGTATCCATCTCAGAAAAGACCTGTTGCATTTTGTTTGTTTTTCTATATATGAAAATTAATACATTTATTTGGCAGAACCTTATTAGAAAGTTGAAGACCTATGAGTGAAATGTTTTTGTGCAGAACTCTAATGAAGAACACAAAGATGATGTTACAGTCAAAAACAGTAGCACAGGTCTCCAGAAGCTGTAGGCTAATTCCTGGTGCCAGTGTCCTAATGAACTCCATTTACTCCATTAACTGCATGCTCATTTCGAACTGTTTTGGCAGTAGTTTTTTCATTCAGTCCCCATAGTTAACCTTTCACTCTGCCCTCCAATACCCTTCCTTGTGCTGCTGAACAGAGTCAGAGAGAAGATTTGCATGTATTTCTACATCATGTTCTGCCTGGTGTGCTTACTGTCCATGCAGACATGAACTTGCTTTCCCTGCACTCCAAGACAGCTGACATGGTTATTGCAACACTGAGCTGAGAAAATATATACCGTCTCCCATCAAGGCTGATTACTTCAGGCTTGGCATTGCCTCGATTGCTTTTACGTGCTCTGACAAGCTTGGCACATGGGTAGAGCAAGCTCCCTTTGCCTGCACAGTGCTGTGTGGGTACACCCCCAGCCAAACTCTGAGCAGCCCTCTTATTTATTTCATGTAAACAAGAAACCACATACCCATCACTATGCGTCTCTAGCATGCCAAAGAATACAAGGTGTTGTTTTTCCCCTTTTTTGTTGTAATAAGCCCAAGAAGAACCCAGAATGTTGCAACTCTAGCTGTCTTTTCTCCTCTGAGAGTTTGGTTGGTTTTCTTAACCCAATTTCCTTAGGAGTAATGCCTCATGCAATTGCCCTGCCTATCCATCAGACAGATTTCTAATCAGTTTGAGAGCTGTTTGACAGGAAGGTAAACATCTCAAACATACTAATTTCCTAAAAGCTTTATTAAACTTGTATCTGCGTGAAGGATAGATCAGAGTCAGAAGAGTGCCTCACTGAGATGGGCTGGTGAGTTCCACAGAGATCTGTTTTGTCCTCTCAGCTGGCCAGGCAGCACGAGCGAGCTGACAGGTTCATCACAGGCACAGGCTGCAAACCAGCTATGTCATCTTGCTCAATAGCTTCTGGATGTGAGGGAGAGCTGTGAAAGCTCAGGGGAGGCAGAAGGAAGAAACTGGAGATCCTCCAAAGTGTGGGAAGTGCTAGCAGAGATGTGTAGGAGGAACTGTAACTATTGCAGTATGGTAATACAGGGCCATCAGAGACAGATCTATAGGAAACAAAGCTCCATTAATCCTACTGCACAGAGAATGACTTCTTTAAAGTGTTTTTAAAGAAAGTGACAAATTGCCTCATGACCTAATGGGTTGTATTCAGGTGCTGACCAGCTCATAGGATGGATTTAGGCACATTCTGTGGCTTTTTATAGAAACAGTGGAGAAATGTAGTCAAAGCATCTAAGCAGGAGGTCTGCAGGCTGCCATTACTCCTCTCCACTGACTGAAAGTAGCACTGGGGTATATGTGGTCTGAATTACTCATTAATCTCCCTAATTTTTCAACTGTTATGGCAGGAAACCTACATATGGCCCAATGCCTGTTTTAGTCAGGGAGTCAGAAATACTGAGTTTGGTTTTGGACTCAAAAGGGCTGGTTGTGTGAGTCTACTTTTGTGGGAGGAATAAATTTAGAAGATCACTTTTGCAGCCATTTTGGAAGGGCCTGTTTATGGTAAACACTGAAAAATCATCCTCATAAAAATCAGATTAGATGGAGCACCCCAGAGTGGGACATTCAGCTACATACAGTTGTTTTTGAAGTTAGATGATCACCTCTTTGCCTCAGTATCCATCTGAAGAGATTTCCTAATATATAATCAACTTGAAATCCATTTGATGTACACTAGTGCTCTGAACTGCTTTGAAATTCTCAGATGAAAGGCACCACAGAAAACTAAAGGATTTTATGTAATGTTATACTATAAATTTTAATTACTAGCAATGCCTTATTTTAAATAAATTATGTTTGCATGAGAAATTTTCAAGCACTATTTTACATCTTCTGGACAAGAATGATATTAAAATAAATGCTCAGCTGAAATAATTTTATAAGACCTTTTCAGTATGTGAAAAGAGCATGTTACTGAAAAGCCTTCTTGCTGCTGTACTGTGATCTCTCTCAATGGCTTCTGTACTTAAGTAAACGTTGATTTCCTATTAAGTTTGATGTATGACTATATCACATAGAGCCTGCCTCAACAGCTGGTTAATTATTTATTAAGGGTCAGGAGGAATTGGAAGATTAAAAGCAAACCAAAACTGAAGGAGAAAAAAAAACATCCTACCTCTCCGAGCTTGTACAGCAGCCTTTTTTTTTTAATAAAAGGTTCTGCTTTATGTTTACCTTATTCTTGCCTTTCTGTCTCTTAGCTGATAATTTTTTTCCAAGTTCTTTTGAGGATCTGAATGCACTGTTACATGAGTTGAAAGAGGAGATGTCTCTCACAACCTCTCCCCCTTCTTCTCTGAATTTCATAGTCTCTCTAGCACTGCTTCCATAATTAGAGTTTGGTTTGAGGGAAAGGCAGTTGTTCTCTTTTGTTCTGTTTTTACAGAAGTCATATTTATGGCTCTTTCCCTTGCTTAGAGCCATTTAGTCTTTTGCAACATTGCAGATTAACTTTGCCCAGAGAGGGGAGGCTTCACATGAAAATCTCCATAATGTCTCCACCTTGCTTGTGACAGAGGAGAAAAGGGTAAGATCCACACTGTCCCTGAGCACATGGGCCTGCATGCTTATCAGGATGGGCAGTGATTGCGTGTGTGTTTGTAGTGGCAAAAAATTCCTAGGGAGTGATGAATGTCCTCATATCTCCTGTTCCAGCCACACTGGAATGGCAAGGCTGAGCTGTCATTATGAAGTATTGCTCAGTCATCATTGCCCCTCCTTGTTTCTCACTACATTTTATTCAGACTTGGGTACGGTAAAGAAAAGTCAACTAGAGCAGGTGCAGAAATTCCCGAGCTAACCTTTTTTATTAGTAACACAATTCATACATCAAAAGAAAGACTGCTGCAGAGCAATATTGTTTTCAGTAAATCATTCAATTTGAGGTATTTTTGAATAGAAAAGGCCTTTCTTTTTGTGTAGGCTTCTCCCTGGGATGTTTTGAAAGTTAAAAATTTAATTTGTCCATTGAAAATCATTCTTCATTTCTGTATTTTACCTTTTTTAGTGTTACATTAAATTACAGAAAAAGGGAATAATAAAGATTTAATTTGAGCTGATCTGTATGTTTTTAAAGGGAGAAAGGCAATGTTGTGTTTGTCAGTTTGCTCCAACTTCAAACAGGAATATTTTCAAAATACCAATAAACTTACGTAGGATGAGAAAAATCCTGACCTGACCACCTGCTATGAGAAAAATATCATTTTTACAGAGCTGTACATTCAGTATCTTGTGGGTGATTTAAGGAAGCTTTTTACACTGTAACTTACAACTTCCATTCTGGAAAATGACAGTCTAGAAACTGGAATTATTTAATTGTGTTGGCAAGATTTGTAAAGGGAAAGTCAAAAATTTTCTTGGACTTCAGAACAGAAATGCAAAGGTTTAGGTTTGCTATTCTGCATGTTCCCAGGAGAGGATCAGAGCAGTCAGTTTGCAGTGGTGTTAATAAGAGTTGGAGGTATTTAATAATTTGCAAGACAAGACTGTCAAGCAGCTAATAGCATGTCTGAATATTAGCACACAGATTTCTGACTTTACTCAGTTGAGGAGCCTAACCCTGAGAGACAGGGATCATTGGCTGGATTGCAGCACAGTGCAAACCCGAATATACGGCTTCTGGACCGGGACTGGTAATTCCCCATGGCTCTGCACTGCAGGTGACCTGTTTGCAGCTAGCTCAAGGATATCTCCATCGTGCTTTGTCATGTGGTGACCAGGGACTTTATGAAGAGCAGTCTCTCTTACACTTAAATACCCCTGACAGGCTGGAAAGGATGTGCCTCCTTTGACTGAGAATAAACCAATTATTGTGGCCCCAGTGTTTGTAGTTAGCCATTGAAAGAAAATGTGCGGTCACTCAGCTTGTGCTTTTATGGCCCTCTTGTCTAGCAGATGACTAAATCTCTGAATTTTCCCCTGTAGCTTGACTAGTTTATTTCAACATATGGCAGAGCTATGGAAAACCAACATAAGTCATGTAATGTATAAAACCTCATGAATTCATGGATTTGAGAAATACCCAACAACAACTTTTCCAAAATCTTTGACTGAGGAATCAAAGTCTCTTGGTGGAAGTGTTCTTTTTCTAGCTTGAAAAAGACAACCCATATGCATCAGAATGAACTAGTCTGTAAGCTGCTCATCATAAACTGGAGCTGATTGACAGAATTGCATATTGTTTTATGGAAGACGAGAAAGTGAAAAATGTCAAATAGACTAAACAGCTAAAATAGATCATGAGAGGACTGTGATTCCATTGTTGTCTCCAGCACTTCTTTTCTGGATAACTTCAGATAAGTCATTTGTACTTAAGTTTTCACATTTTTCAAATGAAATATTGGCACTGATCTCCTCTGTAAGCTTCTTTGAGATCTGCCAGTCAAAAATAGAGTCTAGGATCTGAGAATCACAAAAAGTAGAGATTTGTAGTCTTCTAGCCTGTAGTTCATACCTCAGTCTTTATCTTCTCTTAAGCTACTGGGCAGAACTGAAGGAGTGTTTGCCATCAGTCTCACAGGACAGTGTGTTTTATCCATTGTATAAGCAAGAAAAGCTAAAGCCTGCAGGCAGCCTGGTTTCTGATGGAGGTTAGTCATGCTTGTGCTGCTGTGTTTTGGCAGAGGCTCTCCCAGAGGAGGACGATTGTACATTATGATCTATGAGGCTGATAGCTCTGCAAGCAGAGATGGCCACTTCAGCACTCAGCCATACTCCTCCTCTCATCCTTCAAAACTCTGCCTTTGTGGAAGTTCTTTGTTACTGGTAAAATGACACATAGCGCGGATTTCTTGTTACAGAAAGAGACTATGTTTGTTTTATATAGCCAGGATATAAGGAAAATGAAAGGATCTTTTGAGCGAACATGCAACATAACTAGGTTAGAGACAAAGAAAAGACTTGAAGGATCTGAGTAAGTTAAATAAAGAAGCAATAAGGTTTGCATTATCTCTTTGGTTTTCAGTTGCTGGTAAGTTACACTTCAGGACAGTCTGAGGTTTAGTTGCTAATTTAGGGTGCATAAGCTCCAGAGATTTAGAAGGACATAGATAGTTCAGATTTCCATCATATATGAGCAATAACTCTTTTTCATGTGGTTACTCCTTAGTACTGAGAAACAGCAATGTTGGGTTTTACTTGCTGATAGATCCAGAAACTAAAAGTTGGGCAAGCACTTACTGGAGTGTCTGTATTGTACTGCCTTTTGCAGCAGAAAATTTATGCACAAATCAGCAATAAACATAGTGAGGAAGTATGGAGACTCCCCTTAAAAACTCAGTAACTCTCTGAAAACATGTAATGAATTTTGACCATATACGAGGTATTTAGAACATAACTCACAGTGGGTAAAACCATCGTGGGTTCATTACTATTCCTTCAAAAGGAGTGTGTAGGGAACTAGAATAAGTTTTCAGGTGGCATGCCAGTTTGGTTAGATACCAGAAGAGGTGGGATAAGTGCTCAGCGCAACATTGGAAGATGCCATGTATAGTTGATTCAACAGTGTATCTTGGTCTCTCTGAGGATTCTTCATATTAGAGATGGATATAAGAAAAGAAAATGAGCCAGCAGTAGTCTTATTACTCCTTATATTGGAATTCTCCTCCATGATTCATTTAGGAATTATTTTACCTTTTCTCTTTCATGTGCTGAG
Organism: Serilophus lunatus; assembly: GCA_013399895.1. Taxonomy (NCBI): domain Eukaryota; kingdom Metazoa; phylum Chordata; class Aves; order Passeriformes; family Eurylaimidae; genus Serilophus; species Serilophus lunatus. Next base: position 172,368 of record VXBA01002631.1, on the reverse strand, counting down.
AGTTCACAAATTTCTGTCTCAAGGCCTTTGCAAGAGCCATTCCTTTCATATTAATGACACATGAGCTCATCAGATTCCTGAACTGAAGAGGCATGGTGCTGGAATGCCACAGCATCCACCTCTGAGCCTGCAGATACACAGAGCAAATTTGCCACAATGCCAAATGACACAGTGGCAAAGAGGCAGCCTGCAAATTTTGCAGATGCAAGTCAGATAAACTGTTGGTTATCCTGGCCTGCGTGGCCAAACCTTCCTGACAGAAGAACGCTGCACATCATCACATCAGTCTCTTGCACACCAAATTAAAGAAAGGCATTTGTTAATGAAGGCTGATAGAGGTGTGGATTTTATCCACTGCCAAGATTTTGTAAAGATGATCTGATCTACTGCTAGATTATTTCTCTGTAGATGTAGTTCATACAGACACGTTGGTCATGCCCTGCACTGAGCCAACACAAGGATATGCGCTACCAACATATAGACACAGATCTCTGGTACATATGCCTGACGCACTGCCAGTTTTGCTTAAAAGTCGTATTGTGTGCGTCCAGACAGAGTTGAAGTAGCAATCTGGTCAGCTTTTTTTGCAAAATACACATTCTTAGAACTTTCTTACATTAAAAAAAAAAAAAAAAAAAAGTTCTTATAAAGTGCTAGTGCTGGTGATAACACAAAAATTCAGAAATAATAGAATCAGTAAATTTTCCTCTGCATGTTGTGTTCCCCCTTCGTATCACAAGATTGCAAATCGCAAGATTTTAGGTGACAGGATTGGATTTTTGGTTCCTTTAATCAGCAGTTTCTGGCCTTCAGGTTGTTTATGAGTGTCTTCATAACAATGGTGAATTTAGCTGTCCTTTAAATCAAACTGTACCACAACCTCTTGAATCCATGATGCCTGATTTCCTAAAAATTGCTGTTTCATGGGTGAATTCTGTGTTACCTAATAAGGTGCATGTTCAGAGTGAAATCTTTCCCATGACCGTGCCTTTCTAAATATTTTCTCTTGTTAGATTCTCTGGTATGTAATAATGATTGAGATTAGGTCCAGTCTCTCCCACTTTGTAAGGAAAATAGGCTGTCCAGCTGCATCCACCTGACAAATATCATCCTCCCTCAAAAGATGTGCCAAGGATAGAAACCCTGTATCACAGTGCAACCTCATTTGTTCAGTTTGTCTTTCAGGTTCCCTAAAGTTCGTCTACACAGTTAAACAGTCAAAAGCTTTAAAACTGTTACAACGGAATGTGTAAATTTGCCTTACAGATGAAAGCAAGTTTTCAGTAGCCTTATGAAAGTGATGTTTTCAAATTTGATGTGAACCATGTTATATTTCCCTCTTCAGCCCTTCTTTGAATATTTTTTCGCAAGCTACTACATCAAGAAGGGCACACTTAAACGCAATTAATGTGTTCAAGTGAGATAAGGTTTGCAAGATTGCCAATCTTTTTAATCCCATCAGGTCCTTCCTCTTTTTAGGATTTAAAGTTCTCATACCATACCAAATTTAGCCCACAAGGTATGGCTCCCAAAATATCCCCAATAGAATGATAAAAACAGTTCTTCCTCTGTACACATGGATTACAGTTTTTTCAATGAACATCATTATTCATCTGAATCCAGGGAAAACTGTCATATAAAGTAGAGCTGTGTTCATCCAAACAGTTAAGAGAGACTCCTGTAACAGCCATTATGGGTCCTGCCTTCCTCTGGTGCTCTATGATAAGGACCAGAGTAAATTAAATCACTGTGACTCAGCTGCAATTGGAGGAAAGTTTATTGCCTAGTCGTTGCTAGAGCATACAAATTTGTTTCTGCCTGAGTACACAGATATGCACCAAGTATGTAGACAGTCCCACTGGGGGGAATGACCCTGTTATTTGGCAACAGGCACTTGTGAAAACAAGCTGTTTCGGGGACACCTGAAGCCTGCAGAAGGAAAAGGAGTTAGCTGGGTACTGTGGAAACGGCTGCAAACGGGTCAAAGAGTAGTGTTGTTAAAAGCCAGAAAGCAGGTGCACACAATGTCCTTTTTGAGTGGACAAATGGTGTCAATAGGCAGTCAAACCAGAGCAGCTCTACTGCTCATTAATTCTGTCTCTGGTTCCCACCATTTCCTGTTCATTAACTCCTTCCTGCATTTCCCCTCTCTGCTGGAGCACATTACTCAGGCTCAACAATTGTCTCCAAAAGGGAAGGGTGTTGAAAGAAAAGGCCAGAGCAAGACCTTGTATTCCCCAGCTCTCCCAAACTAGCTTTTCTGCTAGAAAGAAGCCAGGTGAGCATTTTACATTTCCTTGGAAAGATAAATGTAAGTCAGGTTTAAGGAAGGTATGTGCCCTCCAGCCAGGATTTACCTTTGTGCTGCTTATTCTGTCAAGAAAACTTGTTTTGTTCTGAAGGGACTGTCTCACCCACCTCTAAATCTCACCCATGCTCTAAATCCTTCAGGAGGAGATAAACACAGGAGTCTGGTTTTGTTTTAACTGGCTTTTGTAAGGAGGGCAATTTGTTTCTTCTTGCTTTTTTGTCAGTTTTGGTATATTTTAAGTGGGACTGTTATGACTGGCTGACTGTAGTGGCAGCTTGATGGAATGTATGGACAGACACACAGATAGACAGTATAGCGTTTCTCTGAGAACAGCAGCAAATGCCTCCCTTTTGATAGGTATCCATTGACTTACCATGTTTCTCAGGTATCTGTTGACTTACCATGGTCCATGTTTCCCAGTGCACTGCTGGACCAAAGAAGTGTCACCTCTGGTCACAGGTCCGGTCCAGCATGGACAGTGGGCCGGAGGACCTTCTCATACACCGCTCTTCAGATCGAGAGTCAAATATAGCAAGTTTCTGCAGAGGTACCAGAGCTTTGTGCAGGGGCAGAAGAGTCTGTGGGTTGGACACACTTTGGACATGAAGACTTCATCTACTGGGGTGATATGAAGTTGCTGAGGAATACAGTCTGCAATGTAGGTTTTTTATCTATTGTATTGATAGGCACCAGGAGTGGCAATGTCTTTTTAATTATTTCATCTCCCTTATCCCAATCAGTTAGTACTGGCCTTGATTTCCTACAGAGTAGTGTTGTAAGGGCTGTGGAACCATAGTCAGACTCTCTATTTCAGCAAGTTTTGGTGTGTCCCTGAGGGCTGAAAGTGCAAGGCCAGATTGATGAACCATACAACCTAGAGTTGTTCTGCCTACATTTGTTTAGGCTGACCCACCAGACTTGGTTCTTTCACACAGAAATGCTGCCCATGGCTTTTGGATGGTTTGTTACAGTTCTGCCATCAGGCACTGTTTCAAGTTAAACCTGCCATTAACAGCCACCGTAACATGTGTTCGTGATTGTAAACACCTCGATCCCTGTGCACTGCCCTTTCCTGTCAGCTTTGCATGAATGCCCTCAAAGCTATGCAGAGGTACAAAAGCAATACAACCAGCAAGGAGAAAAAGAATGCTGTTTACACATTCAAGCAGTTTCTTAGGAAGAAGCAGCACTCCCAAATCTTTCTTGGCAGTTTACTTTCATCTTGATTTTATTCCAGATGGCTCCTCCCTGCCCCATCCTGCACAGCTGAGTAGCCATGGGGTGAGCATTGTGGTCAGGAGTGCCCCCAGTGCTCATAATATTTTCATTCAGTGTTTGCTTTCAGAATGTAGGGATGGATGGTGGGTGAAGAACAAACCAGAAAAAGCCGACATGCATTATTTAGGACAAATGGGCTCAATTATGGATCCTGAAGGTGCTATAAAACTGATGGATTATAGGCTCGGCATTTCTGGGATTTGAGTTGTCTGGTTTCCACTGTGCTTTCATTGTGTCAGCTCCCCCTCTTTTCCTTGCCTTTTGCTGGAAACATTGCACTGAAGCACAAGTGACGCGAAGCAGGTCCTAACTAGACCCAACAGCTGCCTTTTGTTGCTGTTGTGGAAACAGCTGTAAGGGGGTAATATAATCACTCTTATGTTGCTGGTCAGCTGCATGTCATAAGCACCTTTCTTGGATGCAGGCAGCTCCTGTGGTGATGTAAATGCTAATTGGGCCCATAGCATGCTATTTTGTGCCCCATTTGACATAAAAAGCACTTGTTCTGTGCCATAAGCATAAAGTTGACTGAACAGATATTCAGTGCCACTTTTATTACAATGAGACTCATGTTTCTTTCATATGCAGAAGTCTGTGCTGATTCCTGTCATGGAGTATGTAAATGCTGAAGACAGCTGAGCATCAGCATTAAGAAAGTGGTTTGGAGACACTATGCCTGAGCTCTAGATACTGATTTTTATATGTCCTCGGTCACAGCACTTAGATTGCTTGAACTTCCATTTTCCACTAGAAAGTAAACTCACTACCTTTTTAAAGTACCTTGAAACCCCACCCCAGAGAGACTTGTAACTAGTCAGAAACTGGATATACTGATTCTCCAAATATCATTTGCAGCTCTTTTGAGATAGCATGTTTTCTGCTGAGACAGAGTATTACAGTGTTTCACTGGTTAAATATTGTATTTGATGGAGTCGGTATGTATCAGAGCATTCAGCTAAAGATCACAGAAGGTGAGTGTTTATTGGTTTGACACAGGAGAGCACATGCATGCCAACTTCAGGTGTGAGTACCATATGAGATGGATCAAGAAGAGATCCATTAATGATCACACATGGGAGAGGTACCCTTAAGTATCTGCTTGGAAAAAAAGAAATCAGTGAATAAATGTGAAAAACTAATAAAAAAAAAGCTGGGTTGCTACCTGTGTTTCTATACGGAAAGTCTTGAGTCACACTTTATTTACTCTGCATTTTTATATCACAGGTTCAGGTTCAGCGGTCGTATTCTTGGCCTTGCTCTCATTCATCAGTACCTTCTTGATGCTTTCTTCACAAGGCCATTCTACAAAGCACTACTAAGGCTGTAAGTAAAAGCATGCAACCATGCAGAAACAGTGATCCCACAGTGAGTCCAACAAAGACACAGACCCCTGGGGAGTTGCTTTGAGTGCCCTGACCTTCAAGTTCTTTCTGGTGTAGGTTGGTTGGTCTGTGATAGAAAATGAACTTATTTTAATTTTTCTTAACTTTCTCCAAGAGTTTACCAGTCGTAAATACTATGTTGACAGAAATGAATAATAAGTATGACATTTAGGAACACACATTTGAAAGTACTGGCCCATAATTCCTGGGTTTAATACTGATGAAAACTTATAAAACTTCAACCATGTGGAAGACTGAAAAGCATTTTTGATGGAATGAAACAAAGTAACCAAAAAATGAGGGAGGCCATGTTAAGAAAAAATACATAATTTATCCTGCTTCACTAGTGGAGTAGCTGTAGATATAAACAGTGACTGTTTCTTTGTGGTCTTCTACTGTCTTTTATATTAGTAAGCAGAAGCTACCAGTAATACATTACTTGCAATTTCAAGTTTATAAGGTTAACTTTGATTGACAATCTGTCCTTCTTTAATTTATAGACTGAAGTAAGACAGAGTATATAAAATTTGCAGCAATAGGAAAAGCCAAAAGTATTAAGTCAATACTGCAATTAAATTCCAAAGAGCAGAATAAAGCTGAGCTGAAATAGTTTGTCAATTAAGATAATTCTAGATCAGCAAAAATACTTAACAGTCCTTTGACTACTTTATCATGTCGGGCTTCATTGTGGAGTTTTTTAACCACGAGTATTGCTGAGATCTCATTTGTATCTGATCTAGTCTGGAAATAGGCTGAAACCTACAGTGTTCCATGCATCCTTATTGCCCCTTTAGGGAATTTGAAAACAGGCTGGTCATAACATCTACCTGTCCTTTCAGCAAACAAAGACAGCTCCTTATTAGCAGAAATTTAGGCTGCCTGATTTGCTTTATGTCAGTCCTGTGTGCCCACCTGTGTGTGTGATAGGTACGTGGAAGCAGCCAGGTACAGCATGGTGGGGCTGAAGGTAAGCACATGCTCTGAAGTGCAGGGCATCCTGAAGATTCACATAAAATCAAGCCCCAGGGGTGTCTTCTGACAGCAAATAGCACAGGCAGCCAACAGATTTGGCCTTGAGCCCAGCTATGCAAAACAGACAGTTGCGGAACTGCTTCAAGAGGGTCCTTTAATAGGCTTTGATGTTGACAAAACCAAATGAACATCAGCATTATGTTGGATCTTCAGCATAAATTTATTCACACGCTTAATAGTAAGTCATCCTGCCAGTAGTCATGGGGTCGTGTCTTTTTTCTTGTCTCACAATCAGGCCATGTGATTTAAGTGACTTAGAGTACTTGGATGAAGAGTTCCATCAGAGCTTGCAGTGGATGAAGGATAACAACATCACAGATATCCTGGATCTAACCTTCACAGTGAACGAGGAGGTGTTTGGACAGGTGAGCACAGCTATGCAAAACATCTGAGAAGCAAATTTGAAGCTGACAAAATTGAGCATGATGAACATCTTTCTGTCAGAACAGATCCTTTAGCCTTTTAATAACATTTTCTCCTCCTACCTTCTGCTTCTTTCGAGCCACCTGTTCCAAGGCAGATGTTTATTCTCAAGGTGTATAACATAAAAAACCAGCCCCCCTATAGGCCTATTGAGCCACACACTGATAAGCATGAGGAATTCTTTGGAGTGCAGCTCTTCTTTCCAAGGCATAGTTCACACAGATGTGGCATTCAGTGAATGCAGGCAATGTAACTTAAAGCTGATGTGACTGAAAGGATGGGGGTTAGGAGAGAAGAAAAACATTTAACAGTTGGTGTAAGACCTGGCAACTCTCACCATTTTTTTGTCTAATATCTCCCTGTTATATTCTGTATCTTTTACTTACCTTGCACCTGCTTAACAACTTGGTATGTACCTCCAAATTATTATGCTGTCTACAGCTCAGCTCTACCTTAGTCAGACAATTCTCTGTAACCTGGCTGATAAAAATAGGATCCAACACTGACTAAAGTGCAGTCTGGTAACCAGAATAAGTGTCTCCTGTGAGATTCTTTGGCTTGCACTGAGGCCCTGGTGCTCTTTGCTGTTGCAACCCATGCTAGATTATAACTGTCTCTGAAAAGCCTTCAAGCGACCCAAAGCAATATTCAGACCAAGACTAAGGATCTCCAAGGTGAAACTGGAAGCTAGAGAGGCTGAAGAACCACGCTCACCAAGCACTGTGGAAGCTCAAGGGATGGAGTTAACCTGTGTAAGAAGCAGACACACAATGGCAAAGGGAGCAGAGAGATCAAGTGGTATATACAGAGAATGGCTCTTAACACTTGAAAATAAGGCCGCCAGGAGCAGTTTGCACAAAGCTAGAGTAGTGCTGTGAGCTAGGGGACAGTTAGACTAGCTTCAGAGAGGAGGATTCTAGCCCTGCAAGTTAAAGGGCTGCTCAGCTATAAGCTTTAAAGTAACAGAAAGCAAGCAAGGCCTCAGGGGGGAAATTCAAAACTGAACTTAGTCTGCATATAAAGCAAAATCATGAAGGATGAGCAGAATTAAGGGTAGATAAAATGAAAATGATGGGGCAGAAGAATTGAAGTAGGAGGCCTCTGTAGGAACAATGACACTTTTTTCCACAGACTCACATGCAGGGTTTTTTCATGGACTTGGAGCTGAGAGCTTGTATGACATTGAACTGACAGTACAGTGGTTTCCCTGGAAGGTATGGCTATATAAGACTAATACACAAAGACAGAGAGAAACATGCAGAGATAATCACAAAGGCAGATGAGACAAGTTTACATTAGAAAACTACAAAGTAGAATAAGAATCTCAGCCTGAGTTGCCCTGATGCATCTGCAGGTAACATTTTGCACACTAATTACTTGTTACCCTCTCCCCAAAGGGAAGAGGTATAGAAAATTAGATAGGAGCCTGTTGTGGAAGAGAAGAGATGGCTCCAAAGAGAACAGGAAAAAATTGCAGTCTGTTGTATACACTGTGATACGAAAGCAAAAGAACACTAAAAGCCCGATTTTGATGCTAGGTTACATTGTGCCTAGTTCTTTATTTCATGTGTACTAGACACTAACCTTGCTAGAACTAATGATGGGGGGGGGAAAATCATTCTTAACTGTCAGAATCCAAGAGTCCAAAGTGAAAGTGAGAATTTCCCTCCTTCTAAACTTTACTGAGTGCTGACAGCAGGATAACAAAGAAATCACAGTCACCTTTTATGCTCACAGATGGATCCCAGTTGGAAATTCTTGCATGCCAAGAGTGTCTGACCGCTTAAATGCCATCTGAGCGTTGCTTTGCTGGATATACGTGCAAGTGTACATCACAGTGGGAGCTCTGCTAATATTTGGGAAGCTGGATTTCAAGGGCTGGATAAGGGAAACAAGAAATGCTGACTCTTTGAGAAGCTATTTGGTAGAGGGGTCACAGGCCTTTTGTTTGCTTCCACAATGTCTTTACTGTGGACCAGTCACTGCTTCTGTCATTTTTCATTTCTTGTTTCATCTCTGATGTGTATTGAGCTTTCAAGCTTTTCAGGCCAAATGCTCTTTCTTGGTACCTTCTTAATTAGAATGAATTCTAGCCTTCTTGCATTCTGGAACCCGGAGCACTCCTGTAATAGCAAAGATATGATGTCAAATCAAGCACTGCACATTTTTACAGGTGGGGACTGAATGCCAATTAGAGAATTTCACTTATAAGACAGAGAGAGGTGTCAGTTACTTGTGACTCCAAGTAGATTCTCATGCTTTTGCCTCATAAGAAAGTGTTCTTCCAGGCCTGTCTCTGAACTTCTGTATGTGGATACAGCCTGACTGAGCTCTGGCAATTACTCCATTCAGGTAAAAGGAATGACCTAGATTGTTTGAAATGTCTCCTTGCTAATCTAAAAGCTAATTCTGAATTCTGTCTTATAGCTGTGCTTAATTCTTGTATGATCAAGGAAGAAGAAATAGGGACATGTTGCTGTTGATTGCAGGCCTCCAGTTCTAGATAACTACTTGTGTTTGAATTTATATGGAGAATGAGAAGTTGAAGAAATCATCAGCTTGTCTAGGAGTTTGTGGGAAATCTTGCAGGAGACTTGGAACATCTGGACTTAGAGTCATGCTTACAGTTAGACAACATTTAGTCTTTGGTTTTGCAGATGTGTCTTAAGCCACACAGCCTTGAAGACTACAACATCACAGCTGGGCCACAGTCTTACCCTTTGTACAATGCAGTATTGCTTGTATCATGGTGATGCAATGATTTATGTTTGGGAATTTAACCTGAACCTGCTAAGAATTCCTAGCTCATTCCATCCAACCTTACTTGTTCTTGCTGTTTCTCAACAAAGCTAGAGAATTAGATGAGTCATTCAATATTTTCTTAATCCATAATATTGCAACAGGTCCCTCAAGTCAAGTGACCTAAATACTGTCTATGCTGTGTGCTGTTAGGCTAATAAATAGATAATAATATAAATAATACTAATAATGAGTATGCATTTGTGCAGCCAATTTTCTATCTGTGCTAGACATCGTTATAGCAGCAGAAAACTGAAGGGAGAGCAAAACATTCTTCCTTTTAAATCCACTAAATTAAATGTGAAAGTTATTGTAAGATAAATACTATTTTCTGTCATGTGATTGAATGACTATGTGCTTGCTGGGTAGAATACAGATTGATTCCTTCAATTCCCTCCCTATCTCAAGCCTTAGTAAACCAAGACAACTTAATTAACCATTAAATTGCAATTAAATGCTGTAGCTCTTGATTTTTTTAGAAAAATGTTATTTACAGTAGAAATACATCTCAGGTTTGGATGGCTGATACAAAAATCTGAATCCCACAGTGACTGTTACCTGTGTAAGGTTGCTGTACACATCTTGTTTTAGGTAGTGTACTGCGAGTATTCATTTTATGATAATTTCTTTGGCTATTGGCATTTCTGAGTAAACACTCTTACTAGCACTTGGGGAAGGGAAGCACTTGTTGCCTAAGAGACAAGTAGATATCCCTTCCAGCTGGCAGAGCAGTCTGCCTATTCCAGTACTGTGATTGCCTGTCCCTCCTGTTATTTCCTGTACTATTGCTTGGATAGTCTGGAGTTTAAAACACAACAGATCCATGCATTGCTACACCACTGTTTATCCTTGTTCTGTAGGTGACAGAGAGAGAGTTGAAATCTGGAGGAGCAAATACAGCAGTGACAGAAAAGAACAAAAAAGAGTACATCGAGAGAATGGTTAAGTGGCGAGTGGAAAGAGGAGTGGTTCAGCAAACAGAGGCCCTGGTCCGTGGCTTCTACGAAGTAAGTAACAAAATAATGTTCCCATAGTCTTCCATTCCTCATCTGAATGAGATTACCCCCATGGTTAAGCTGTCTTGATCAATTGGTACCCTAGGAAATGCAAAACAAACACAAACAATAAGGAGTTCCTGGATCTGTAGAGATGGGAACATTGGATCTGGCTTGTTTAGCATTAAGGGAGAAAGGAAAGAAATGCGTACTCTGAATATGATAAAGCGTTATGATCAAGAGTTAAGAAGGACACTGCTTCCTATCCACATAGTCAGAGAAGTAGGCGTTTGCAAATTTTGTTCTACCCTGCTGTGATACAAAGAAAAATTGTAAAGAATTGCACACTTTGATGAGACGCTGTAGGAACACACTGTTTCTTTAGGGATTCATTCCAGTAAAATTCATCCTTGGGTGAAGTCCAAGCTATTATCTTGCTGGTATTCATGGATGCTGCTCCTTTGTTGTCCCTGGATTTTGCTAATTTGTCTTTGGTGAATACCTGGATCTGAGAACATCCTTCTGGCAGAGCTGCTTTAAGGACTGGGTGAAGACCTGTGGCTTTGCTGACCAACCCATGTTGTCACCCATTCTTGCCCCTCACTAATCATACGCATTGCTTGCCCTGGCAGCTGTATAATATAAGTAGAAGTTGAAGTCTATCTCAAAGAGAGAAACAACCTGAAAGAATGGCAACCCTGGAAAATGAAACAGCAGATAATGGACACTCAGAATAATACTATAACTAATGGCTTTAAGCAGTTATTCACTGACATTTACTGGGGATGGAAGTCAGTGAGGATGGCTTTGTAGCTGGATAGACTTGGTCAGCCCTTTTCTGTAGAAAGATGTTGGCTGAGAGATTCCATGCAGTTTACAACATGCATATAGTTCGCTACCTTTATCTCCCTGTGCATATTTCAGGCTGTTAAAGCTTTTGGTTTCACACAGTGAAGGAAGTGAGCCTCAGCTGCATCTAATGGATGAAGACCTGAGGGCACTCCTAGATTATAGTAATCAAATTCCAATGCAAAACAAATACAAAATAAATTGTCCATTTTAGAAATACAAGCTTTGTTTATCAAAATCACTTATAGGAATGAATGTAGCAATGAAGAATGTTCTGCTCAGATTATGCCCTGTCACTTTTATTGTTTCATTCTGGTCAAATCTCATGTGTCATGGTTGTTTGCAGCTCATAACATCAGCAAACTCCCTGAAGAAGAGCACAGATTTATCAGCAGAAGTTAGCTGTCAGCATGCAGACTGCAACAGAATAAAGGGCTGGCCATCAGAGCCATAGGTTTATGAGACTTTGCATCTGCTTTATTTCCAGCTTGAAACTGTGCTTACAAATGGTTTTATTTCAGGTTGTAGACTCCAGGCTTGTCTCTGTTTTTGATGCCAGAGAACTGGAGCTGGTTATAGCTGGCACTGCAGAAATAGATCTCAATGACTGGCGGAACAACACAGAGTATCGTGGAGGTAAACTGCCTGCTCATATTTACTAATACCTTGACTGTTTCAGTCTAAAACACAAAAGACCTGGTCCGTCTTTTAATTCTGTCTTTCCCAAGGGAAATGCCTCTATTTTGTTCGGGGAGTTACTATGAAGAATAACTCACAAAATAAAATAAGACCTCAGGTTTGGATCAGCAAGTATAATGATACTGAAATTGCTTCTGCTACTCCTATCCAGATTTTATCCATTCACTTCCTACAGACTTAGCAGGAGTTTTGACTATTAAGAACTGAAAGGGATTTGCCGGTTTAGATCTAAAAGTTACTTAGATGACTATGAATGAAATCGTGGCTTTACTGAAAGTAGTTTTACAAGTCCTCTTGGCTTCAGCAGAGAGCTGAAATCAATAGCTGAATTTTGTAGTTCCCAATTACACTTCAACAACATTCAGATCTTGCTTAACTGTCCCCCCCCCTCAGCCCAAAGTATGCCACTCCTCTATTGTTTGGCCTGGTTTTGCTTTAAACACCGAGTATGATTTATCTAGGCTGTCTTGGATGATGGATAAATGTGAAATCCACGAGTTCTGCGCCACAAATGGAAAGTCCCTGGGGGTCATATATCCTCCCCTGAAATACAGAGTTTCAGTCTTTGCTTCTCACTGCCCAGCCTTCGTGTTACCTTGCAATACGCAGCTTACCACAAGCACAGCTGGTCCCCAAAGTTATTCTCCTCTTTCTTTTTTTCTGTTTAGCTATTGAAACAGATTCAGCCTGGGTTTATTCTGGCTTTCACTAGCAGAAACCAAGGCACAGAGCCCCTCAGGTGGAAAGTTTGCCAGGGAAGAGCTTGCGGCAGCAAACTCCTCTCCATTTGTCGAACACCATTGTGATTCAAAAGAAAATTTATTTGGGAACCAGAAATTATTAAGTCATTAAGACTCACATTGTGTGGCATATTGCAATTGGTCTTTAATATCTCATGCATGTAACACCAGTTATTGCCAAGGGATTTGTGGGAGGTCACTGTACCTCAAATATATATTTGAGTTTCAGGGTTTGAAATGCGTTAGTAATATTACAGTATACACAGCCAGGATGAAGTCAAAACTGGGATCTATGCTCAAGAAGAATGAGATACACTGTTAGATTAGGATCTTTTACTAGATCTAGTGACCCATGCCAGTAGGAACATACTTCAGTGTCTCACTTCTCACTTAGGAGGGGATAATTTTAATTTCTCTTGCTTCTTGGTTTAGGTTACCATGATGGACACATAGTAATACGGTGGTTCTGGGCAGCAGTGGAGCGGTTTAACAATGAGCAGAGACTCCGGTTGCTGCAGTTTGTCACAGGAACATCAAGTGTGCCGTACGAGGGCTTTGCCGCTCTCCGAGGGAGCAATGGGCTGCGGCGCTTCTGTATAGAGAAATGGGGGAAAATAACCTCCCTCCCAAGGTATGTACCAACCAGGATTTTGTACCAGAATTGCTGTGAGAAAGATGCACCTGGTACTTTGTTGCATCTCTTTGCCAGTGGAATATAATTAATACAGTAAAGATACCTGAAAAAAAAAAAAAAGCAAGAAACAATTATCAGTTTGTTCTGTAATTGCATTCAGAGAGAAGAGAGTTTTCTTTTGCTGCTTTTTTAATTTGCAGGTTCAATTTAAACTAGTTGGAATCGGTTAAGGAAAAGATTTCCATAAGTTCTCTTATTTTGATTCTAGAACAGATCCAGACCAGCAGGAGCCCATCAGCTGATGTGTTTCCCTTTACTTCCAGGCTACTAGTAAAAATACTAATGAATTTACAGACACATGAAAGCCAAAATCTGTCTCTGAGTTTTGGCTAGATACCTGAGTGTAATCCCTTCATTTGCTCACTTTTTCATAACTAAGAATCTTAGTGACAGGACTTCAGACCATGTGGTGTTAATATCCAATTTGTTACCTCTAGTTCAGTTAGCCAACTAGGAGCAAATGAGCTATAATGTCATCCAGAATCAACATACTTGGCAGTGCTTCCCAAAGGAGGGGTCATCTTCCTTTTCAGAACAAAAGGATGGGGGCACAGAGGAGTGGTTTGACTTGCCGAAGGTCACCCAAGAGAATCCTGGCACAGCACTCATCCTTCCTCACTGAAGTGAGTCACCTTTTGTTGAATGTCCTTACAGTTGCCTGAGGCTCTGCCTCATTGACATTACAGAACATTTCAGCACTTCTGAGATACTTTTGCTACCTGTCCCTTTTACATCACATTTGCCCTCTGGAGTCCTATGGAGAGGAAAAGCCAAAATCTGGTTACCCTCTTAGTCCGTGCTCAAGTCCGTGTTTATTGAGTGGGGAGATGCAGGAACTGGATCAGAGCACTATATCAGCAGGCATTCAGAGCTGGCATCTTATGTGGACTCCCTCTAAAGTCAGGAAAAGGGAAGTAAATGTTTTTAAGGATCAATTAATCCCACCATAACGTAGATTTTTAAAATAGATCAGTGAGTCACACCTGGTACATTCTGATTTATGTCTATCTACCATAAAGACTCTACAGAGATAATACAGAGTACTAGAGCCTACATAAAAGCTAGATGTGGGCACTGAGATTTAAAAACAGGTGAAAACGTGTATGTTCAGTGAGGTGAATCATGAGATGACACTCTGAGCTTCAGCCAGTAATGTGAACAGCAAACTGATAGCAACAGTTTGCTCTGTGAAGTCTGGATCCTCCTTTTGCATAATATATATAGTCTGGTTCTATGTAAGGGTTTCAGAGCTTAACTGAGGGCATTCCTGCTTTTAGACAGTCAGCAACTACCAGTTACAGACTTCTGCATTTCTGCAGAACTCTCTTTGCACTCCTTCTGGGGTGGAAAGGGGCAAGAGGGAAGGGTGAACCTTGGCACATACACAGAAAATGCCCTGGGCTGACCGAACAAGTTTTGAAAAGGTAATTGGCCTCTTTCTGCTCTGCTTAACTTTCTTTGTGAACCTAGGCATTACTTATGACCTAGATTCAGTTAGCCCCGAGATATTCATGTTAATGATTTTATGTTTGTCTGATGATCGTTCGAGCTCGTTGCTCTCCCTGAAAGAGACCTCTTTTCCAGGTGAAAGTTGGTAGTAACTTTTAGAAGTCTTAGAGCTCTGCATTCATTTCAGCTAGAGGAAAAAGAAACAACACTTGCTCATTGGAATAAACACAGCTTGATCACCATGAATTATTGCCTGCATTTTTATAAAATTATAGGGTGATGCTAAGTATACACAGTGTTAAGAAATCGGTAAAACACACAGGCTAAACCTAGAGGTTCCCTAAATCCTTACTTAAGCAACTAAATAAGTATCATTTAAAACTTTTTTAAATTGCTTTATTATGGTTTCCTCATGTTTATTTAGATTTATTTACCTACTTAGTTAGACTTAATGGCTAAAAAACAGTTGTGTCATATCCTGTAGGCTTTTGACCCCTGTGATGAATGTAACTAACTTTAGCTGTTTACAGTAAACCACAACAAATTCCTTTTTCACTCAAACAATTCCTACAGTTTCACAGAAAGAGTTTCTTCACATTTTCAAAGTCCTAGTAAAAAACCCACCTGCTTTCTCCTATCTTGGAAATCATCAGATTTAGTTGCTTATGTGCATATGCATCTCTTAATTAGTGGCCTCAGTTCTTAGGCTGCAACCCAATAAATGCAGTGTGTTGAAAGTTCTTATGGAAGCTGATGTATTTGGCTTTCTTGGCATCCAGGTGGATCACTGGGGGATAGGGCAGTCTGGCTTTTTAGTTTTCAACTGCTTTACAAAGTATTGAGAACTTCTAGTTCTAGGAGGAGAATCCAGGACTCTTTCTGTATTCCCTTGCTTCTGCTCCATATGGCTGAAGTAGTTAGGTGAATCTCCCTTACATGCTGTCCTTTCATCTTGGCAATGGGGCATGCAACTGGCATTTGCTTACCGTGAGCAAGGATGTGATAATACCTAAACCACCTATGTTTTTGTACTTGCAGTGACAACATGACACTCCCAGAAAAGAGGCATGGTATAAATTTCTACACTTTTCAAAGAATAACCACTAATACGTGACACTTACAGTGCTTCTTGAAAGCACTGAGGGTAAGCAAGACTTTTTCAGGAAGGTTGGGAATCCATTAACTTCATTCTAAATTGATGGATCTGTGCATCAGTGCCAGTTCCCCTGCCATGAGCAGGGTAATCATGGTGTAATAGGTTCATCTAAGACAAGAATAAGATTACACCAGTATTTAATTTCTGGAGTGTGTATGTGTTCCAGACACATTATTCCTATCTATATTTACTTTATTATACTTAGATGCTGCACTAATCCCAGATCTCTAGACAATGACCCCAAAGCAGGTCCCAAAGAGACTGTCAGCAGTCGGTCTGCAGATATGTCAGTGTAAATCTGCAGGTGGGTTTCTTGCAAACTGATGTAGCTTGTCATATGAAATAACAGGTTCAATCATGCTCATTAAGGCTGAGTTTTACACTCCCTATCTAATATGCAAAGTTTTGCCCCAAAGTAAAGGAGTTACATGTTTTACTTCTTGTAACTGGTTACATGAGTAGAGATGATTGGAGAATTCTTCCAGCTACAGCATCTCTTGAAGCAGGAAGCCCCTCTTCACCTTTTCTGGGTCATGCAGGTATTTTAAACTGAACCAGATTTTTTTTTGTTGTTGTTCTGCAAGAACTGATTGTTTGTTCCCCACCAAACACTAGTGAATAGCCACTGATTTTCTAGCTGTAGTAGTAACATAGCTTCATGTAGCATAGCTTTGGGTCTGATGGGTTTGGATCTCCTGGCCCAAAACAAACCTGTACCAAGAACTGGCAGTGCTTTTTACCACAGCTATAGGAGGCAACAGTTCCCTCTTTTTAAGTTCTCAGTTGGCAAAAGTGTTCAGTGCCTGCAAATCCCACTGCCCCATCTTCTGGTTACACTCCTCACCTAGCAGAAACTCCTGTCAGTTCCAAGGTTATGTCTGTTTGAGTATCAATTAAGTAAGGACCTCAGAATGTATCCCAGTGATTCAAATAATCACATTTGATGCAATGAGGTCACTTTTCCCGACAGTGCTGAACTGCAACTAGTCTTTCTTCAGAAGAGATACTCGTTCAGGAGGGTAATGCATGCTATGTATGATACAGGTTATCACTGCTAATAAATATCTGATCTTTTGTAAGAGAATTCTGCCCCTCTCTATGAGATGATCAAGTATGTAATCACCACAGAATCCCATATTGCAATTAAAAAAAGATTGTGTGTGACTACAAAGAACTTTATTCTCATAATCTCCTTCTTTCTCTGTGGACTGAGTACATGGGATTCACTGTCTTTTATCTTTCCTTATCTTCCATCCCTCTTCTCTTTCCTCTTTTCTCACATGTAATAGGAATATAATCTACAAATCTATATTCATCTCTTGAGTACTGGTTCCTAGACAAAAGGAACAAGAGTTGCTGCCTGTGGGTCCCGAGGTTGATCAAAGAGGGATGTGTGGGTTCATTTAGAGAAAGAAAGGTGAAAAAAACTGTCCCATTTCTGCCTGACAGGCATGTTTATGTTAGAATGCTAGCCTTATTTGAGTTGACAGGTTCAAGATATAATTAAGATAGGAGTGTGTTCTGTGCCCACTTTTACTGCCTTTGTACATTCATCTTGATGGGGAATAAAGGAAGTGACAAAGAAAAGAAGAATGCAAATATCTTAAAAGCTTATAATTTTTAGAGAGAATTCTTAGAAGAAAAGAAATAGCAGACCACTGTGAACAGTGAGCAAGATTAAAGGTTCAAATGCACCAAAACTACTTTAAGCAATCAAGACAGACTGCCAGGAAGAATGAAATTTTAAGTGGTCCGTTTACTGCTTTACTTGCTGGAGGTTTGGAGCACATGAGGGTCAGAGTTGGTTTACATGACTTTATCTTGCATTTTCTTCTAGAGAAGTCAGAACCCTTCCCATAAAAGCTCTTACCAATCTGATTCTTACTCCAGATCTCTCCCTCCCGGAACACCCTCTCAAATGTCACCAGATTTATGTGGTAGGAGGCTTAATCAAGGAAAGAAATATGTTTTTATTGCTGTGGCTGTTTCTTGCACTCCTGATGGAATGTTTTCATCCCAATATGTGCAACAAGTGTCCCTGGATTATGCTTACTGTAGACACTCTCACTGGCATAAGTAGTAGGACGCCAGGATGGGTCAGGAGGAATTTACCCCTTTGGAGGGCAGAGCACAGCAACAGAGGATATTATGGAAAATATTATTAACTCTTAATTGCTTTGTGTACTGCCTTATCACACAGCATATGATATAACATAATGGAGTCTGAGCAATTTGTCGTTAGTCTGGTTTGGAAGACAAAGGTTTCAGTTTTCACTTGAAAGAGGCAAAGGCACTATGCACAGCAATATTGATGAGAGAGGGAACACTGAATAAGGAGTCCCAGTCAACCTTCTGTCTTATTTCAGATGAAGCAGAGCATACTGTGCAGTTACACAAGTAGATATGACCTTTGCTGCAAAGAAGCAATTAGGTCCATTGCTGAATGTAAACCAGACAGTTTTGCATATAATTATCTTTTTGTAAGATTGGGTGGGCTTCACAGGCATCACTGGAGTTGCAGTAGATTCATATTAGTTTCACAAACCAAAATTTGAACTCGGGCTTTGCCCTTAGCGATATGTTATGGTTTGCACTGTAAGTAGGTAGAAGTGTAAGCCTAACCTGAATAGTACTCCTGAAAATCAGTTTTCATTTATTAATTTCATTATATTTTTTTGGGTTTTTTTATGTAAAGTTGTTGAGCTGGAGAACACAAGAGTGTTGCTTGGCAAGATGTTTCATGTTTCTGGGCATGGTAACTTTTTTCCCTTTCTTTGTAATTTCTTCCCACAATAAATTCCTTGAGATCTTCTATAAAAGAGCCCATTTCTGTAAACCTTGTAGTAAGAAAAGGAATTGATCTTTTTTCTCAGTTTGACTAGTTCAAGGATAACTAAAAGTTAACAGCATTGCAAGGTTGTTTCATAACCAGTGTGAAATTAAATGGATACTGATCAATCAAGATGAATGTCTGCAAGACAGTAAACACCAGGGTCAGTGACTGTGGATAGATCTGCACCAAGTGATAGGATGCACAATAGAAATGTTTTAGATGCTATTGTCTCAATTAAATGTACCATGGTTAAGTGCCATACAGAGATCTTGCTCCAGGGGCTGCAAAGTTGTATTAGCAGAATCCACACCTGAGCCAACATGGCTATGCTGCTTCCAGTTCTGGAGCCAGGCAGCTAATCCCCTCAAGACTGGCTGTCTCTGCATAGTGCTGTCTTGCCTGTGATAAACACGTCTTAATGGATTACAAGAATCCTTTAGTTAATTAACTCCCAGTGGTTGATATGTATTGGCAATGGATTGTAGGAACAACTTGCGCTGCCAAAGATTACTGAGATAAACAATAAACAGTGCAGGGCTACTCATGTTTAATACACATGAGCTGCCATGTTTGATTTCAAGAGATGAATTAAATAATGGCTTTATTAATGTTCCTTTTTCACTAACTCAAGTGTTCCCAGCTGGTTTCCACATATTCTGTGTTTTCTTGTACTCTCTCTGAGAGTGACCAGCTAACAAATCTTCATTCAGAAGGGGAAAAAGGATGGTAAAAGCTCTCCTAATTGAAATTCTGTGATGTAGCGAAGATTACATGCCTCTGGCTATTTCAGTTGCCTGACTGCTTTTAATGATCCACCATTGGTGCTTGATAAAACTCTCCCTCTGAATCTACAAGTCTCAGGCCAACCCATGTACTGGTATTATGTTTTTTCCACTTTGTGGGTGGCCTAAGAGACCACTAGCACAGTTTCATGTAGTTTTCTCAAAGCAAGCTCTCCTGCTTCAGTTTTGGAGAAGTAGCGTGGAATTAAAGAATGAGATAGGAAAACTAGAAGTAAAACAACTTCATGGCTTCTAAAAGTACTCAGGGCCAGAAACTCAGACATTAGAGGGTGCAAGAGGAAATAGAAATTTTGCTAGCATTATGTAAAACTCTAAGCTGACAGAAAAAATACAAAACTGTTTTAATGAAAATGTGCCGTCCAACCCTATTGGTTAAATGAGCTCTACAGTTTTTCACTCAGTTGAAATGGCAGAAGTGTTGGGGCAGGGACTGTTTCTATGCTCCACATTTGTGTAGCGCCTCGCACAATGAAGTGCAGTCTGTTTCTGAGTCTGGTTGCTTCTGCCAGAAAAGCTACAAGGTGGAGGGATTCATGGAATCCATTCCATGGCTTCTTTTGAAGGTGCTGCCAATGTAAATATAGTGTGGGGTAAGTATAATGGTTAAACCAAGGGAAGAGGTGGTCATCGAATTTTCAGCTTGTTCTGCACAAAATATTTTGCTTTTGTCTTAGCTACTATGAATAAATAACATTTAAAGGCCAGACTTGCAGCAGATGGCCAACAGCTGACTAGCAAGAACATTTTCAGCAGCCCTCCTTCTTCAGTTAGCAGATCCCTGAATGGTCTTTTGCCAGTCAGCCCTACCTCGCTACAAGCGCATGCTGAACCCATTCTGTCAGTATAGTCCGTTACATTGTCCTTGTCCACTGGTGCAAGACTAACTGACTGCTCATGTTGGATGTACAGCTGAGTTCCATTTTTTTAAATAAATCTCAAAGCAACCAAAATCATAGTAAAGTTTTCTATCAGGGCCTAGACCCCAACTCCTCAATGACTTGCAGCATTCTTCTCCATCAAGATCCCTCCAAGATCCGTGCAATGTCTGAAAAGCAGGGAAATCAGACAGTGATGTTACATTGATAATTAACTTTTGTCTTCTTTATGAAATATTCGTGTATGTGTGCACATACATTTCAGTACTTCATATTTTAATGGAATTCAAGAGTCATACTTTAATAGAGGGGGTTTTTGTCTCTTCTGTGTAAATTTGTATGTCTTGAGTCTCCATAGGAACAACTTTTCTCAATTCTTATTTTCTCATTTTTTAGATTAAACTTAACATGCAGTGTGTTTTCCTTTTCCAGGGCACACACATGTTTCAACCGCTTGGATCTTCCACCTTACCCCTCATATTCTATGCTGTATGAAAAGCTGCTGACAGCTGTTGAAGAAACTAGCACCTTTGGACTTGAATGAGGGGGTTCAGGCACTTCTGGTATTTTTATGGCTGATGATGTCACCTTTCCTGTCCACCATCATTTGATCTTGGTTTCCCATGTTTTTATTTTTGAAAACAAAAACAAAACAAAACAAAAAATCAAGATTAACAAAAGCTGTGCATGAAGAACTGCCACCCTCTACGATCTAACCTTCATACTTTCATCCTCTGTTTCCAATGGACTGCTAGTCTGTATGCAATAGAAAAACAACTGTCTCAAGGTTTCTGTATATCTCTACATACCTCCATTAATAACAATGAAAAAACAAATGCAAGTTACACTACACTTGACCAAATGTTAATAAATGTTTACTTCCACCTACGTTGATTAAAAAATTAAAAAAACCTCATCAAGCATTCCAAGCTTTTATATACCCACATCTTCTATATCAATCCACAGCCCATCTTCTTAACTGTTGAATCCAGTACTAGGAGCTGGTCAAATATATCTTCATCCATCCCTATTTTCCCTATGTGTATTGTCCATCTGGGAGACACCTATGAGCAAAACTGAAATTTTTATATACGAACTCATGATCCACATCCGTTGCATCAGCTGGAACTGACCCAGATACATGGTGCAGATAAGACCTTCAAAAACTAAAAAAAAAAAACCCAAACCAACTTGTAATGCAATACAAAGCATAACAAGGATTGTTATGATTGTTGCTTGCCAGTACTGGAGAGAAATTGCACTTCGGAAATATTGGGAGGGGCATCTCCATTGTAATGTTTACCACACAAGAAGCACAAGGTTGTGCACACTGAAGAAGGATGTTTTATTATGTAGCAAAAAGGACAAGGCTCCCTTACTTTAGTATTGTATATGATAAGGAAAAGGAGAAGTAAGAAGAATGTTCTACTGTTCTACTTTTACAAATACCCTTGGGTTCTGTTTACCAGATCTTTGTTTTCTGATATTTAAAATGCTCCTTTCCAAATGAGAAGCCCAGACAATCCCATCCCCTGTGTCAGAAGCCATTTATTTTCTGTCAGGTTGGGATAATCTATGGTTGCTGGAGGCAGTTTTCAATTCTGGCATTTTTCTTTTCTTGTTCAGTGGAATTCTCCATATCCTCAAGAGTGGTTGGTTGTAGACAGAATGTTTTTGTCTAGAGTCTGTCAAATGAGAAGCTGCAGTGAATGAGGGTGTTTTTCGGGATTGAAGGGGACTGTAACTTTCTGTGGATTAAGACTTTGTTGAATTTCCTCCTGGAGGAAGCCCAAAGGCCCTCCAGTCATACTAGGTACTACTAAACTAAAGGTCTGCGGACATAGACCTCTTCAGTTTGATGCGTTTTGCATTCCAGCTCTGAATCCAGGCAACAAAAAGAAAACAGCAGTAGGCTTCTTGAATAGATTTTGCTGAGGCTGTCACAGTCAACCTCACTGTTCTGATTACTTTCTATTTATTAATCTTTGCTGCCCTTGTTTTCCAAGACTAATCTCAGATTGAAAGTGTTTGTCTTAACTGGGAAAAGGAAATACAGAGTATCTTCTGACACTTAATATGCTAAAGGATGTGTGAAATACGAAGTGAGAGACTTGTGAAGGTAAGTGAGAAGGTAACATCATAGTGTCTAGCAGTTCGCATGAAATACCATGCCCCCGTGGGGGCTTGTTACTGGTAGTTTTGTGTTAGCTATGCTTTAGAACACTGTAAAGTCAGGAGATTAGTTTAAGGTCTAACACATCTAATTTCATCTAAGTGTTCTCTCCAGAGGAAAAAATTGGACACTGCTTTCTCACATATTTTTATGGTGGCTGTACAGAATCTCATCATACTTGAAAAACTGCATTCTGAGAGTTTTAGATCATTCTCCTGTTTTTATTCTTTGATCAATAGGTATTTGAAAGGTGATGGACCCAAAAACATATTTCTAAGCAGATATAGTAGCTTTTATTAGAGATATATAAAAACGTTGGAATGTTTAAATTGCCCCATTCATTCAATTCCTGTGAAATTTCAGCCACTTTTATACTAATTTACTGTACGGCTTTTACTGAGAATCTATTTTATACTATGTTTTATTATTCTTATTGAGTAATCATATTACAGTTGCAGAGGGAGGCTGCAGCTAGAGGCTTCATTGTACCACAAACCAAAAATTATGTTTAGGATTTCCATAAGCAAGCTCTCAAGCATCTATTCCACATGACCAGCCCCATTGCACAGGAGAGATGGAAAATTTAATGTTTTTCTGAGAGCATCTGTCATGTGCATTTGAATTCCATCAGGACAAGTCACACCAGGAAAGACTGAACATGAAACCTTCCAATGTATGTAATTTCTGCCTCTTCACCTCTGGGCCTCAAAATCAAGTGATTCCAGTATGGTTCTTATTTATTCCTGGTAATGTCAAAAAGTTACCTGCACTATGTCAAATGTTGGATGTCTTCCAACATTTGAAGAAAATAAAGGGAAGCATCCAACTGGTCGGTTCATGTTTGACCCAGGAAAATCAAGAACCATCTCATCAACATAGTAAAAAAGTAAAAATCAATAATCCAGTCTTTACAATTCTATATAGTATAATTTTTTTAAGTATTTTAAAACTATATTTTATTACAAAAAAAGTGAAACTATTTTTTGTAGCTTAATAAAAAATGTTTGTATTTCAGAGACAGCATCAAACTCCACTGATTGAAACACAGAAAGCTTTCTCCTGTAATTCTTCTTCATGGCATATTCTGGCATTCACCGCACACTAAGCTAGATTATGTTTGTCAGGTGCCATCTTGGCCAGCTTGTGTGTTCCTGCTCTGGGATACATACAGCATACCTAGCTGCTTCCCATCAAAATCCTTGATCCAAGCTGTCTTTCAAGCACACAGCCTAATATTTTTTAAAAGGTTGCTTTCTAAGTTGGCAAGGCCACACATATTTCTTTGCAAACTCTTTTGGATCTAAAGCCAAATAGAGATAGTTGACTGTTTTGATAAAACTAAGAAAAAGGAAATGCCATACTGGGGTTTCCTTGCATTCTACCATTACAGTTCTATCCCTCTCTCTTCCCAAATGCCCTACCCTACTAGGTTTTCAAACTGTGACATCATCTCTAGGATATCCAGATTGACTCTTCATGTTGCATTTCTCTATGCATTGTGTCATCCTGTGGGCAGAATCCAGTTCCACCCTGGAGTGAAAGGGAAGCCGTGTGTCTAAGTGGCATTGTGATGTTACGGTGAGGCAATGAATGGTGCTAACAGGAGAGAGGGAGGAACCTACCTCCCTTGGCCTGTTATTTAACCTGCCCATTATGCAATTGACTTTGTTGTTGTTAAGCGTATGCACGACATATACCTTTCCTGGTTCATGTTTTGGTTCAAAGGGTGTTACTCCCCAGGTCTGTATTTTCATTTATCAAACACTGACTGTTGATTACAGAAATTCTGGTTTCATTTTTTCCCCACAGGAAAAATAAGAAGATATCCATAGGCAGATTTACAGTGGAATGATCTTTTCCGCTCTTTAACCTCAGTTCCCTTTAAACATGGTGGTGGCTAGATGAAGATAGATATCAATAGATTTTTAAAATGCAATTGAAAAAAGAGGAAATCTGACGGCTTTTGTGAATTCTAGTTTTTGATCGGAGCAATGAATATTGGCAACTTGTACAGCTTCAGAGGATACATATGTCTCTCAAAGTGTTTGCCATGGTGGTATTAGTGGTAGAGGGAGGGAAGGGGATATCTCTGTTTATGAAATCCTGTTGTCCTACTAGCATTAACCTGAAGAGAATGCAAATAGATATTTTGAATCATCAGTAGGTCTTCCATCTTGAGATAATCTCACTGACTGTTCAACCACATAAGCTATGCAGGATTTGATCCAGTTCAAACAACTGTACCTTACTGTTAACAGCATTACCAAATGCTGTCACTTCAGTCTGCAGTGCATTACATGAGCTTTCAGTTTCAGTCATGTGGCTGTGCACATTGAAAACTTGACTTTTATGTTCCAGGGAGATCTATGGCTATCACAAGGCAAGAAGTGAGTGGTCCAAACTACATCTAACATCTAATGGAGAAAACAAGTGTTTTTTTTACAAGAGTTTTGTACAGTTCTGACACAGGGGACTTTTTTCACCCAGTTTGCTCAAGTGCCAGCGAACTTTTCAATGAACCGTAACTGAGGTTTGAGTTCATAGTCTCATCTGAGAGACAGTCTGTGGGGAGGGGGGTGCTTGTTGGATTTGTGTTTTGTTGTTCTAGTTGACATACCTCTAGTTGAAAACAGTAAGATACTGAAGTTGAACAGGAAAATCAAATCTGAAATAAGCTAAAATATAAACGCACGGGACAAATTAAACTCATCCTTCACTATTAATCCTGTGACAGTCTTTGGAATTTCAGAAGGACAAATTTGACTGGAGATTTGTTTAATTACTGTTGAAATAATATTTGCCCTGTCTCCATAGTAATATTAATAGGGCTTCCCAGTCAAGATTAAACACTTTCAGTCAAATAAAAACCAACAGATCTTTCTACAACAAATGCGGTGCTTTTTTTATTATTCTTGCTGTACCTCAGTGTTCATTATTAAAAGATAAAATTACTGCAATATACTAAATCTGGGATAGGTTTTCCAGTTATCACAAGGTCCAAAAGATCGGATTGTTACTTTCTCTCTAATAAGTCATGTAGTTCCTTTTTTTCTAGTAGAAAAACAGATGCCTGTAGATGGTAGTTACTAGGTATAGTAAATATTGTACCATTAGCCAAATTCCCTGCAGCTTCCAATTTATCTAACAGAAATGTCTGTTATGGTTTTTGTTGAAGACTACATAAAGTCAATGGCAGGAAAGGTCCTCATTATTGGACTGATTTTGCTTATATTGACAGAAAAACGTGACATGATACTCAGGCTGTGCTTTCTATTCAACCATATCACTATAGAGGAATGTCAATAAAATCACTTTGTTATGGCATTGTGTGGACTGTCTATTACAAATAAGTTATTTCATAGGGGATGTATGTTCAAGCGAGTGGAAACTGGCATTGGTCAAAGACCACTAATTTCAGGAACTGTGGTTCCAGGTTCATATCCTTTCTGACCGTTGCATTCAGTCCCTTCCACCACTTTTATTCAATTTCTCAGGGTACCTGTCTAAAACTGGAGGTTCTCCACATAAGTGTGCATAACCAGAGCCCTCATGCTCTCCTAGGCTACCCTAAGAGCAGCCCTGCCTTGAAAACGTAAGCTTATTCCTCTCTATGGAAAATGTCTGGTCAAACAGGGAGACAAAAGAAATGTACGTGCTACTTATGCATACATTGCTTCTAGGTATAATTACTGCATTATAGGTATGAAATGCAAGTGCAAAGATGATTTCTTAATAGCATATGCTGGGTCTGCACTAAGTGTTGACAGCAAACACATAGCAAGATGCTCTGGCATCTCATCGTGTCACACCCATTTCTGTCCTGCTCGTCACTGTAATAACTCAGGCATGTTTCATTAGCACATTCCAGGATGGATTAACACGCCTCAGATACACCATCAGCAGACACCTTGCTGACCATACCTGTTTTCTTACGTAAACAGCACCCCATGAGGGATCGTGGCACAATGTGAAGGACAAGGCACAGTTTTTGTAAAGAGATACATAAATCCATGGAAGACACTCCGAGAGAAAGGGTAAGCATATCTTGCATGGGACAAATCAGTAGCAAATAGAAACCTATGTGACTGTAAGAACTCATTAGAGACCCCCTGCAGCTGGCACTGCCTTTCATCATGTGTGGAGGTCCATGAGCCCCAGGCCAGTGCTGGCTCTCCTGCGGCAGGGGTGGTGGTGGTGGCACGAGTAGCACCCACTCTTGCATGTGCTCAAGGAATCCAGATCTCACAGCACAGCCTTTATTCAAAAATTGTTTGTATGGCTGTGCATGTATGTGAGGAAGAAGTGAGGGAGAGGCCATTTATGACACTAAACTAGATTTCTCTGAATTCTTCACATGTGAAAGAAGGGATGATCAATATCTACTAAAAAGCAGCGAGATAAGGTGCTGATCATTAGGGTCCATCAGAGTTGTCGGTTTCTGCAGCTGTGATCCACACATTTGGCTGGAACTATGCCTTTTACCAGAACCCATTCCATGATAGTTACTGAATTTCTTTCAAAAAAGAGCAGCAGTCCACCTGAAGCCTCTATGTGTAGATCAGATATCTTTCTTGGCATGCTAACAAAACTCCATAACTCTATAGGATATTACAAAGCAATAATAATCCCTTCCTGCCCTGTGGTAGCTGTGTCATAGGTTTTTTTCTACAATGGACAATAAATCAACTTGCAGCCTGATGTTTGTCCTTGTACAAGAGACCAGACTGGACAATAGCTGTCACATCTGGACAACAAAGCCACAAAGGATCTACCATGTCTCCTCTAATCATAAATCCTCCTTAAGCTGAAAAGCCACACTCTTTTATTACTTTTCAATTTATTTCTGGTAAACTTGAAAAAAACCTAATTTTTGACTGAAAATGCCTTTCATGGATTTATCAAGATGAAAAGTGTGTGGCTTTGTTTTGTTCCTACCCTCTTGGAACTAAATTTTGAAGAAAAAAACCCAATACAACATTCTGCCTGAAGTAGAAGCCCTGGTTCTTATTTCTATTAGGCTTTGATGTGAAGCAGGTTTGTATTGTTTATATCTAGTGTAAATGAAGCTCATCCTTACAGTGCAATATTACAGCTTTTTGAGTTTGAATAGAACAGAAGTCACTGGAAAGCACAAAGAGTGCCAACTGATGAATGATGGGTTTTTTTCTGAATTGCTGACATGTAGGATTTCATATAATTAATTAACTCCTATGGTACAAGAACATAGTGGAACTGCACAGGGGAGTCTTCTGTGTCAATAATAAGCAGTAGGAACACTAAGATCACTTGCCTTTCCTTCTGTGAAGAGTAATACATTCTAAGAACACTTCTTAAATTTTTCAATCTGAAAATAGAATACTGGTTTGAGTTATCCTTTTTTCCCCACTTACAAAATAAGTCAATTGTAAGAAAAAAAAAATGCTGTAAATACTGTGGGCGTGACAGTGAAAATCTGTTCAGTCAGTTTTGAAATTGACCACAGACAGCAATTGAAAAAATGTTGTTGGGTGTGATTTCCTAATGCTGGTTTTCCAAAATCAAAACAGCATAAGAAAATAAATTGCATATGCTCCTGTTTTTCTGTTTTCAGCACTTAATATGCTTGGTCTGTAGACAAAGCAATATAGGTTCCTAACCAGCATGGCACATGGAGTCATCTTGTATAGGGAACAGCTTTTCAGGAATCTGCTTTGGAACTTTGTTACAAGCTGTGATTTGACTTCAGTAGCTCTTAGGTATATCTTAGTACTAAATCTGATCAGTGACTTTTTAAGAATGACTGAAATAAGTAATAGAGATTACTATATAAGATATACTTGCAATATGTGAGGAAATGCTTACTGACAGCTTTGGCATCTTTGGCAATTGAATATAAACTTCCCTGCTTTAGGCATGTAAGTGTACATCTCCAGTGATCCATGCATTAATTAACAGAACAGGGACCTTACAGTTTAGCCCCTGCTTCTGTGGTATGTTAAGCCCACAACAGGACTTTTGAACGTCATCACTGTGCTTCAACTACATATTTTAGTCCCCCTAATGTATAAACTGAAGCAGTTTATCATTGTGCTCTGGACAAAGCCATAAAATAAGTTGGATTTTGTAAAATATAGTCTACCTAATTTGTGTTTGGAACTGCCTGGGCACTGCAGAGAAGCTATGCAACTGATCTGAGGAACACCAATATAATGCATGGGGACCCGAATGATGTGGTTTCCAACTGGTAAATTAATATTATTATAGTATATGTAAAATTCATATTCAAATAAGAATTTCTGAAAATATGAACCCCTGAAAGTATCTGGAAAGTTTACTCTTAGATTCCCTAAGCACAATTTTATTCACATGTCTTGAGAATGATGAAATCAAACCCTCTGAGTTAAAAAGAGGAATAAATATCAATATGACATAAGTACCAGTTTATATTAGATCTCTCACAAATATAAAATAATTCAGCAAAGCTGGCAGTAATGATGCCTACTGCTGCCACTTAGTGGTGCAGTGCTTTCCTTCTTTAAATCAGAAAAGAGAAGATTAGTAACACTCCTTTTTATTTTTGTTACAGCTGGTAAGAAGCCTCTGTTTGTACAAAAGTGTGGTAGGGGACTGTTTTGGTGGTTCTGGGTACACAGAGTTCTTTGTGCTTTTACATGATGACAAGAGGCATTTGACAAATACAGGAGCAAAACACCTCAGGTAAGGAACATGTACTTCCTGTTGCCTCATAGATAAAACTACCACATCAAGAAATAAGTAGCTTCAATGCAAAATAACTAACTTCATAATGGAACTTCAGCAGCCTGCAAAAATTCCAGCCATTGAAGATCATGTTTTTCTACCATTATGGAAGTTGAAAGGATGAATTTAGCACCTGAAAAAAAATCTTAAATTGTGCGTGTTGAGCTACAGATGGTAAGATTTCATATTTCTGTTATAAATGGACTATGATAATGATGATTGTTTAGGGTACGTTCTCCATCATGTACAAGCTGCCTGAATACATTCATATTGAGAAGAGAAACGTCCTGTGATGATCAAGCATATTGAGAAGAGAAACGTCCTGTGATGATCAAGCAAGATTGATGTAACTGAACAAAGTTTATGTCCCTATGCAGCACTTTTGATCCACCTCTTCAGGGCAGAATGGAAATCACTCTTTGACTCCAGTGCATGCAGGCATAAATTGAAAGAGACATTGTTTTAAACAGCATACCTGTGGTGGTGTCTTTCCTCTCATCTCCTGCTTCTTAGCTTGCAGGCCAAACACAGCTCATGAGAATGAATACCTTGGATGCTACTGCCAGAAAAGAAAGAATTATATTAAAGTGCAAACCAGGTAATGTTATCTGTACCAGCAGGAATCAATGTTTGCAATGCCATCTGAGCGCACTGCAATTGAGCACACAGCAGCTAATAATATTTCAGTGATTGAAGCCAAACATCCAAACAACAGAGAAAAAGCATAAACATTTTTCTACCAAGTAACATATAAGAGTAACCAGTCTAGATATGTCTGTTATCTTATCTCTAAATAATTCAAACATTGTTCATATCCACACATATTTCTCTCTGTATAGATAGCACATATAAGATTATGCTGCAGTATTTAAGATCAGTGCTGGTTTAATGCAGAGGTGAAACTACAGTGAGACATCAGTCATGTTTATCCTTTCTAGAGGGAAAATTTAAAATTAATACAGCATGTATCAGGTCCACAATATTATGGTACATCTAGACAAAACACAGTTGGTTCTATGGCTAGTGCATAGTAAAGTGGGAAAAGAGTTGAGAGAGCCAGCACAGCTTCTCCAAGGGCAAGTCCTGCCTGACAGCCCAGTGACATCCTGTGATGGAGTGACTGCATCAGTGGACACGGGAAGGGCTACAGATGTCATTTATCAGAAGTTCTGCAAAGGCTTTGACAAGGTCCCCTGCAGCATCCTTCTCTCTAAACTGGAAAGAGATGAATTCAGTACGTGGACTGTTAGGTGGATAAGAAAGGGGATAGACAGTCACATCCAGAGGGTGATGGTCAATGACTGAGTCCCAATGGACATCACTGACAAGTGGTGTCCCTCAGGGGTCTGTACTGGGATGAGTGCACTTTAATATCTTCTTTGATGACACAGACAAAGGGATTGAGTGCACCCTCAGCAAATTTGCAGGTGACACCAAGATGAGTGGTGCCATTGACGCAACTGAAGGATGGGATTCCATCCAGAGTGACCTGGACAAGCTCAAGAAGTGGACCCTTGGGAATCTTATGAAGTTTAACAAGGCCAAGTGCAAAATTCTGCACCTGGGGTGGAGTAACCCTCAGTATCAACACAGGCTGGAGGATGAAGAGATGAAGAGCATCCCTGATGAGAAAGACTTGGAGTGCTGATAGATGAGAGGCTGGACATGAGCTGGACATGAGCCAACAGCATGCACTATTGTAAGCTTTCAATACTTGAAGGGATCCTACAGGGAAGATGGCAACAAATAGTTTAGCAGGGCCTTTTGTGGTAGGACAAGGAGTAATGGTTTTAAACTGAACGCAGGTCAATTTAGGTTAAAGGTAAGGAAGAAGCTTTTTACAATGAAGATGTTAAAACACTGGCACATGTTGCCCAGAGGGGTGGTAGATACCCCATCCCTGGAACCATTCGAGGTCAGATTGCATGGGGTTCTGAGCTACCTGATCTACTTAAAGATGTCCCTGTTTATTGCAGGAAGGCTGGATTATTTCTATCCTGTGGATAATTCCTTTTCAGTATGCAATAAATCTGTCTTCCTAAACCCAACAGAACAAATTGCTAGGTTTTTAAAGGCCTTTAATAATCAAAAACCTAAAATTCATTTTAAAATACAGCCAGGAAAACTTAAATATCCCAAAGTATTTTGGGGAAGGTCTGTTCATATTTCAGAGTCAGTAATTACACTCATTTTCATAATTTTTTGGCAGAGAAATCTGATTGTGAAAGTAAGTAGAGAAGTAGAAAATATCAAAAGAATTAAGTATCTGAAACCTTCATTTAGGATTAACATGCTTTTAAGATCCAACATATTTTTCAAGCAACAACCTCTTCTCTTTAGTAAGTGCTATTAATATATACTTTCAGATGTTACAATTTCATAACCTCTGTTTAATCCAGATTTTATTGTTCAGTAGTAACAGCCTGGCTCTGCTACAACATTAGTGATTTTTTGAATGTAAAACATTGTGAGTCTTCAACTCTCCCTTACTCTGCATGCTGGTATAGATGATTAGAAGGATGGGGCAACTCTCCTATGAGGAAAGGCTAAGAGAATTTGGGATTGCTCAGCCTGGAAAAGAGAAGGCTTCCAGATGGCATAATGGCAGCTTTACAGTACGTAAAGGGAGCCTACAAGAAAGCTGGAGGGAGACTTTTTACAAACACATGTAGGGACAGGAAAAGGGGGAATGGCTTCAAACTGAGAGTAGGTTTACTGTAGATATTTGGAAGAAATTCTGTACTGTGAGGGGAGTGCGGCACTGGAATAGGTTGTCCAGAGAAGTTCTGGATGCCCCATCCCTGTAAGTGTTCAAGGCCAGGCTGAGCAGCCTGGTCTGGTGAAAGGTGTCCCTGCCCATGGCAAAGGACTTGGAACTAGATGATCTTTAAGGTCCCTTCCATCCCAAACCATTCTATGACACTGTGATTCTGGTTTTTTCTGCAAATCAGATTTGGCAGTAAATGAATGAGGGAATTCCAACAAAATGCCTTGTTAGTGATTGTACTCCCACCCCTGATCAATGACCCAGGTTTAGACCGAATCCTTTCCTGTATGTTGGCCTGTTTTATCACTAGTCATTTCTCCACAGTGCTCTCAATGTTGGTGGGAGATTGTGTACCCTTAATGGAGACAAATGCCACAGCACTGCCTTGGTAAACAATGGCCACACAGAACAGGTCCCTTGAACACAAATACTAAGTAAGCCAGACTGGGAAGAGGTTGAGAAGTGAGCAGAGCACACCCTTTTCTCAAGTGTTTTCCAGTTAGGCTCATGCCAAATCCATGAGGCAATTCCCACCAGCCTGCGCAAACAGATGACTGGGAGGCAATTCCTGCACACCTCAGAGACACCTGGATCTCAGGCATGCATGGAGGAGAGGTACTCAGCATGCACCAGCCGTCGGAAAGGCTTAATTGAGGCTTGTGCCTCCAACAAGTCTCTCTCCCCAGTGCAAGATCCAAGCCCAGATCCCAGACGTGGCCATGCCCTTTACAGCAGTAAAGGCTTCTGTGGCTTCACCTCAGGCTTTCTGCTCCTTTCCTGGGGCCATGAATGCCTACAGAGTAAAGTCCCGGGTTGGGCAGACCACAGAATCACAGAATTCTTAGGGTTGGAAGGGAAATCCTTGAGTCCAGTCCTCCTGCGATGGCAGGGTCACCTACAGCAGGTGACAGAGGAACATGCCCAGGTGGGTTTTCAGTGTCTCCAGAACAGAAAACTCCATGCCCTCCCTTGGCAGCCTGTTCAAGTGCTGTGTCAATGTAAAGAAGTTCTTCCTTATGTTGAGGTGAAACTTCTTGCGATTTATTTTATGGCTGTTGCTCCTCATCCTGCCACTGGGCACCATTGGAAGGAGTCTGGCACCATCCTCTTGGCACCCACCTTTGAGATATTTATGTGCATTGATGGGATCCCCTCTCAGTCTTCTCTTCTCCAGACTAAACAGGCCCATCTTCCTCGGTCTCTGCTCATAAGGGAGGTGCTCCAGTCCCCTCCTCATCTTTACGTCTCCACGCTGGACCCTCTCCAAGACCTCCCTGTCACTCTTGCAACTGAGGAGCTCAGAACTGGACGCAGCAGTCCAGATGCGGCCTCACCAGGGCCGGGTGGAGGGGGGAGAATCGCCTCCCTCGGCGGCTGTGACACGGAGATGTCCCGGGTCCCAGGGGCGGGTTTAGTCAAGCCCGGCTTTAGGGCGGGTTTAGTCAAGCCCGGTTTAGCGCGGGTTAAATCAAACCCGGCTTCAGCGTGGGTTTAGTTAAACCCGGTTTAGCGCGGTTTAAACCAATCCTGGCTTTAGCGCGGGTTAAGCCAAGCCCGGCCTTAGCGCGGGGACGCTCCCGCCGCCAGGGGGCGCCGCCTCCCCTGCTCGGCAAAGGAGAGGCTCGCGCGAGGGGGCGGGACCCGCGCGGCTCCGCCCCGCCCCCTCGGCCGGCGCGTGCTGCCCGCCGCCCTCCGCGAGCGCCGGGGGGAAAGCGGGCCGGGACCGGGAAGGAGAAGAAGGAGGAGTGCCCCTGCCGAGGGAGAAGCCCCGCGCCATGAGCCCCGAGGAGAAGCCTCCCCCCGGCCGCTCCCGCGGGGACCGCCCGCCGCCACCCCCGGCCTTGCCCGGGCGCTGCCGGCGGCGGGGCGGGCTGCTGGCGGAGATCCGTACGCCCATCCGCACGGAGCCCTTCCAGGAGCGGTACAGCCTCAGCCCCGGCCGGGAGCTCGGCAGGTGAGCTCGGCCCTGCCTCCGCCGCCGCCCCCGGCACCGCCGGCCGGGGGGACAGAAGGAGGAGCGGGGTCGGGGGAGCGGCGCCCCAGCCCCCCGAGGGTGAGGTGCCGTCCCGTCCCGTCCCTTCCCGTCCCGCCGCGGGGTCCGGGAGCGCTCCGGCATCCCGGGCCAGGGCGGCTGCGGGGAGGCAGCGGTGCCCCGCTGTCTGTCCCTGTCTGCTCCGGAGGCAGCCCCGGCTCCTCAGCCTGGCTGGGAAGATGCGGCGGTGTTCCCTGAAGGCTGTAGATTTCCATCCATGGGAGAGGGAGTCCTGCCCTTCTTTTTCTTTCTCTTTTCCCTCCCTCTCCCCCGTTGCTTCTCCTCGGGCTTTGTAAGCTGTGACATGCGGCAAACCAGCTCCGGGCTCGTCCGGCGTGGCATGTGCTTGGGAATGGTCTAATGGTGGGACTTTGCGAACAGTTACAAAGCTGGTGAAAGTTTTGGTTTTGGAGGTGATTCCACATGCAAATGTATAATTTCAACACCTGGCTGACAAAAAGCGAGGTTTGAGGCAAAAATTCTCATTAAAGCGGTTTTTTGCATCCCATATATGGAATTTGAGCACCACTGAACCACTATTTTTGTCTGAAGTTCTGTCACTTTTTACAAAAAGAGTAGCGCGATACTTGGGCATTGCACGCGTTTCATCTAAAGAGTATTCAGATAAAAAATTGTCGGGTGGAATACCGCAGGATATAAGATACCCTCCTCAGTGTATGCTCTTTCACAAGTTACGCCAGCTGGGTAACTCAGTTTATACAGCAGCAGAACCGACCCTTTCTGTTGGTTTCAAAGGGGAGTTTCAAAGCCAATGCAGTAAATATCTCTAACGAATGTTGAGGTTGCCTAGGCGTTGGCTTAGTGCTCACTTAGTAACTCTGTTGTATTCATAGAATGATACCTGTTTAAACATAGTGGACTAAAGCATTCGCATGGGAAGCAGGTGGGAGAAACATCTCATAGAGTGAGAAAGCTTTTTTTTAGCCTGTTGTGATGACACTGTCCAAGGCCTTGAAACCGGTGCTGGCTAAATGCAGGCTACAAACCACCCTAAATTCTAAGAAGCCATCAAGAAGGCATAGGAGCAGTGTAGCACAACAGGATGTGCTGGTATCTTTTTTTATTATTTATTTTTTATTTGAAGCTCAGATAAGTTTTGAAAAAATATTTTGCAGTTCTGCTGTGGAGTGAGAGTTTGTCTTAGAGCTGGGTGATAGTCATTGGCCTGATCAGAACATGGAATGGATGGATGAAGGCTCCTTGTGGCACACAAAAGTACAACTGAGATGATTAGCTTCAACCCTGTGAACGAGAACCAAGTACTGCAGCAAGTCTTAATCTGCAGTTTAAACGAGTCAATCTCAGCATGGCTTTTTTTATGTGGAATGTTTTTGACCAGGACTGTATTTAAAGACATCCTTTGCATGAAGGTTGTGATTTTGCACCTGTAGTTGAGTTAAAATTAGTTAAGTGACTGTTCTAAGTGTTTGTCTTGAGTTTTGTGTAACAGTTGTACATGTTTTGGTTCAGACTATCTTTTTCCTCAACTTCACAGATGTTTTCACTATCTTCTCAGAATATAGAAACCTATACATTTGAATGTGTGTGCCTAGTTTTTTTTAATCAACAAATCAAAATGCTTTTTTATATTTTTATTTTTTAAAAGTGGATACTTTAGCTCAAGTATTTCCATGAAAAACTATTTTTTGCCAACTCTGTAACAAAGCACAGGTGGAAGGTCTCTCTGCCACTTGTAACTGTCATTTTATTGATAATGTGTTAGCACAAATTGTTTCACTTTTATATGTTCATAAAATATGTAATTTCCTACTGATGAGTAGAGTTTATCTTTACAAAGGACTTGGACAAATCAACACCCAGGCATGAGATTTTTTTTTCCCAGATGAAAATCAGTCCTTGTGGATGCAACATC
This sequence comes from Serilophus lunatus, assembly GCA_013399895.1. Taxonomy (NCBI): domain Eukaryota; kingdom Metazoa; phylum Chordata; class Aves; order Passeriformes; family Eurylaimidae; genus Serilophus; species Serilophus lunatus. The sequence goes on along the minus strand of VXBA01002631.1, from coordinate 136,446 downwards.
ATAATTCTGTTTTGGTAGTTGAATTTGCTAACAAAAATGTTTCCGTAATCTCTATTCATCCATCCTTTTCCCAGAATTAGGGAAACAATTTAGAAGCTGAACTTTGGGTAGGTTTGAGAAGAACAACATTCCTATGAATTGTGTTTAAAACTGACAGCATGGAGGAAAAGCAGAGTGGGTTTATCACCTTTGCTGAGATGAGGGCTGCTGTGTGAGCTCAGCAGGTTTGTGTACTCTTGGGCCTCGGGTTCTGTCACTCAACACGTGTGTGTTGAACTTGCAATGGCACTTGGAACCTCTGCTTTCTGGTCCCTTGTCACCCGTGCGTGTGGAGGAGCTGGGAATAGGTGGGAACACGGGAGAATGCCGAGGTGTTGTAGTTCTAGCAATGCAGGGAAGGGAGGTACTGGGGCTGGGGCCCCTGGTGACGTGTTAGGGAGCAAAAGTCCTGAGGGAAGCATTGCTGAAAGCCATGGGTGAGCCTGGGAAGAAACTGATCACAATGTCACCCACGGGACTTGGGTGCAAACCCAAAGGAAGTCAAGCTTTGTTAGTTCTGCTCATGGGGGAAGAATCTGCCTTGCGAATGCAAAGCTTATGTGCCTCAGGAGGCTGCTGCCTCATTCAGTAGCTGAATGAACAGGTGTTTGCAAGTCTATCGAAGTACAGCTGTTAGGAAAGCCAGGCTAATTTGGGAAAAATATCAAAAACTTTCTTATAATGGCCACTCTGTAAAGGGAATTATTTTAAGTTGATTGATGAAATGGAAATAGCAGTTTTTAAATGAAAATATTTAATATATGAAATTTTGGTCAAGTCTCCACAGCCTTAATAACTTTACTGTACTTGGAATCAGAATGTTCTCGCACAAATTTTCACCTGCATGAGGTTTGAAATCAGACTCACTTCTGATGAATATTTTAAGGATGCCTCTTCTCATCAACTCACTGAGACTTTGCTTCCAGATTGTGCTGGCTTGAGTCAGGTTAGTTTGAAGTCATGTAACCTTTGCACAGGACAAGACCAATTGCTTAACTCTTCTCCTTACCATCTGTGCTTAAGCCATAATTGAACTGTAAAATGGGGAACAATACCTTTTCTGCTACCTAGTGCTTCCTTAAAGAGTTTAGTACAATTATATTTAGTTGCTTTGCTCATTTTCCTCAACCAAAAAACTCCTAATTGCACGCAAAATATTAGATTAGATTATTAATTCTTCAGCTTGTTGGTGGAGTGTTACACTCCTTTTTTAATGCACATGTTGGAAGTCATCATTTGTGTACAGAAAATAATACTCTTGGATGCTAGAGCTGGGTTGGGAGAAGACGTAAATGACAGGTCTGTCTGTCTTCTGGAAGGTAACAATCACCTTTAATGATTGATCCAAAATAAATGATCTTCTGGTGAAATGTGTGCAGTACCCACATGTAAGTATGTCCAGTGTAATTCAGTTGGTTCTCCTCATTCTAAGATTTTATTTTTTTTTAAAGCAGACAAGCTCATTCTCCATTCAAATGTCAGAATAAGAAATATTCTGAGGAAACTGAAATACTCTTTTTTCCTGACTAGTGACCTGGCTGTAGTTTCATGTGCAGGTAGCACGTCTTGAATCTTTTCTTCTTTTTCCCAAAAAACACCAACTCTGGCATGAACTTTCTTATAATTCTCAGATAGCTTTCATCAATGTGGATAGTGGTGGTACATGACACTTGTACAACTTTGTGCCTCAGTGAGAATGTACCTGCTCTCACACTTCTGTCCTCAGCTGCTCTCTGCAGTGGCACAGCTGGGGTGAAATAGTTGTGGAACTAAGGAAAAGTGAAAAGAGTTGAAGATGAAAACTTGAAAGTAGTTGGTTTCACCATCTGAGAATAAATTTATGTGAATAAGCTGTTTGTGAACATCAGAAATTGAATCCTTGCACTTTGATGGTCGGAAATCCAAAATTGTCAGGGAAAATAAAACACCACACTTCAGAAAAAAACTTTTGCATGAATTGCGTAATGAATTGTATATGTTATTGTGGATCTCAGAAGAGCTTTGTGAACTTTAGAAGAAGTAAATATCTTCACAGGACTTGCTGTTGTTCCTGCATTTGTTATGGTGACAGTGTTTTATAAGTCACTTTAAAAATAATTATTAATTTAAGATTAGTTCTTTGTTATTCTGAACCTAGGACAACCGAAATTAATTGGTGTGACATAAATGTGCCTGCTTATCTGATTTGACATTTGATTTGTGATTTGACTCTTTTCCTTTAAGCTATAATGTGTGCCTGATGAAACAGAGCAAGTTCTGTTGGCAATCTGAAGAGGTGACATTGAGCTTCTTTGTCATCAGATGTGATTTACCATAAATCATAATTCTTGAATGAGACTCGTGTCTGGAGGACTGAGAGCTATTTATAGTTTCCTATTCTGGTCTCCCTCCAAAGCATTTTTATTTGTGTTGGGATGACTGGTTGTCTATTTCCAACTTGGGAAATGCGCATTAAGTTCTTCACCTCAAAATAGTTTTTTCTTCCATGCAATGTTCTCACTGTTTGCTTTTCTCAATACACTGAACTAGCAATGATGTGATCTAACATTCTCTTCACTATTTGATATATTTTTATAAGGAATTCTGAAAAGCAGGATTTGAAGAAAAGCAAAGATGAAGGGCGTGCAATGTATGCTTTACAAGAAAGCTTGTTTGTAGCTGTCTATCTACTACTCTTTCTCAATCAAAAAGAGACTGTCTAAAATTTATCTTTTACTTAGCCATACAGTGGATACTATCTTTGGATCTTAGCTCTGACATTTTCTCAGACGTGAATCTAGATCACCGCACAGTAAATAGTTCTATGAGTTACAAACATCAGGTTTGTCAAGTTGGATCTTTTTTGGGAATTGTATTCAGAATAGATGAGTTCTAACAGGCAGTAGTTATAATAGCTCTAATTATAGGTATAACCATAAAGAATATGGGCAGGATTCTTGGTCTCAAACAACTAAGAATTGTTATTTGTCAGCCGACTGAACTCCCGTGTAACCTGTCCTTTTAATTACGTCACCTGTCGGGCTCCTGGCCAGCTCATCTAAGCAGGACATGCGTGGCCACACACACCGTGGTGGCTGTTGCTGTGTCTTGCTGCTGCACGAATACTATTTTATTTCCATAGAGACTAATGTGCAATGAATTGGCAACATTGGTTCTCATTAGGCTAATTAACTTGCTTCCAGATAGATTTTGTATGTAATTCAAAACAGTACAGTGCCTGAAAGCTGCATTATAGAAGTTTCAAACCTTCCTAAGATCCTTTCTCTAGATCCTTGATGCTGGAACTAAAAGCTGATGCTAGAACTAAAAGGTTTTGACTGTGCTAAGGCAGTGTTCACCCGTGCATTCAGAGACTATTTGAGGAAATCGGAGAAGGCTGAACCCAGGCAGGGGCCAAGATTTTTTGATATAAAGGCTTGGTATGTATCAAATATTAAAATAACTTGCTGTTAAAGAGCTTATCTGTTAGTTTGATTTATTTTTGTCTGTTGGGTTTTTTCCATAACAATGTAGGTTTTTTTTCTTGTGATGTTTTTGGTGCTGAGAACTTCAGCAAATACTACAACACTTTTGATAAATGCATAGCTTTATATTGTACGAGTTTTGTGCTACAAAATCCTGTAGTATTATTTTCATGCATTTGCAAAGCTCTATAGTATTGTCTTCACGTATACATTAGTAATTAAGAACTTTCTCCCAAAAAATTAGATTCAAGACGTTGAAAGCATATTCTCCCCATTTGTCTACCTTCATTCATCAGTCATCTGGGCTGGGCTGTGATCTAGTCTTAATACCTATTGTGCTGTAGATAACATGTGCTTATGCAAAATATTATTCCTAGAGGAATAACTGTGGCTGTATCAGTGGTTACAAGTCCAATTATTTTATTGAAATTACCCAGCAAGTACCCACTTTGTGGGTGCTTATTTGACTTGATTCATTTAAACTGTGTGATTTTGAAACAAATGCCTGTTAAAAGTAAGCTGACCACAACTATGTTTAGCAGTTATGTTTCATAGATAGCAGTCTTCTGCCAACAGGTCAGGAGATGGGAGAGTAAAAACTTTGATGCGAGCTGAATTAGTTAATTCTGTGAACTTCAGCTTGGAGATGGGAGAGGCAAAACTCATTGTAATTGTATCCCAAAACAGATGAAGACTATTATTTTGGTTTCGGCAACCCTACAGTAAGTTAAGATCCAAAATACAGATCTTCAAGCTATTCCTGCAGCTTTGTAAGAAAACGTTTACATATAAATAAAAAAAAGATAGTTTTGATGAACATCATACCAGTATGGTAAGAACTAAAGTAAGATTACTGTACTTCAAAGTATGAGAATTCATCATGGCGTTAGTTGACAGGTATTAATTAAAAAGTCTTTTCAGTGTAAAAATCAGCACTGTATGAATGGAACTGAGCAGAGCAGGTGGTGTGGGACTGTTGCAGGGAAGTTTAGAGCAGACACTTCAGACCAAGTGCTGTGGGGGAAGTCTTGTGACGTAAGTGCTGTAGGGTGGTTCCAGCTGACCCACTGGCTTGGTGTGTCATCAGTTGTGTGTTCTGTCAGAGGTGATGCTCCTTGCTGTGGGCTCAGCACTGTGCTCAGTTCTGCTCAGTGTGCCTTCCTGTTCACCTCATCATTGTGGCAAAAATTTCGTTAGAAAGCTTGGCATTACTCAAGCTGCTTGGTTTAATTTAAATGATTCACGTTCCTTACTTACACAGTGAGACTAAGGGATTTTGGGAACTTTTAAACATTCAAAAAAAACCTCTGGCTTTCATCATCTGAGACATACCATGGTGAAAGTACAGAGTGCCACCTTTGAAAATCAGAGTAGAGTCTGGATGTTGCATGGCAAATGGAGCAGGGTTCAATGAGAATACTGGTTGCTCTTTCCTTGAATACAGTGAGATACTTTAGAAAACAATAGCTGGGTTATTGTGAGAGAGAAGCATAAATTGCCTTCAATTGGCCTAAATTTGTATGTTTTGGTTTTGCCAGCTTTTTTAATTAATTTTTTTAATTTTGAGAATAACATAATCTTGGGAACTAGCACAGCTTGTTTATTTTATGTCTTTGAACTATAGATTTTTTCTTTAATTCCTTATTTTTCATGGAGGTTATATAACATTCTGGGCTGTGGTGTTCCTAACTTTTATGCACGGGGATCATCACTCAGCAAGGCAACTTTCTAAATTTAAAATAAATTCTAAATGTACCCATTAATAGTGGTTTGGTTCAAGTTTCCTGAAATGTTAATTTTTAAGTGCAATACTAAAGCTGTCACTAAGGGACTTAAATTCTCATTTAATTTCAGAGGAAAATTTGCAGTGGTGAAGAAGTGTATCCAGAAAGACACTGAAAAAGAGTTTGCAGCAAAATTCATGAGAAAAAGAAGAAAGGGCCAAGACTGTCGGATGGAAATAATCCACGAAATTGCAGTCCTTGAGCTGGCACAATGCAACCTTTGGGTCATTAACCTGCATGAAGTTTATGAAACTGCGACAGAGATGATTTTAGTCCTGGAATAGTAAGTATTAATTACAGTTTCTGAATAGCCTTCTGCAGTATTTGCCTAAAACTAACAATGTAAAAATACTATACATTGATGTGAATAATGTGAAAGTTTTTATTGCTTTGCCTGTTATACTTGCTTGACTTTGAAAAGAGATGCTAAGGAAATCACTATTACAACAAGTTATGTGCAGTCTCATGATTACTGCAGATTATAATAAATTTCTCTAATTACATAGTATCTTTCACAGCTGAACTATAATTTTTGTAGTTAAAAAAATCTTTAATGAAATGTGAACTGTGTACACTCCCTGCCTGTAAAAGAAGAAGAGGAAAGAAGCAGTGTTCAAGAGCTGAGGTTTATTTCATTGACAGTGAACAATGAGAAATGGGATGAAACCTATGGTGGGTTATTTATGAGTGAGATTAGGTCCGTTGGTTAGAGCACAGTGCTGAAAAACAGCAAGGTTACAGGCTTGTTTCCCATACAGGTTATTCACTTAAGAGTTGTACTTGATGATCCTTGTGAGTCCCTTCCAACTCAGAATATTCTGTGATAAGAGTCTGTGATAACTTATGAAAAAGGTATTGAAAGCAACATCATTGTTAAAAGGAAACTATCAAAACCCCCAATAGCAAAAAGCTCTCTAAAACATCATCTAGGGGGAAGAAGAAGAGGAGGATTGAGACCTAGAATAGTTTCTTATAAAGGACACTTAACTTGTGGCTCTGCATTTGTCTGTGTGGTTTTCTCCACTTCAGTTTGTCCAAATGGGTATTTCTGCAGCTGTGTGAGTGTTCATCTACTATGGCAGTGGCTTAGATACTTGACAGCCAAGTTCCAAGATGCAGCCAAAGGCTTGTTGCTACTGTTCAAGCTCTGTGGATTTTAAATAATTAGGAGAACAGTGAGGCTCAACAGTTCAGAAGTGACTTAACCTGTCTGCTAAGATAAATCTAGTTTGTGCAGTTCTTTCCTGACTTGATAGCAAAAAGAAATGGTGATAAATCTTTTCTCCTAATCACATCTTGTTTACAACTCTAAAGAAATTGTATCTTTAAAGTTCAGTGAAATGGAATGCAGCAGTGTCTGCTAAGGCAAAATTCCTTCTAGAATACATCTTTTAAACTTCATTATGCCCTTATGGAATTCATGATATATGAAATATTCAAGTATCTGTTATAATGCAAAGATGTGTCAGAGCTTCTGGAGCTTTGACTGCTGTTACCAAAGACTCATAAATACCTGTTTTAAATTCTAGCAGAAATTTAAGCTAGAATATACAGTTTAAATGTCTGGATGCTATAGGGATTTAATACAAGCAGTAGAATCCAAATGAGCAATGAGTTTTGTGATGATTTCAATGCAAAATTGCTAGTTTTCTTTTGGATCTCAATTCTCTTACAGTTGCATAACTTTTTTAATCCCAAGTATCCACTAGGTTGTTCAGTAATTAGCAAAATTATTGGGTTTGTATGCATCAAACAGTCATACCTTGTTTCAGATAAATAGCTGTGTGTTAGAGTAGTAAATTACAAAAACAGTCTTTCCCTGACTTCAGCAAATATGTCTGGATGCTTCTTTAATGTCGACATGTTTCAGAGACGTGTTGCAACAAAGCAGGTATGAATGTCAGTGAATTTCTGACATTCTGTATGCAGAGGATTAAAGAACATACCTAGACTGCAAGCTTCTCTAGGGCATTTCAGTTTCTATTAAGCTTGATAGTCTGTTGTGGCAGATTTTTATCTTGTGAAGGAGTAGAACAAATAATTGTTGGCCACTATCTGCTAAGGTTTTAAAGTTTCTTGTCTTGATGTTGAATCTATCATAAGAGCTGAGGGGAACACCTAGTGTTTTGCCTTTAGGAAGATAGATATTAATGTTACATGGAGGGTTGTGGTATCAATTTTTGACAGAAAATGAACTTAAAATTGGCCGCTAAATGTTAAATATTAAGTGTTGAGCAATGAGGCATTACAATGCTATCCTCAGTTCTAACACAGCAAATTGGTGGCATCCACCCTGAGAACAGTCTCTGGCTTAAGACCTCAGTCAGAGTATTTAAGTGGGAGATGAAGGGGTAAGTAAGTCTGAAGGGTTAACAGGTAAAGACGGGAATTCATCTGCAGGTCAATCATGTTTCAGTGAAAATGGAATGAATGAAAAAAAAGCATGGAATTTTACTGAAAAGGCTAGAGAGACAATCTGAGAAAATTGACACACCAAATATACATGTTGTTTTTTTTTTCTTTTATACAACATACCCGGCTTTTTCCAATTTCTTTTGAAAGAAAGCATAGAGCAATAGAGCATCTGATGCTTAAGAACTGATGTTTTTTAGTAAGTGTTCATCCCCATGTTTTTACATGTCTATAGAAGGGATAGATGATATTAGTGGGTCAGATGTTACAGAAGCCTGTAAATGCAACTTCAAAAATCTGATCCATTAAGTATTGTGTTGTGAAGAGCTTCTCAACTGAGGGATTACTTCCCAGGGTCTTGTGTAAATATAGCAGATTTTCGTTATGCTTGCTTTTAAAAAAAGGAAAAAATTGTCTTTATCATCTTGGAGACACAGTCAGGGTTTATCTGCTGTGCTGGATGAAATGTCCTTTTCACCCATAGTTATTTGGACCTGGATAATGTTACTACTTGTATTGTTTTAGACATTATTTATTGTCCTACTTACTGGAGGTGTGACTGGTTAAATTAAGTGCTGCCATGTCATTTGACATGGGATTCAACAGATAGAACTTGAAGCAAACCCACTGTAATCAGAAATAACTGTGGTACTCCAATGTTTGCATCTTGTTTATTAGAGTAATTAGTAAAGTTGTTCTAAGTGGCAGTCTCAAATCAAGACTAAAGCCCTTCAAAAAGTTTTAGGGGATTATGTCTCAAATAATGTTAGTTACCTTTTGGTTGCATTTCATTCAGTTCTTAGACTGCCTAGTTGGAAAGACAGGGCAAAAAAACTCCACTTGTCTGAGACCCAAGAATTTAAAAGAACAGTATCTACAACTCAATGCATTTGGATTCTTTTCTTCCCTTATGTTCTCTCGTTAGATGTGGATTTACAGTTTTCTTAGTCTTTGTGGACATTAATAGCAAACATGAATCTTTGCGTGTAGTGTTACAGACACCTTAGTGTAATCTTCTTGTACTGCGAGCTTGTACTCTACTTTCTTGTATAGAAACTTTCTTGTACAGATGACTTTCCATTATCTTGAAAAGATAATTCTTTCAAGAAAGACTTTTTATGGAGCTTAATAGTCAGGAAACACATTTTTTCCCTTGAGGACTGTATGGGATCTCAGCATTAAAATCAAGTGAACTTACCACAAATCAGTACTCTGATGATTTGTATTTCTGTATTTAATGTCTGAAGCTGGAGGGATTGTTTGATTTTTTTAATTTTTTTTATTTTTTTTTCAAATGCACTGAAATAGATTTGTTCAATCTTCTTCTAATGATAGGTTAAATGACCGTGTTAGTGTATCATAAGTGCACTTGAAAGAAGTTTCATGCTGAATTTCATACACTGCATTGTTAAGATACAATTCAAGGAAGATAAGTAGTCCCCATTTAATCTAAAGTCAACATAATTGTAACAAAGATTAGTGCTCCAGACTTTCAAATGACTTTTAGCTCATTTATGCTGATAAGCTGTTATAAAGTGTCAGCAGTTGGACTTCACTTGAAATTGAGGAAGTTAATAGCACAACAGTGCTTTCATAAATAAGTTAAAATAGCTAAAGAATTATGGTTGCAATAATTTTTATGTTTGGAAAGACTTTTTGTGTCTCTTTTTTTTTAATACACCTTGGTAGGGGAGCATGTATTAGAGAAATAATACATTGTAAGTAACATTACAATTCAAAACGCTGTGCTATTAAATATTTCCTTATCCTCTTTTTTCAGATTAAGACAGCTTGTTTTCCTAAAGACTTTGCTGTCCTAAGGATAATTATTTGCTTTTATTCCCTAGGAACACTTTCTGTCTGGGTAGGTAGGGGGTGCCCAGTCATTTGCAAAGTTATTTCAAAATGACAGAAAAACTACAGTTTAATGCAAGATGTGTTCTTAGAGGAAAAATGGGTTTAGTGGGTAAATGGAGTTATTGACACCAGAGAACTCCTGGTTTTCATGTATACAGAAATTATAGCAATGACATGCCCATGATCCATACTTTCCTGGATGGTATTTTAATCCCTTTTGTGTTTAGATTTTTTTTTTTCTGAAATCTAGCTGGTGAGTACAAAATAACTGACTTGGAAGTATTGTAAAGGAGCTTGGCAAAGCTTGGCATAGATGTGGGGGACAATCTTTTAGGAGTTCACTTTGACATTGTACTTCCAACCACTTGTGACTGGGCTGGCTCACAGCTAGCTGACTGTTTTGCTTAAGGCAATCAGTTAAGCTCACTCCACAGCAACAATGCACAAAACAGTCTTGCAGTATCAAATTTCTATGTGTTCTTTAAAGGGTTGCTGGTTACTTTTCAGACTGTGGTAATTTTTGGATAGAGTGAGCTGTCCAGAAGAACAGAGTGAATTTTTCTCTCTGCATCCTAAATAGCCAAGTTGAGATCAAAAAATGAAAGGCTGCATGTGAAATCACTGTTCAACTGTTTTGTAAAGCCAAGTGTCTATGGTAGCTGGGAACAACAATGTCTCAAAAGTCATTAAGTGGGTGGGCATGGGCTGTATTTGCATGTCTCACTCTTAAAAATGTTGATGAACCCAGGCATCTTCAGAAGTACTGGGAGGTACTTAAATACCTTTTTTAAAACAGTTTTCTTGATCAAGCGTTTCCTACTCTCACATGGTAGCACTGTGTCTTAGTGATGGGACTTTGCTGCAACTTTTATTCCCTTGACTTTTAACATTTATAATTCAGAGTTCTTTGAGTGTAGTATTAGAACTTCTCGGTAGCTTGCATTTTACCATGGTGCCTGCTTCAGTGTTAAGTTACACTAACAAACAAATTGTAACAAATGCCCACCAAGTAGTCAAAACAGGAAACAGGGCTTTATAATAACCCCCCCCCCCCCCCCCCCGTGCCACTCGAGTCCCACTGTTTTTTCAGCTGATGGAGTATGATCCCTGCTTTTGGGGCATAAATCCCATTTCACGGAATTAAATATTATATAAATTAATACAGAAGTATTTTTTCCTTATTTGAAATGGCAGAGCTATATCAGTAAAATCTCGGGGTTATTGCTGTAAAACACATTGTGTTAGTAATTTTGGTAGTAGATCTTACCACTGTACTTGCATTATAACTCAATGCTAAAAGGAATTAAATCAATTTACCAAGTAACAAATTATGGCATTCTTTAAGTAGAAAATTTAATTTATTAATTGCAGTAGATGTTTTTCTATCTCTATCTGGGAGATCCAATTGATGTTGTTTTTTCAAGGAATTTTAGAATAGGATACACTAACTCATGTTCATTTTAAAAATGTCATTAATATCTGAATCCTATTCAAAACTGAAATATTACTATTTCCACAAGTTAAATAAAAATGGACTGAAGAAAGATGCAATACTGTCAAGCATATGCAATTTTTCAAAAGGAATTAAAGTATTAATATTCCTTTGAAAAACTCATTTTATTCTTGAGCTCTGTCATCTTTGATATAGAATGACAAAATATAATTCTTTAATAGACTTTTTTTTAGAAAAAAAATCTTAGTCTAATAAATCAAATCCTACTGCTGTACCAGTTAGCACATATAACAGAAGTATAAGATTTAACCTTCTTTATATTCCTTTTTTTGGTAAGACAATCTGCAGGGAAAATTTAAAATAACACTAGGGAGAATATCTGGGAAAGGAAAACAGTTTCTATTAAACCATGATGCTTTTTAAAGCACTAGGACTGTACCAACAAAACTAATACAGACAAAATGGAAATGTGAGTATATTTAATGTTCTTTTTCTGAGGGTGCACAGTCTAAATGCCCTACTGTTGTAGAATTCTCATTTGCTGTTATATTCATGCTGAATATGCCTCACTGTCTTCTAGATTGCCTAGATAATGCAATTTGTTGGAATAAAGCAAGCAAAGGCAGAAGAGATGGCAATGCCTCACTAAAGGTTAATGCTTGTGCAAAGTCACTTTTGACGGAACTGGAGATGTTGTTGTTCAGGGCTTTCACTGAGGGGTGATTGTAGAATTTCATGGAGAGCAAAGTGTGTAAGTGTTGATTTCACAGTAGTAGCTCAGCAGTCCATATTCCAAGTGGATCCATTCTCATGTTCTTATGCCCAATTCTTGGTTTAAGCCTCTGCTCCATTTATTTTATTTTGATGCTACATGGTTATGTTGTAAAACAATTTTAGTTCTCTAGAGTTATTCCTATACAGAGATGGTACTGCGTGTAGCTTCAGAGTACTTCAAAAACATTCATCCATATCTAGTGACTTTTATATTTTTGTGTTACTTTGTTAGTTGTTTAAACACATATAAACAGAAGAGGAAGCAAGCTGAGCTAAAATTTTCAGAAGTATTTTTAGATGAAAGATGTTTAGAAACTTAATGCAGCCTTGTATCCGAGACTTCATAAACAATTCAGTTACAGACTTTACATTTAGTCTTTTGAGTACATGCAAAGTGCTTTGAGGAGGATGGGAGGTGGGGCTGCTTTGCTTTACGTTTGCAAAGGCTTTACCTTGGCCCAATTTCCATGTATTTTCATAGGAATGGCAAAAGGCACATGGTTTATAGAAACACTGTCCTTGAACAAATGTGGCATTCATCTGAAAGCATGGTCATTAGCGTTTCCAAAGTAGTTCTCGAAATTTCTGTGGTATTTATATTCTCTAACCTAAATTACTAAAATCTTTGCTTCTCTCTGAAGCTGCCATACTGCAAAGAACACTCCAAGGCTGAAAAATTTTGTCAAATGTCTAATAGCTGCAAATATCACTGTTGGTACATGAAATAAAATAGTGCGAGTAGAGCAAAATAGGTGCCTTAACTTAGTCTTTCAACTAATAATATTCATACTATTCCTTAGTGCTGCTGGAGGTGAAATCTTTGACCAGTGTGTGGCTGAAAGAGAGGAAGCTTTCAAAGAAAAAGATGTTAAACGACTCATGAGGCAGATATTGGAAGGAGTTTCATTCTTGCACAGAAATAATGTTGTTCATCTTGACTTAAAGGTAAGATTGTTGCTGTATTTTTCTCATTAAATTCTTAACTCCTGACTTTCTTGCCAGTCATATGTCAACATAATGCTAACTTGTAATTAACACCATTTTTATCTGATTATACCTTGAATGATTAAATTCAGCCTTTGGGATAGAATGATAAAATTCAACCTTGAGCTTTGCAGGCATTTTGGAGAGTTTCTATGATTATGTCAAATATAAACTTCATTTTATTAACTGAAATGTAATGAATTCAACAGTGAATTTGCGTTGCACCCTAAATTGTGAATGAGTGCTTTGGGTAAGACTTGATTAATTTTTAAAGTGCAGTAAAAATGTCTGGGTATTATGTGGCCATTGAAGGACAGGTTTGGGTTTTTTGTATTGAGTTTTAATGAAGCTGAAGGGTGGCAGAGGTTCTGGTAGTATCAAGTATAATGTTTCAGAGTGAAATGTTTATGTAGGACTGGTAAATTAATGTGTTAAATACATTTATAGCACTGCCTTTTTTTTTTCCATCCCCCCAGTTACTGTAAAACTTAATTTAAATTTGCCATTTGCTGCCCAACATTTGGTCAACACCCTATTGGGTATATAAATTACCCTAATTAGTGGAGTAAAATACTTTTGACTGAAATCAAGAGAAAAGTACAGTTGCCATCATACAAAATCTGGGGTATTGCTTGTGGTCAAGAAGGGAGTTATAACGGGGATCCCCAAAAATATCCTCTCCAGTTGGCATCAGGCTGCAGGTACTTTCTTTTAGCTTCTATTCATACACTCAGATGGGAGATGCAACTTTATCTCATTATGAGTTTCAACTAGTTAATTACTAAGTAAAGCTGTATAAAATGTAACTTGGATTAATTTTTTTTAAGTTCTTTTTACGTGTCTCATTCTCATATTTCCTAAGTATGCTGGTGTTCTGTTACTGAGATCCTTACTTAGTTGCATTTTGGCACTGTTGCAAAGGTAGCAGTAGGTTCCAGCATCAAGCTGTACATACTTAATATATAACTTAGCAAGTCATCAACCATTCATCAGCTGAAGCAGGTGATGAGTCATATTTGCACACAAATACGTCACCTGTCTGGCTTTCCAACCATTTATTCAAATTATGTGCGGAACTTTGAATTGTACACACAGAATATTAATAATTGTACTAAAATAATGAATGGAAAATTTTTTGTAAGTGAAGTGAGAATAAGTGTTTGGAAAGACTGCAAACGAGCAGTTAGAAGTCCTTAACATTCTGGTATGCTTAAACAAGATACTCAGTGTCTCTACAATGATTGGCCATTGAATTTTCTTGAAGCAAAGTGTTTAAAATTAAAATGTCTTTTGTGGACAGTATATATTCAGACATGTTTGTAGTTAGAGTTGTTGTTGTTCCTTGGTACCATCAGCTGGATATCCGTAATCAGAAATGTGTTTTATGTGACTACAGTACCTACTGGTAAAAGTAGACTGGTATGTTGATTACAGCTTTTTCAAAGTTCAGAAAAAGCTTACTTCAAAACTGTCCAACTGATCAGAAAACTTATGTTATAAAGTGGCGCGTTCTCACTGAAAGTTCCAGAATTGTTTTGCTGCCTTACAAAAGCACATTAGCAGAGCAAATTGTCTAGTAATTGAGGTTAACGTGTTTATACATTACTGCAGTGTGTTGTTAAAAGTGGATCTTAATAGTAGTCCTAATTGCAGTGTGATGACTTGTATGATAAATAAAACTATTGGTCTGCTGCAAAAGAAGGTTTAGGGAAGTCTTCAGAGTATTGGCAAATAAAGGTGATGGGAAATCTAGGATTAAAAACCGTGATCTGCAAAGTCTGATTGATTGACATGCCTTGCAAGAATTTTAAAAAATGCCCATTTTTTCAGTTAACTCAAACATTTAAATTGGATGCTGGTTTTGGGTGCATATTTGTTAACCCACTGCCCTCAAACCATCATTTATTGTATAGTAAGTATGTCTCATGCTGCTTTACCTCATGGCTTAAAGCACCATGGAATTTACTAAATACTTGGCTTTGTGGTGACATTTGGAAGACATGTAAGTGTCTTATGCAAGGTGTTTGCCAATGGCAAAGTTCACAAATTCTTGCTAAAATGTTTTCCTTGTACTATTAGTTTCACCCGTGCATCTATATAGATTTCCTTTTCATTTGTCCATTGCAAATACCTTTGGAAAGGTCCATCCAATTTTCCATATGTTGTACCTTCAAAAAAAGTCAAATTCTACGCACAAATGAATTTAAACCCAAATGGTTGTGTGTAATTGCCAGCTTGTTGTTGTAATTTTATATTATAAATCTAATGAACCTGATCTATGACATTGACAGCTGGCTTGTTTTAGCTTCTGTTTGCCCTCTTAATAGAGACAAGGTATTTCCTATGAGATTGAACACTGCAGAAGGAAGTAGGGTATTTTTGTGGCTTAGCAAGGTTACCACCTGATCGTTTCTTTCCAAAAGTGTAGTTTTGCTGAAAGATGGTTGAAATAGGGCATGTTTTTAATAGCAAAATACAATTATGTAGTCCACTGCTGTCTTAAAGCAAATACAACACTACCAAGTGCAAATTAAGTATCACTTGACAGTATTGTGTTAATGCTATTTAATTTGCAGGGTGTGCATAGATTGTAGTCAGGAGTCTTTCATCTCCTCTTAATGGAGCATAAAAGCTGCAGAGTAAGGGAAAACTCCTTTTTCCCTGTTCTCATTTGTTGTTTGACTTGATCTTGAATTGGTGTTTGTTAAAAGCTTAAAGGAGCTGGGAATTGAAGAGAGTTTAAGAAGGCATGGGGGCTGAGGAAGGACTTGCTGCCTCTTGTCCACAGCAGAGACAGGTTAAGAGCCCTAGGTCTAGGAGAAGGACTGCTACAAGCAGCACTCTCCTATGTTTGTATTACTCTGGCTATCCAACACACAACTTTCCCCTTCCTTCTTCTGTGTTGTGGTCAGAGATGCCAACTAGTAAAATCATTATTTCAAATTGTTTTGGGTGTCAATTTACACCAATATTAAGAAAGTTCATTAATGCAATTACAAAAGTGGCCTGTTAGAATAACACCACCAGCTAATTTTCTCAACTGAGTTTTCCAGGTGGATTAAGGTGAAATGTAGTGTTAATAGATGTGTAGTTATTCCTTGTCTAAAGAAACACCCAATAAACCAAGTGTTAAAAAATGGAAATAGTAAATTTTCAAAGCAAAAGAAAACACTTTAATTTGAAGTTCATACCTTTTTAGCAATTAGAGCAAAGCTGGCAGATATAGAATATTCATTTCCTATAGAACCTGTTTGGTTTATTTCTTAACTTATTGGACTTGTATTGCTTATTTTGGGGAAGGAAGTGTGATGCAGGTCTAGTATGTCTGCTCCTTTAGTGACTGTTGTATTTTTTCAACTTGTACACATTGACCAAAAAACCCCACGCAACCCCAACCCAAAACCAACAAAAACAAACCAACAAAACCCCCACAACCAATCCCCAAGAAAACTCTGCTGTTACATTTCAATTGCTTAAAGATCTGAGAGTCCTTTAAATTTTTTAGGTCAGGCTGATCAGCCTAGTTCAGTGTTTTCAGTCACAATGCAGTTGGGGGTATCTCAGCTATCTAGCTGTTCTTCCCATTTCTGCTCCTTTTTTTTTTTTTTTTTTTTTGATAATTCCTCTTTTCTTCTGGAGATGTGATTCTTTGGAGTATTAGAAAATTAGATACCTTGCAACATTACTGAAGTTAGGCACAGTGAGAGATTGATTAGTTTAAAAACCTGACCTTTATTATGTATATTAGTCTTTCTGAGTCTTCTTGAAACCACCTAAAGGTACAAGAACTTAGAGGACCTAAACTGGAACCTTTAAGCCTTAGTGCAGTAGATGGAGAGGTTTTATTTGATGGTTTTCATCAGCCATTTCCTTAAGTGCTTGAGGATAAGAGCAAAAAGCCCTTTTTAGAATGTCCACCAGAAGAGCCCCCAGCCTTCATCTCTCTTCCTCTCTCTTGCCTTTGTTGGCTGCTTGGCATTTATCAAACCTGGATATATATTCTAGGTTTTTCTAGGTATTTTCTAGAGTAAAAATAAGGGAGAAACTGCATTACAGCTGTGAGAAAATTATCTTCCTTTTCTGAAAGTTTTAGAGTAATGATATCCAGCTAAAAACTATGGTAAGTTCAAAGCTATGGCCTCTTTAAGGTTTCATGCTGGTGTTTAGACTTCACATGAAACCACAATGACTCCTTAAAATAAGAAAACTACTGGTATCTCATTATGAATTGTGTTTAGAGTTATGAGTCAATTATACTGTAGATAGGGTTTTTTCCTGCATAGGTGTTTTTTGTGTAAGTTTATTTTTTGAAAAAAGGACAATAAAAACTGCTTCTGGCAACTACTGTATCTACTAAAATATTAAAATACAAGGCTAAAGGGTTTAATTTAAATGTTGGGAACAAATATTTTTCTCTTGCTTTTCATTTGCCTCTGCGAAACATAACTAAATTTCTCACTGGGAAGAACATCTGAGGGGCTAACAAGTGAGGCATGGTCAGCTTTTTTGGATGTTTGCTTTTCTAATTCAGATTTTTTTACTCTCTATTTGTATTATAAAGCTTATGGTGATGTGCAGCTCCAAAAGCCACCAGATCCCAGTTTGTAAAGAAAAAACAAAGAGCTGTTCTTAATATGTGACAACATCATGAAGTTAGTTTGAAATACCACTCTAATTTTGTAGGAGTCAAAGAACTTGACTATATTCAGGTCTTGCAGTGAGGAGAACTTACCCAAGTTTTTTAAAATGTTATTGCATAGGTTTATTTCTGACTTCAAAAGCAAGACTTTTCATATGCCTTCATGACTGACTTATGGGATGGAGGAGAGAACTCTGTGGTGAAGGAAGAAGTACAGATTGTAGTGTTGCTCCAGGTGGATTATCAGTTTGTGGTTGCTTTGCTGTTCTTACTCTTTTGTCCTCCTCTGTTTTCAACCACGCTGATCCAGGTTCCCAATAAAGGCTTCTTCAGTTTCATGGAACTTGTGCTCACCAGAGGCATAAATGCAGTGTCAATTGTCAGTGCTGCCATGTGGAAAAGTTAATGATAAAACCCAGCATGATTACTGGCTTGGGCAGGAAAGGTCACACTTCGTTTTTTGGGGTTTTTTTTGGCAGAGATATGCTTTTATGCTTTAGTTGAAAAAAATCTAAGACCTGTTGTCCAAAGTTAGTTTTCAGATTATTTTTTTAATTGAGGCAGCATTTAAAATAGTAAGGAACTTCTTAATGACCACAAAGGCGCTTTGAAGGAAGACAGCCAAGATCCAGTGACGTCAGTACAAACAAGTTTATCCAAAGGTGATGCTCTTCAAAACCTGTTTTTCAGGCAGCTATATTTTTTTAAACTGTTCTTCAGTTAGTGTTCTGTAATACAGTTGTTTGTACTTTGAACAAGACTGAGGTTGGTTGCAACAGACTTTCTTTAAACAGGTGCAGTCAAAATAGTGTTGTGTGTTCAGGGGTTTTAAAATGATGGGGTTTTTTAGACACCCTTCAATGAGAGGTATTTTACACCATCTATTGGAAGAAAGTAAGGCAGGAGGGGAAGTTAAAAAGGTGATACAAAGGACTAAAGGTACGAATGCAGAAGTACTTATATGCTATTGTTAAAAGACAGGTGTTGTCATATATTTTGTATGTGCTCTAAGCTCATAAAGGTTTGATCCTCAGTTCCAAACAGAAAATCCTGCCACTCTCTTTAGCCTACATGTCTCTTCAAAGTCACCTTGAGGGAAATACATAAATAACCTTGGGTATCATACTTGTTATAAAAGGCATTACGCTACTTATGATCTAAAATAATTATGCAATATGATGTCATAGACATTAGATTTAGAAGTCTTCTCTTTTTGTTTTTCAGCCCCAAAATATTCTGCTAACCAGTAAATCCCCTCTGGGAGACATTAAGATAGTAGATTTTGGCCTTTCCAGAATAATGAAGAGCAGTGAGGAGTTAAGAGAAATTATGGGAACTCCAGAATACGTAGGTAAGTTGTTACTGTTGGAGTGATGTACAGTCCAGGCTTCTGGGCAGTGAAAGGAGAAACTACCTCAATTTGGAAATGCCAGACTGGCTGGGTAGTTACCCTGTTACAAGGTCAAGATATTACATGGATGTGGTACTGCTGTTAAAGGTAGGACTGGCAAGTCTTGCCAGTCTAATGGACAGTGATTGTGAGCTAGTGTTGAAGATGAGTGCATGCTTTAGGTGATTCTTACCAGCAGTGATAACAAGTATTACTTGGATTAAAAATTTAAATTTGCACATTCAAACTCTGAATATAATATTTTAGCCTGTGGAGGTTTGTGTCCATTTTATTTTTTTTAAAAAGTCCAAACTATTCCAGGCCTTGAAAGAATACTTGAAAGTATCTTTAAGTGGTGAAGTATATCTTCATGGTTATGGGTTACAGTGCTGGGATATGAAATGTTTCTGGTTTTTCTGTAAAAAATGTGTATAGACATTCTTTAATTGGGAAGTAGACTGGCCTGGCTTCTGAAGATGACAATAGAAGGAAAACATTTTTTATACTTAAAAACAGTGAATGATAGAATTCACTTAATTTTAATAGAAATATCTTGGTTTCAAAAGACTTACCTCAAATTTTACCACATGCCCATTTTTGCATTATATAACTATAATGTCTGCATATGACAAAACCCACTTTTTCCTCCCCACAATAGCTCCTGAAATTCTGAGTTACGATCCAATCAGTACAGCAACTGACATGTGGTAAGTTGAACAAATTAATGATCATCACAACTTTGTTGAAAAGTATTGTTGTTTGCTTATTTTTTAAGAAAAAGGCAAACTAAAAAACTGTTCTTCTGTTTTTTCCTTTTAATTTAGGAGCATTGGAGTACTGGCCTATGTTATGCTAACAGGGACATCACCTTTCTTAGGGGATGATAAACAAGAAACGTTCTTAAATATATCTCAGATGAATGTAAGTTACTCTGGAGAAGACTTTGACCTTGTATCAGAGTCTGCTGTGGATTTCATCAAAACTCTGCTGGTTAAGAAACCCGAGTAAGTAAAATAATCAATTGTATATGCTAGTATGTCAGACTGAATTAATTTCAAATGTAGCAAGTGCCAGTGTTTCCATTTTTAAAGTATAAGGGAACTTTGACTTCATTGTGCTATTACTTTTTATATATATGAAAAAGGAATTCCTCCATTTCTGTCCAAGCTTGTATATTATGAATGAGTGTTAGTGATTAAAACTCAAGTTAGTTTCAGAAAACTGTATGTGAATTGTAGTGTGTGGTAGAGTGTACCAATTCTTCTTGCAGGTACTTTGTTGAAGTCTTTAAATGACCTGTGCTTTGAGTCCTGAATTTTGGATGGGTTGGTAGAGTTCCTTTCTCTGTTCTGGTTCATTAGTATCCTTTTCTCAATGGGCAGCAAATTGGAAAATCCAGGTCTCTAAATAGAAGAGGTGTTTTCTTTAGAACTTCACCACTTCTTCGTGGAACATGTCAGCTATTGAAATTGCCAACTGCATGTCTATGAGAATACTTAAAGAATGTAAGGATTGGATAATTCTACTATATATAAAATCTGTATAAACCTGAAAGTTGTTTGGCAACATGAAAGCATAAACTTGTATTCAGAGATCCATGAACTCCTTTATTTTAAATGCTAGCAGTTCATCTTCTTGAGCGTTGTTCTTTTTTGGTAGAAGATAGCTGTCAGTGGTATTTTATTGTTTTTTTACTTTATCAGTCTATCTTCAATCATATCCTTGGAATAATCTGTAGGGATCTCTTCTGCAAGGTACTGGATTTCACATTCATGTGGATGTTTATTTTAATGTTTTGTTTCCTTTGCAGGGACCGGGCAACTGCAGAAGAATGTCTTCAACATCCATGGTTAGAACAAAGTGATAACCCTGCTTGCAGGGCCTGGAATAAGAGTACAGGGGGGGAGACCAGTGATGCCATCCAGAAAGATGCAGATTCTGCCTCTGAAAAATCAGTAGATGCTGAGAAGACTGAAGAGGAAGAATCAATAGTGACAGAAGAACTAATTGTAGTGGCTTCATATACACTGGGACAATGTAGGCAGTCAGAAAAAGAAAAAGTAACTGAGCAGAAAGCCATTTCCAAACGATTTAAATTTGAGGAACCATTACTGCAGGAAATACCAGGAGAATTCATTTACTGAACTGTGTGAAGCTTCATAGCTATAACTGGAAGGCAATGTTTTCTACTAAACAAAAATATTCTAGCCAGGTGTATTTCTGATATGCAATCAATGTTCTAGATAAAAGAAAGTGTTGATAAAATGGCATACAAGGAAAATGTGCCAAGTTCTTATTTTCATGGAACAGATAAACAAGATTTCAAGTGACTGAAAGGAATTTAACGAAGATTATAAGTTTATTTTTGTTTGTAATTTTTATTTCTTTTTTGTTGTTGTTATTGTTGCTTGATAACAGCATTTTTGTTAATTGTTCCAGTGTTCTGGAGATGTTGACATTGGAAGTGTTTCAGTGACAGATTTCAAGAAAAGTATTTTAGGATATGTTTTGGCATTTAGTGCAAATATGTAATGCTGGGTTTTCTTCAGACAGCTCTTGGCACTCCTGACTTTAGTGAAAATACCTGCTGATCTAAAACTTATATGAGAGGAGAATTTGATCGACTGGTTCGACATACAAACAGCATGAGTTTGAAATTTGTATGTTTCTTTGTTTACATCAAGAAGATGTAAACAAAGACCCAGACTCATCTTGTGTAGGAGGAGATGCACATGTCCCACAGGTAAAGGAAGCTGGACTGGAGATACATCTTTCTTTGGGAGCACAGTAAAATCCTGCCCCTGATGGTGATGTATTTGCTTAAGTCAGTCATTCATGAGCCAGCAGAGACGGCTGCCTTCCCCTCCTGTGTTAGGTGAGATGTGCTAATAAGAATCCAACTCAGTGTGGCTTCAGTGTGTTGTTAAGAGTATAAAAGAACGACAGAGTCTGATGTAGCTCCTCTGAGTTTATTGATGTTCTCTCCACTGACTTCACCATTTTAGATTAAACAGTTTGTCCAACTAATTAGCCTTCGATTCCACCTCCCCCAGAACGTGGCTGGGGTTTTACTGGGAGCATTTCTGCCTTCCTTCTGTTCCCTTTAACTACTGTTTTAAGGAAGAAAGAAGCATCCTTAGGTTAAATTGCATTACCTTGTTCAGTATACCTGTCAGATGAGGAAGAAGATACTGCTTCCTCTCAAGCAATGAAGCACATCTCATGCCTCCTGCTTTCTGGTCAGTTCTCCTTAGACAGTTGGAAAAACAGCATGTTGTGTGGTGGGGCAGAGTGGGACTAGAGAGCGAGATGGATGGGTCACAGTTCTCAATGGATGCAGTCCCTCAGGACAAAGCAGGGACCAACTGGGCATCAAAACTGAGTGGTTTTTGCAGTGTACAGATCTGAGGATCTTGGACTGAGTCCTAGTTTTCTAAGAAGTCTTTCGTGTTGATGCTGTTTCAAAGTTTAATTTTTATGTAATTGAAGTTTAGTACTATTATATTGCATACTGTTAATTATTCAACTATTTATTTGGTTTCCTTTTGCTGTTCCTTTATAATAAACTCTGACAAAAGTTTTCTTGCTATAAAACAGTGAATAGAAACTCTTAAGCTAGTTCTTACCTTTTTTCTACATGGCTACAGACTTTCCTAATTTCAAATGTATCAAATGTTCTTACTCTATTTAATGAGCAGGAGTTCAGGGCTCTGTGCTTACATTACAGTTCCTCCTTCACACAAAAATTAAGTGGCTCATTAATAAGACCAGCACTACTGGAATGATCTGATCAGTACAGCTGGAAAGGTGTAGGAAAAGCTCTAGTACAGAAGAAAGCTGAACCAAAAGCAGTGTGACACTGAGTGAGACAAGGAGGTTTTTCCATATGGCTTCATTGCCAGAGATCATGTTGCCTTCATTTCAAGCCATGTTAGAAAAATTAAACAGTTCTGTCAGGCTTCTTCCCCTATAAAATTACATAGAGTATTCATGTAGGTCTTCACTCCTTGAAGACCTTCATATAAGAAAATACTCAGTAGTACTCAGAATTGAGTTTGGATTGTAATGCAGAGATGCCTTTCATACTTTGGAGAAATGAGTCAGTTGCTGGATAGCTCTGGCTGGCCATCAGCAGGAATTAAATGTGAAACTTAGGCCAACAGACTACCTGTGTTACCTCAGTGTTTCTGTAGTCAGATGGTAACAACCTATCTACAACGATGACCTGTTTCAGAATTGTTAGGGAGGATTGTACCTTTCATGAGCATCTTTTTTTACTGTCCAGTCATTTGCCCAAGATGATTTGTTTGGGTGAGTCAATACTCATGAAATTCTTTTGTGCAAGATTACAATTTCTCCCAGCTTCTGTTACTTTTTTTTTCTACATCCATACTTCCTTTACAAAGTTGAGCAAAACAGTGAGGTTGAAGCATGCTCACATCCCACCCTTACGAAAAAATGTTGCCATATCTGCATATACAAATGTCTAATAATTCATGGTTGCTCACAGCAAATCATTTGAGGGATGTATACCTGTTTCAATTCCTCTTTGTAACCACAGATCATGTCTCAGATGGAGACTGGTACTAACGGAAAAGAGTAGATGCTGAGCAGTATACATTTTGTCGTATATATGTATATTGTTTTTAATGTACGAAGCGTAACATGTATACATGAACTATGTACTTATTACAAGGCCAGCTTCTCTTGAATTGGCTGCTTTGAGATTTCCAGTGGGCTGCATTTCTGTTTAACTTTTTGTGCCTTAAGGTGGTTTTATACAGTGTTTTTTAATGTAATTAAGAATTTGTATGAAGTTGTGAAAGTTTAACAGTATAAGTTATAAACAAGGCATCTCAGATTCACCCTGTGACAAGGAAAATTTTCCATAACATTCAACTGCAGGACTACCAGCCAGTCCCACACACTTAAAGCTGTTTCTGTTCCACTGTGAGTGAGGGTAAAGCTGACAATGAGATGTTCCTACCCTACGCTCTAGAAAGGTGCTATTGCAGTCAATGTTCTGGAGAGGCTCAGTTACTAATGAAACAACACATGACTGTGTGTACTATCCAAGTATCCAAGTCATCTGAAAAAAGCTGCTTGGAGGGGAAGGGGCTGGTTGTGGAGGAGGAATCAACTCCTTTAGACCTCATGGGCAATGCTCTCCTAGTCCCTGCTCTCCAGACTGGGCACCTGATGGCTGCCTTTGTGGTGCTGGGAGCATGGCTACTGTTTGCTCAGATGCAGGATGCTGAAGGAATGGAAGGGCAGGTGTTCCTAGAGGAACATGTTATGTCTATGGTTCTGATGCAAGACTCGTGAACTGTATCAATAGGAGGGGTAGGTCCAAGCTCAGGACCCCCTTGCAGTTGCTAGAATAAATAGCAAACACCTAACTGAAAGCCTTGTTTCCTCTTGTTGCTGTATTCACCACTTTAAGGAAGTGTCTATAGATTCTATAGTCACTAAACTAAAAGTTCTGCAAAATAATACATTTTGTCTCATTTGTCACATTTTTCATTTTTGGGTCCCTAAATACAAGCTTGTCCCAGCTTATGATCTACCAGCTGAATCTTGAGAGCTGTTAGATCGCAAATGCAAATAAAAATTAATTGCCCATTCTCCACTGGTGGTGCTCATGGGGAATGGGGAGGGAGAGGGGCCTTGCACCAAGTTACTCCATGGCTAAAGGTCTCCTGGAACATTTTAAAGAAATAGTGCCAGTTCACTGTACTTCTGATAAGGTGTTTACTGTTTAAGGAACTTTACAATAAATGAAATTTTGTTTTCTGAACAGCTGATGGGTCTTTTCTTCTTTGCACTTTGGGAATCACTTTAAAACCGGATCTCTCCTCAAGACAGCATTACCAAGTGGATACTGAATTCCAAAAAATTATGCTGGTTTTTCTGGTGCTGGGTAAGTGCATGATGGCTGAAATCAATAGTAAAGCTGAAGTGCAGTGCTGCATTGCAAATTACTACAACTTAAACTCTTCTGTGGTTGGTGAATGCACACTTTTATGTCTGGCTGGGACTAGTAGCTAGAAATACACTGCTAGACACAGACTGTAGTATGTTACATGGAGTTTCTTGCTTTTCTCCAAGGACTTCCGTGAAGTTACTTTTCTGAACACCCACTAGCAGGATTACTGATATTTTAGTTTTTTGAATTATATATTTGCTCAACTTCTGCGGCAAATACAAAATGTGCCAATAATTTTTTCCAATCTAAAGCACTGTGCTTCCACTGTAGAGGTCTTCAGAATACAGGATTTACAGGTGTTGAATTAAGCTGTCATTGGGATTGATAGTCACATTATCCACATAAATCTTCCTGGGTTTTTCTTTATGTATACTAAACCTAGAAGTATATTTCCATTAAGTTTAGAATTGTTACTTTAGATGTCAAACAAGTGGGAAATGACCTGCCTGAGGATGTGAGATTGGAAATATGGTGTTTAAATGCCAAGAACAATGTGCAGTGTAGGACAGCTGTGTATCCAGGACAGGGTGGAGCAGATGCAAATCAGCATTAATCTAGGTTTAAAAAATCATGCTGTGAAATTTTAATACCGTCTCCAAAGTGCACTGTGTCCAGAACTTTGTGTTATTTGCCTGATGTGACTTCCTGTGGAGAAAGTCAGAATATTAAATAGATCCTGGGTGAGAAAACTATTTCTTCTTCTTTGGAAAGGCATTTCTTCTTTTAACACTGCTTAATTTCATTGATTGTTCCTGTTATAAGACAGCTGACAACCACAAAGCTTTGTTAAAAATAAAATATTTTGGTTCCATAAAAATACAACCTCAAGGCTTTATACAACAGAAAAAAAGAAGTCCATATGGATGGACTTTATATGATAAAAATCTCAATTAAGAAAAGGTTAAGGTTTGTCAAAGTGAAGCAGGGCATAGAACCAAACAAAATTAGGAGAGGAAAGGAAAGGGAACGACTTGAAGGGATTATCTTTTTTTTTCCAGTAAACATAGAGAACTTAATTATATTGAGTCTTTACTTGCTTGTGCAATTAGAATCACAGCTAAGCTGGCGGTGCATTGAAATCAGTGTGCTCCATCTCTTCAATTAATTTGTGATGTCAGTGTACAGACTGAATTACACAGGTACCTTTTAACTAATCCTCACAGGGGAATCTCCTGAGCTCCTGGGGTATCACCTTACCATCTGCCACCTTCCAATAGCAAGCACCCTGTGAGATCCAGCTAGTCTGGTTGCTGGATGGAAGTTCTTCTTGTGAGACTTACAAAGCAAAGAGAGGCAAAGACTCTCTCAGGAGTTACTGAATAAAGGTGCTTGCTCCTAAATCCTCTAGGAAGACAAATTAATGGGAACAGCACTAGGTTGGTTAAGAAATTAGATTATTCTAGTATTCCTATATAATTGGTGCTACTTAAAATGAACCAAAGGCATTTGGCCAAGTGTGATGTGTCCTCCAAAGGATATGCAGGGCTCCATTGCTCCTGATGTTAGAGGACTGCCTGGACCCTACTGCAAAGAATTTGCAAATTTTTGCAGAAAACATGCAAGAAAATAATTCTTTCACAAGCAGGAAAGATGCAAGCAAATGGCAGGAAACAACTGGATGCATTCTCATTTCTAAATGAGAGGTGAATCCAAATGACTTGTGTTCCCTGTGCGATGCAGGACATCTGCCTAAGCTAGGAAATGAACTGAGAGGTCCATAAATTGGATAAAGCCCTAGTATTCCTTAGAGAAACATACTCAAAAGGGAACAATGTCAGCCCTCTTGGCTTTTCTGAAGGTACTGCTTTTCAAACACATGATTGTACATAGTCTTTGTGTGCTAGTCAGGTCCAACTCAAAGAGGTGCGAGCACTGTAACAGTCTGCTGAGCAATATTTGTTGTTCCTCATCTGTAAACTCAGTCCTTGCCCTGAACAGTCTGCCACCTTGATAGTTTCCTTGAGGGTGATGTCTGCCTGACAGAAGTAATTAAAATCAAACTAGAGAGTAAGAAACAAACATGCAACCCAGCAAAAGTCATGAAGACCTTTGGTGGTCTTTGGTTTGAACCACATCAAGAACTGGAAAAGGAACTGTGCAAATTTTCAAGCCAATTAAAAAGAAATTATTTAGCATACTCAATACAATTAAGATGGTTAAAGGATTGCAGCACTTGTTAACAAAGCTGAGAGACCTAGGATTGGAGGTGATGCAGGGAGAGATCTTATCAGTGCAAGGGAAAACTAAAGAGAATGGATCTAGGTTCTTTTCAGTGGAGTCCAGTGGTAGGACAAGAGGCAGTGGGCACATACTGAAACACATGAAATTCTGTTTAAACATAAAAAAAGCTTTTCTTTTACTCTGAGAATGGCTGAACGCTGGTACAGCTTGTCTAGAGGTCAGAGTCTCCATCTTTGGTGACCTTCAAAACTCAACTGGATGCAGTCTAAGGCAATATGCTCTAGCTGACCCCGGTGGGAGTGAAACTGTTGGACTAGACCATCCCTCAAGGCTCCTCCCAATCCTCAGTGTTCTGTTGGGTCCAGGGTGTTTCATCAAGAGATGATTATCTTCTCAACAAAAATGAAATTAGTGTTTCAGTGTGTGGTGGTTTAGGACCACTGTTTTTGCACTAGGGGCGCACTCAACAGTGACGAGAAGACTGAACAGAATTTAAACAACAGGGAAACAGTTTGTTCGTCTGGAACTCAACCAAAGAAAGCAAACAATTTAAGGGAACCCCAGACTTAACACAGAAAATACACCTGACAAAGCCACGCAAAAGGGAATAATCAAGCTGCTTTTCAAAGGCCAGGCGGGCTGGCCAAGGAAAAGCAGGAGGAAGGGGAAGCCACTCCTCTCTTCTCTCTCTCTTTCTCATGGTAATTGCTCCCAGCCCTCGAAGTCTCTGCAAAAACATAACACAGTGAAAAGCCCCCCCCCAACCCAGGGACGCTATTTGGGGAAGCTTTCCACTTGCAGTTGTGCTGGCTTGGCTCTGGTGCCGATGGAGGTGGGCGGAGTCAAGCTGCGGGGCCTGGAAATCAGGAGAAGAGGGGCCGTGCTGCTGCTCCCCAGCTCACAGGTAGCCGAAGAGAGAGAGCTTCCATTTTTCAGGCTTTTTAAGCCTTCCAAGTCCTGCGTGACTCTCGCCGTCTTCTTCCTGGCTTCGCCTCTTCGGATTGGCCAGCGGTCCGGGCTCCACCCCTCTTTCCGAGATCTTTTGTTCCAGCAAAATGGTGGTTCCCACCAAAAACCGGGAGCCTGCTGCTTGCTGGCGCCATGTTTTTTTACCAGCCATGGGCTGGCTGCCGCCTCCCCAAGGCACCCGCTGTCTGCGGGACTCCCCAAAAAGGGGTCCCCGAGGCCACGGGACCACAGGAGCCACCCGGAGCAGCCGCCGTACCCACACCGCTGCGCGGGGCTGTTCCCAGGGCTGTCAGAACAACCGGACCCCTTGCCAGGCTCTTTCATAGCAGCGAGCGGTCGGCGCAGCTGCTACTGACTGCCAGCCACTGGCTGCAGCGGTGGGGCAGAGAGCCAGCCGCCGCCCAGGGGACAGGGAATGGCGCAGTGATCGTCTCTCCCCGGTGCCGGGACTACGCCTCAGGCAGCAGCAGCGCCAATCCGAGCCCCAGCACTATGACCGCAAACCGGCAGCCGGCCGAGATCACTCCATTCTTGTCCCGTCTCCAGCGCTGCCACTGCGATCAGCAGCTGGCCTGTGCTGGGCTCTGCAGCTGTGACGCAAAAACTTGGGGAAAGCTGCTGGACCCCGTGCAGTGCCGCATTCGCTGGCAACCACTGCCTGTCCATGTTCGTTGAGTTCCTGCTAAGAGAAACTGTGGGGGCAACAGCTGGGCGACCCCCACCGCCTTCCCCAAGTGAGAGAGCGGGCACTCCCTCCCCTCCCCTCCCCTCTAGCCAGCCCAGAAGGGCAAGGTGGGGGGGAAGAGCGAGGGAAGGCTGTTAAGGGAAAACCCAGGATTTACAGAACCAGGGAGCCACCAAACAGTTTAAAACGAAACATCCTCTTTCCTCCCCCCTCCAAGAACCCCCAATACCCTCCCTCCAGAGGACCCAGCACCCCCCTCCCCCCCTCTCCCAAACCTCCACACAGTGACATGATGAAGTTAAACAGAACTTAATCTGCTCCAGTGTTCCTTAGAAGAAAAGACTACAAAAAGCTCAGGTGCCTTTTTGAAGTTATTTGGGCTTTCAGCACCTGCTGGTCATTTTGAGGCCTTTGCTCTCCCTGTTTTCCTGGCATGTTTCAGCTCCCTTGGCTGCTCCTGCTGCACCTGTGTCTTCTCTGAAAGCAGCCACTGTGGGCTGTGATGAATTTAATGGGACCCACATGGCCAAAGCAGCTTGGCACTGAACACAACAGCCTGTTTTTTACTCCCTTTGAATATGTGCACCCTAAAAGACCTGAAATGTGGAGAAGATGTGACTTCTGCAGCTCTTCAAGGTCATGAGGTAAGAAATTCTGTTTGATGGCTCTTAGGTAACAAAGCAAAGGCAGAGATATGATTGTGATTTTACTCTTGTCCCACTTCACAGATTTTCTGGCTGTCAGCTCCACCCACTGCTTTCTTCCTTCTTTTGGTTTAGAGATTTGATTTAGAGACCCATTGGTATGATATGATGATACTGCCCGCTTTCACAGTCCTGGTGCTCCTGTTGTTTGGCTTGAGTGACTGGAAATGCTCAAAGTTAAAGGAGTGCTCTGTAGGGTCTCTAGGGGGACAGTGAGAGATGAAATCTCTTCATAAGTTCTGCTTCCCTCAGGCAGTGTATTAAAATCTCTACTATTACTGGTAAGATTTGTGTGAGGATACCTCTTCCAGGCCTGGAAAAAAACCCCAGGGTTACAACCAGGACACACAGTGGTGTTGTGGTGCAGCAATTTGTGAAGACAGAGTGGGGATCTTGTGTGCCAGCTCAAGAGACAGGGAGGTGGTGAGCAAACACTGTGTTGCAGGCTGGGGTGGTTGTGGCCAGGTTTCCCTCACGCTTGCATAGCTTGCAGCCATTGCAAGTCCCAAGCTTACTAAGCATACAGAGGTGGACAAAGGCAGATGAATAGTAATATGTGCCAGATGTTCCTAGTTGCAGGCATAGGGAGGGACTGAACAGGCTGGGGTTGCTTTCCATGACCACAACATTTTTGGAGATTAGTAACAAATCAAAGCTGTAGCCAGGGAGGTGGTAATTGATGGATGGGAAGTGGTTTATTTGGCTTTTTCTTATTATCTGTTTGATTCCCTACCAAACTTGATCAAAAGCCAGAGTTGATCAAACTCTGAGACACCAGGTGGCCAGGAGATCTCTGTATCCCTCAGGTGTTCTTGATAGGTGGGCTGCAGTAGTACAAGGGTAATGTTTTCACATCACATGGTTTGTATTTTTAATGTGAAACCAGTAAGCAGTGATATTTATCTGGGTCATGTTGTCTCTCTTTGATTCATCCTAATCCTCTCCCTGGTGTGCTGGGCTTTCATGTGGGTTGGATCAGGTCTCATAAGTGCTGTTCATCCTGACAGCTCTTCATGAAGTTCAAACTAAAGTGCATATGCATTCTTTCTAAAATTGTTTGTCCAATATGCCTATGCTGCAGCCCTTTAGTATCTCCTTTTTCCTTTGGCATTTGCTCTTCAAGTTTATTCAAAATCCAGCTTGTCCATTTTCCTGGGTCATTTTGGAAGAAGCAAATGCTCACTGCTCTTTGTTCTACCTTGCTCTTCTCTGTAAAACACTTTGCAATGCTTGTGACTTTAGTGGATTTCTAGGACTCAGATTTGAATGAAAAGATGAAGGAGGAAAAAGGGATTTGCATAGTTACCATCTCTGGGCTTTCTCTAGCTGCACCTTGATTAAGCATCTCTGTTACAGTGAATACAAAATACTCTTCTGTCTGGATGTTCTTAATGGCTCATGTAACTTTAAGATACGAAGGCAGGACATTTACTTGTGTTTGTTCAATGTGTCAGACCAAGTCTTAGGTTTTGCTTAGGTGCAGTTTGGGGTGGGCGTGGAAAATGTGTGCATTTGCCAGAGGGAGTTGTGTGCAGTGATTTGTTGGAGTTTTTTTGCTTATTCCTCAACTTACTTCTGGTAATGGGCAATTCTGTACCACATGGACAGGATCATGGCACAATCAAAATCTGTTGTTGTAGTTTGAGTGAACTGTGTCAGCATTTCACCCATTCTGCACCACCTGAGTGTTTTTGTCCCTAAGTAAATGTCCTCTTGTGAACTCACGCTGGGCAGTGCCAGTGTGAAGCAGTGGCTTCTTCTGAGTAACATTCAGCTGAAGCAGTGAGTCTCTTGCTGGAATTCCTAGGTTAGACTGACTAGCCTCAGCTATCTTGTAAGCTTTTTAATGGTATCTGTGAGGGTGAAAACCTACCTGATATGTGGGATGGAGAGTGCTGCTGGCTGAGCTTCACCTTTGCCAGTTCATCACTCTTGATTTGGGTAACACCTTGTTGAGAAATGGGTGAAATGTGAAGCAGTAAAGGAGCTGCTTTGAGAAGCTGTCTTCTGGCTGTGACAGAACAGCCTGACTGTCCTGACTTTGGTATGCAATTGTAAAACAAAGCTAAATTTCCTGGCAGTTTGTTTATTTATTTCAAATTCATAATACCAGCACACACAGGGCAATAACACATGACTTCTTTGGAACAGTAAGTCTTTTGCAAGATATTTATTTTAGGCTTCTGTTGAACACATGAATAAACCAGCAAAAGAAAGAAATTACAATCACAACAATGACGAGGTCGATTTTGGAGAGAAAATTGTCTTGAGAGCACCCACTTAAGCGAAACTGTCGCTTGTGACAACTGTGTACATTCATGGACACAGCGGGATGCAATCGATTAATGGCTCCTTTGGCTCAATGGGAGGTGGAGAGGCAGCTGTCTCTGAGTTTTAGCCTTCTTGCACACCCATGTTTTCCACTGGGTAGTGGTAAACGCAGATATTCTGGCCATCCCGCAGTTTCAAGGTGACATCCTGAAGGCACCAGCTGACACAAACCAAAGGAGACTTTTATCTTGTATCAATCACTTTTAATATAGTAATAAAGTCAGTGTAAAAACAGCTGGCACAGAGAAACAAACCATTCCACGCATTCTCTCCTTTTAAAAATTCTCTCAAGTGTTTTAAAACTTGTTTTGTGAGAGCCAGCTTCTGAAAGCTATTTTCTATAACAGCATAGCACAGCCCAGATTTAAAGGTCTGGGATGCGTGTTCCTATTTGTTGCAATTCAAAATCCTGCCAGTCCTTCTTAGATAGGACATTCCTCCCCCAACCCGGTGCCTTTTTTCCTCTCCATCCTGCGGGTGCATTCCTTGCTCCACTCCTCTCCAGCCTTGGAGCCAGACGGTGTTGCTAAGGAATTATCCCGGCTTG
The DNA here is from genome assembly GCA_013399895.1 of Serilophus lunatus. Classification (NCBI taxonomy): domain Eukaryota; kingdom Metazoa; phylum Chordata; class Aves; order Passeriformes; family Eurylaimidae; genus Serilophus; species Serilophus lunatus. Next base: position 104,247 of record VXBA01002631.1, on the reverse strand, counting down.
GAGGAGTTTGAACACTGTGTGATCACTCAATGTGACTGCTGAAATCCTGACAGGGTATGACAGTGGTTACTCAAAGAAGGAAAATTGCATTTGTTGGAGACTGAGGGGGAGTTTTTTTCCTTCCTCTGAGCACTGCTCCAAACCCACTTCTGAGAGACTGCTTATGCTACTTTTCTAGCTGGAAAGAACTATTTTGGGGTACTAAAATAGGATTTTTTTCAAAAGCTCTTGGCACTGGCCCAGCTTTGCTTTTGCTGGAATCAGTGCTGAGTACATACAATTAGGTAATTAGGCCGCTGCACCTCTGTGCCATGGGTCTGCAGCAAGGCTCTTTGCTCACCAGCCCTCTGCTTCCACCCCCAACCCAGGACAAGCAACTGCCTCCTTCATAACTGGGCTTGAAGGAGGAATTGCTTCCTCCCCACAGCATGGCTTGGAGTCTCAGCCCTTCCCTCCGTTCACTTTGGGGCAGGCAAGTGTCATTCAACTGGTGCCTTGGCCACCCTTGTCTCTGGACAACCTCCCCACCCCTGTACTGCCTGTGCCTGAGTGAATGCTTCTTCCTCCTGGCCCAAACAAGCTCACAGACTCCAAATTTCCCATTTTTCAGGTGCCAGTCAGAGGAGCTTAGGAGTCACAACTATTCTTGCACAGAGCGCTCAACTCCTGGTGTCATTTAGCTTTGCCTCCCCAGTCTCCACTGGAAAAGCACACATGCATAATTGGTGGCGTCCCACCAGGACGGCCTGCTTGTATGTTTGTTACTCCCAGTCATATTTACTGTTAGTTCTTCATCAGGGTACAAGAACACCAAGTCCTGCTGTAGCCCCACATGAAGCTCTACACAGGACCCTGCATGTAGGTGGAGTTGGTTGAGTCTGACAGACCCATCTGCCACAAATCCTTTTACAAGAAGATGCCTTACCCCCCCCACCCTAAGCTTTTTAGAAGTGCTGGAGAGCACACTTTAAAACAAAACTCTGAGATACATATGGACTAATGTAGTTCAATACCTCACAGTCTTCGGTTATCCTCACAATAACTGTGAACAGGGAGAAACAGGGAACTGTTATCTCCCTATGTCTGTGAGAGGAGGCTAAGGAGGAGTGAGGAGATCAGAGCTCAGGCACCAAGGAAGTGATATGTGCAAGAGAGGTGGCTGGGGACCTCTCTGGGATTATCTCTGGTTCCTACAGACGAGGCCAGGGTTAGTGCCTTTGTCACATCACTTTGCACCTTACTTCCTGTACATACTCAGAAGAGAAATCCTGTAGGACATACTCACCTAATTATGAAAACAAAACATTGCCATATGGCTGGTGGCAGCTGAGAAAAAGTTTCGTAACTTTTGGTTCCTAAATAGAGCTAACAGAAATATCTAACAAGAAGTTCGCATCTAATAAAACTTACTCTTTTCCAAAGGCAGATGGACTTTGAATTCAAGTAGGAATTTTTTGCCCAGTTCTAGAAACCAGTTTACCCTTGATAAAGGAAGTTTTCAGGCTTCAGTAATACAAAATGTAAAGTCCCTTCTATATGATGTGGAATCAGAGCATTCTTCCACTATAATGTATCTGTTTTAGCACTACTTTTTTTTAACCATAAGGATCATATTTATGAAACGGAAAAAAAATCCTGCATTTTTAGCTCACCTTGCACAGATCTGATATATGTGTGATTCTCCTACTGCAATCCATAATACCGGACTAGAGTTAGGACTGCTATTCAATAGCCTCTGCATCTCTGTGGGCAGGAGGGGTGGGAGAGGACAGTGTATTAACTCTGGCTTTTGAGTACTTTTGAGTGTTTTAGTTTGCAGAACACACTTAAGACAAATGAAGGACTCATGTTGCTCTCCTATTTACATTCAGAGAGATTAATTCAATATGTTTCTCAACTAATTTACGTTTTTGTCTTAATGACAGCAATGACCTTTCACAAGAGCTTCAGACGGGAGTTTCTGCTTGCTTTGAGTACATGATCTCAGCAACACGGATGACTAAAGCAAATATCCTGCTCTACTCTTGTCTCCTACCTCTTCTTTCCCTGCACCTAGACATGTCTCCCAGCACCTCCCCCAGTACACACCACTGACGGGAGTGGTCCATCTCCGAGTTAATGTAGAGGTATCCCGCTGATTTTGTTCCAGATACCGGTAACTTTATCTGCAAATGTAAAAGCATGTTAAAGACTCAGCAGAGTAAAAAGGACATTCGCTCCTTCTACCATCAAAGATGTAACACCTTTTTAACTTATACTCCAGTTAAATTTTTCACTGTATTTCAGAGTTTAACTAGGCTATTGTAACAGCTAACGTGTGTGCCTACACAAGTATGTCTGTTCTGCCACACATTAATCTCTCTCTGCTGAAAAGAATGTACTGTGTTACAGCTGCAACCCCCGGGGAAAACCACTCGCTCTCTCAAATATTTATGAGCAAACACCTTTCCTTACCAGAATGCATGGTCATCCAGAGGTGACATGCACTGTTAGAGCTTTCCATAACTAGCCTGTAGGTTGAGATCCTCTACAGATCACTGCCTTAACACACACTGAGGCAGTGAGGTGTTCAGTTAAAGTTTTTATTTTTTTTTTCAGTGTTACAATTCTGTCACTCGGTTGTTTAACAAACAAAGCTGGAGCTGCAGCAGTGGCCATGGCCAATTACACTTGGTCTAATGTCTGAATAGAAGAAATATGTTTCAGGTGTAGCATTTGCTGGTGGTGTTGCAATCACAAAGAGAAAATGCCAGGTGTTCAACAGACCTGGGAGCTAGGAATGCTGTGGAGTCAATAAATTGACATATGGTATAATGATGATTAGCCAGTTTATTTCATAAGAACATGAATGCTTAGGAGTATGAAAAAGTGGAGAAGAAAGTTGGTAGTTTGTGTCTTGGGTAAGGGTAGTAGAAGGCAGGGTTTGACTTCACTCTGAGTCACCCAAGCGACCAGCATCCTTAAACAGTGACAGAAAAACACCAGTGGGGAGGGTTGTCTTCCTTTCAGTCAGCAAAAGAGATCATGTAGGGTTTTGTAAATTTTTTTTTTTTTTCTTAGATATGTTTCCTGGTAGAATCTATAAAACCTGGGAAACATTTTGGCACAGGGTATCATGCAAGTGCAGCCTGGCAGGAGCAAAATGGAAAGGAATTTTATGTGACTTAGTTAAAGGCTTGGGTTTTTTTTATCTTGCCCTGATAGTCCCTCTCCTTCATTGCACCATCTGACCCATTCCTTAACACCCCTGCTTGATCCCCAGAATTCAGAATTACTCAGTAGGAAGAACAAAATTATGCCAGTGTAATGAGTTACCCCAGTGAAGGACCTGAAGAGGTTGATAGGGATTTTTTTTTGTCATCAGCAAAACAAGAGAAGGGCAGCCAGTCCTGGATTTAGGGGTAAAAACACTGATAGAAAGTCCTCTTCAGGCAGCAAAGCTGAACAGAAGTAGACTTGTGTTTGCAAGATTTGCTTGGGCCCAGCCCTAGGCTGACATAAGGCAGCCTTGTGAAATATTTCAGCATGCAGTACAGTGTTTTCCAGTCACTGTGTAACCCATGCACTCAGTCTCAGGCTGGGCAGCTGTTCTCCATGACACAAACTTACAGGTGCTTTTAAAAACCGTACCACCTGTGCTGTACCACAGCGTAGCCCATAAGTGGCTATAAAATTTGTCCTGAGCAAAGCTTTAAAAACTGGCATGAGAAATATCTTAGTGTGAAAGGAAGGCAGGTGCTATTTTAAAGCTGGATCTGATATGTTTCTGAAAATGATCTTGTGGCTTACAGTGGCAGGAGGGTGATCAACTGGCTTGAGAGGTCCCCTGGCATTCTGTGATGTGCCCATAAAGCACAACATGAAGATGCTGTTCTTGCTGTTTCTAGTTGAATGGATTTATGCTCTGGAAATCCATTCCTCTTCCAAATCAACTGGTATCCATCTTACCGCCTTCCAATGCCCTCAAGTGACTTGTGACCTGCTGAAAATCCCCTGGCTGATCTCTTGTCACCTGACATCTTGGGAAGCCACCCTGTGACACCGCCCCCCAGCATTACCTGTGCTCTTTCTGTGTCTACGCGATTACTCCCATCTGTCAGTCGGATGTTGTGAACCTTAAGAGGAGGGGCACCCAGGGCTTCCAGGGCATCAGGATTGCTGTTCAGTTGCTCTAAAGCTTGCTGGTAATACTGGGTCCTGGCAAAACCTTCTAGGTGAGAGAAACAGCGTAGTGAGAAGCTAAAAAAAAATAAATTTTCTTTAGACTACCACACCCTCCCTGAAACACAGTCCAAAACTATTAATTAGGAGAAATTTGGCTAAAGGAGGAAACACACCCTTGCATCAGAGAAGCAAAAGTTATTCAGCTCATTTAAGTGAAGAGGGCTCTGAGCATAGCCTGTTCCATATTGACATACAGTTCAGCTTATGGCTTTGTCTCCCCACTTTTCATGTGTTTGTAGAAAAAAAGGCACAAAGATAAATATCTGAAATGCTCCGATAGTAATTCAATCATATTTTATTTTCATGGGAGGTACATAAAATACCTTAAGAATGGAGAATATTTAGTGAGATGCAAACAGCTGCTGCTGTGCAACTCTTGCTGTGGCCTTGATGCAGCTTTCCAAGCGGCAGCCAAGAAGCAGGAACTCTACCAACAGATGCATTAAAAGGGGGGATCAAAGAGGCACCGTTAGTTACTGGTCAAGCAGCCACAATAGCACAGTAGACTGGATGCTGCAGTATTGGCATATAGAGGAGAATTGTGGTAAACTGCTATTTATCAATGTCTGGTCACTAGGTATAACTGTGAAATGCTGTACCACAGTCGCCAATGGACAGTGCAGGACTGAGAGGCTGGAAAGTTGCTGACCTTCCCTATGGAGGCAGAGATTTGCTTATCAACAGCCTCAAAGCTTGCTTGCTAGGATTTCTAGATGTATTTCATGCCAGCCTAACTTCACTCTCTTGACGTCAAGAAAGACAGAGTTAAGCTAAGAGTCTCCATTTGTAAAAATCCTACCCTGGAAACTTTTCCCTCATGTTTCAAAGAGTTTAGAACAAGGTGTAGGGTTTGTTTTCTAGTCTCTTGCACATCAGTATTAATCTTGGAGCACAAGGCAGAAGGCTGCTGCCCCTTCTCCCTAATCAGAGGCATCCCCTGTGAGCAGGAAGCATCCAGCTCGTATAGAAACAGCTGGGCTGCAGCCAGAGCTGGTTGTCCCCTGGCCCCGTTGACCATCCTAAGGAGCTCTAGCCAAAGGAGTGGCAGTATCCCAGCCCTTTAGTGCCTACAGATCATGGCAAACAGCCACCAGGACCACATTAAAAATATGTTGTGTTCATCCTGTGAGTTGGAGGAGAAAAGGGTTCTAGTTTCCTGGTGCTCCTTCTCAGCTGTTCCTTAGCATCTCGTGCATTAGACATAAAATGCCCAACTAATCCACTTGTCCGCATGTCTTTTGGTAGGAAAGCTGAAAGGATAATGGACCTGGCTGAGCAGACTGCTTCCATGAGAAGGGTGTGGAGGTGATGAGAGTGAGCAGAAATTGGATTACCCGAGTGTTTGCACAAGCTTGCACAGAAACCATGTGCATAAGAACTTCCCTTCAGCCTGAAGGAAGGGAAGCAATCCTCTCTCCCTGCTCCCACCATTATGGAAGCCACTTGCTCCTCAGAGGTCCAAGTAAGGTACTGCGCAGCACTGGGTGTGGGCCAAGGGAGAAAGGTTCTCAGTGTGGCTTCTGTGTCTGTTAGAGACTAGAGAAGGACACATTCATCAGCAGAAAGTGCCCTTTCAACAGCCTGGTTGGCTTGCCACTGAATTATCAGACAGCTACTCGATTGCCACTGATATTGCAACAGAGGTAGAAGGAACCATCATGTTGTGCCACTTGACTGCACAGCCAAGTGATGTGGTGAACGAGCCTTCTTGACTTGTCATATAGCACAGGGGTGACTTCCCCACGAGATTTCTAGATAACAATGCTGAAGCTGAAAATTAAAAAATGTTAATGTTAAAGCCAGATTCAATATTTTAAAGCGTAAGGATCATATTTCTGTCATGTACTCCAGGGCTTAAGGGCATGAGTTGCCCAAAATTAAATCCTGCTTTCCAGCCCTGTCTGATTTGTTATTAATATGTGTAAAATGAAGAAAGCTTCAGAGCTTATCTGAAAGCTTGAGAAACAGGCTTGGCGACACTTTTCTGGCAGCATCCTCTGATACAAGGGTAGGTGAAAAGCAACAGCATTCGATAGCACCAACAAGAGAGAGGTATAGGGCCAAGAGGCCTATAGCACCCCCTGAGAGAGAGACAAAGCCTATTTCTGCTCTGAAGCTAAATATCTAGAAGCTGTTTTAGAAAAAGGAAACACCTATCATTTGGACTAATAATTTGGATTCTGGGCCAAACACACGTAGCAACTAGAGATGTCCATAAACAGCAACGTCACCTGTCTAGTTTTTCTCTCCTTGTTCTGGTCTCAGTGCTGACTGCTCTTGTCTATCCTTCATTCAGGAGAAACTAGCGATGTCTTAGCACTTCACAGGTGCCTTGTGTTTAAGGGCCAGCATGTTTAAGGGCCAGCACCATACAGAGATTTACAGATAAAACTGCTAGACACAAATACCTTCTCGCAGGCGGTCGTCTTTTACTGCCTGGTTATTAAATCTCAGTTAAGAAATGAAACTTGTATTACTGCTTAAGCTTTCACTTTGCCCTCACCCTCAGAAAACCCCCAAAACACAGACTTTCTTCTGACCACAACAGCCTGCTCCCTATGCAATATCTGCCTCTGGAAATGTATGCAGCAGTGCTTGGGAGAGCAAAAGCCCGGGGGATGAACAAAGCAGAGTCTACAGAAGCAGAACACAGAGGCTCAGCCACACTTCCCTTAACTTCCATGTGCTTTTCACATCTTGCATGCTGCTATTTTCCCTGCTACACAAAAGCCAATGAAAGGGGCAGAGGAGAAATAAGGTTGCTAACAGCACCGAGACTTACTTTGCATAAGATTATACATCACGATGCATCCCCCACCACTGAACAGTCCCATGAAAACAGCCATTTGCTGCAGTTTTCTTAGAGAAGCTGGCATTTTTCCTCCCTGAAAAAAGGAAGAAGTTTCTTGTGAAACAAGAAAGCCAAAGGGTTACTTGCCCCCCCCACCCCCGCCTCCTCTTTCCTAAAAGCCCTTTCCAACCAGGCCTGAATGAAAGCACAGTGCACAGGCATCTTGCTCGCTGGGGCCCCACCGTGCGCCTAGAAGGAAGGGTGGAGAGAACAGAGCAAACTGGGAACCCAGCCGGGCTGAATGTGTTTATTCAACTTCTTTTAGTGATGCCACCACTTCACTAATTGCTGAGTAGAAAATGACCTCCCTGGTGTGGCTGGGGGCCAGTGCGTGGCATTGTCATGGGGGCTCCCAGTGCCGAGCGCTCGCTCACACACTGTGAGCATTCAGGCTCCGGGGGCCAGATTTCTCTCTCGAGTAAACTCCTCTAAAGTAAACACGCTCGCGGCAGGGATGGATTTGGCCCCAAGTGGTAAGGGACAGAGCCAAGCCAGAGCTGTGCCAGCAAAGATAATGGAGCCAGGGTGTGTGTATTCTGTTGTGTCATTTTTTTCCCAAGCTGTGGACAAACAGGAAGGCTCTTGCAAGCAATTTTTCTTCCTTCCTGCACCCCCCCAGCCCAAACTTGCCCTGTGTTATTGAGTCACAGTTTTGGCATTTGAATGTATGACCCAGCAGAATACGAAACACCTCTGAGAAAGTCAATTTACTAAACACTTCCACAGTTTGGGTAGGAGGGGAACTGTGTGGCCTGCAGAGCCTGAGCTAATGCTCCTGCCCACAGCAGGTTAGTAGGAGTCAAGCTGAGTCGTCAGTGGGGGAGTAGCATGTTGCTTCAGGCTGTGGCAGGACGGGACTTGAACAAGCAGCTGAATATCAGCTTATGTTCTTGATTCTCTTGCAGCTGGGATGGAAGGGAGGAATGGTTTTGACAACAATTAAAAAACCTCACATTAGCAAAAAGTTGCTCTTTTTCAATAGGCACATAGACATATGACTAATTGTGGGAGCTGTATAAGATTTCTAATCCCAGAGACTTCACACCTCAGTACTTGTCACACGATGGTGTGACTAAAGTGTTACACTCAGAGCTGGTTAATAAACCAAGGCCCAAACCAGCTTCAGAAATGTGACCTGCGCAAGGCCGTTTGGGTCTTGCTGTGAAAATCACCTCTAGCATCCCTCAGGTATGCGTTAGTCACGTATTGTTCAGTCGACAAACACAGTTAAGAGAGGGTGGAGAGGCAAATGTCAGGACTTCTTCCCATCCTGGCTGGGCCAGGGTGACACAGGCAGCCTCCCTCTGGTCATCACTGCTGACATGCCTGTATGCTGTCTCTTGCATATTCAAGCCTGAGGGAAACTGAATGCATCTTGCATATAAATTTCACCTACTGCCCTGTCGGCACTAGCATTTAATCATAAAGCATGTTATTCCTCAGCTGAATGCTTTCCTTGTTAACTAGTTCCCTTGATTTTTAAGAACTCTTAATATTTATGTTTACTGTTTCATTTACTTCAAATCTGTGGATGGCTAGTGGTGGTGGCAATCCAGAGAGGCACGGGAGTGTTATGTCTATTTTGCGCCCCAAAATGCCCAAATTGTGCTGTTGGTACAGTCCTCTTCCTCCTGATCTGTTTTTCTGATGACTTTTCTTCTTTGCTTCCCCTGAGGAACTTGAGGTGCCTGAGAAGTTGCAGCAGAGGAAATACAAGTGTGGTTTTACAGAGAAACAATGGTAGTCATTTCCCAAGGACGGTGAGAGCTTTATGCTTGCATGCTTGTGTTTGCAACTTTCCTTAAATCCCTGCAAAGTCTGATTAATAACCAAGTTTCTTGTAAGATTCATCTGGCCAGGAGGAGGATCTGACACCAACACCACATAACAGGGATGGGGAAAAAAACCTGTGGTAAATCTGGAGGGAGGATCAGATATAACAGGTTGTGGCCTGCAGCATTTGTTTTTGCCCCTTCCAAAGCTGTGGCCAGGCAAAATTTGCTTTCTGTGATGAAACTTGGGGTAATTGAATGCAAATGTCCAGGGGTGAGGGATGCAGCTGGCTGTTTGCTGGGCAAGAGTAGGAAGGCATGGAGTTCTTCCACCCGTGAGGAGATTTTGACTGAGGCTCAGGAGACTTGCCTAGTAAACGGTGGAAGTTAGAGGCTCTGCAACTCACTGTCAGTGGGTTTGAGGTTTGTTAGGTCTCACAGTCTACTCATACCTAAACAAGAGAGATGTATGGAAAGTGAGAAGAGCTATGTGCTGATCAGTCATGTGTTCACACACAGTCTCATCACTGCCTCTGCCCCAGCATTGCGGTGCCAAGACAGTGCCATCTGTCAAAGGAGCTTTGCAACTGAGAAATGGTGATCCTATTAAGCACTGTGGCCCCATGCAGCACCTGCCTGCTCCTGATGTGCTGCCTCTGCCTGCAGATGTCATCTGCTGCTGGTCCTGGTGAGGCAGAAGTGTGGAGAGCTGAGGTGTGCCCAAGGTCCTCATTAGAGCAACAGGGAGAATGTCTCTATTGCTTGTTTTTGGTCATAGTGGGAAGCCCATGGGCTGGACTATCCCATCTCCTGGCTAGACCCTTTTGCTTTCCCTCAAACATGTTTCTTAGCTGTTTTCCCAAGCCAGTCCTATGACAGCACACTGTGGGAAGAGGTTCAAAGCTATGCATTTTAACAAGCCTCTCAAGACTTTGCAAACCTTCTCACTGATCCCATCGTTCCTTGTCAACCTCCAAAACCAAGGACAGATATGTCCTTGGAGCCCAGTGCATCCCTCACAGGGAGGTTACTGCTTCTCTTCCCTGCCGTCCTGGTCCGTGGTGGAATGGATGCTCAGGCAATTGGTTGACCTTGTTAATTTTGTGATATTGCATCCTTGCGCACTCCTTGGCATGTGGCTGCTGACGACTTCTGACGGTGACAGTGGAGACAGTAATGGTATCAGCTTGTGAAAGACCAAATGTAGTACAGATCTGTTGACTGCAAGAACTCATCACTAGGATTTCTGTCCTATGGACACCTGTGTTTGCTGCATTCATATGCTGCTCTGCTGAAATGCCATAGAGGTGGCTCTCTAGGGAAGGAAAGCAGAGACATGCCCAAGGTGTACCTCCTGTCCAGAGCCCCTCTGAAAATGAGTTAGAGCCAGCAAAATGTAAGGCTCTCAAATGGAAGGACCAAACGCCCTCCGCTTCATTTGCCACAAAAGGAGTAACTGTAAGATAATGCATTCGGGAAAATCTTACAACAGGCAATTGCCTCTTAAGGAGGGAAGTTCATGTTGCTATCTGTGGTGGTGATCTCCCCTCAGAACCTGTTATACCACTAAAATGGTATGCAAGTCAATTGGTGGAAAAACAAATTTCTTCACAGACGGCAATTAAAAATGCACAATTTCCAAGCTTTGCTGTTCTGTGAAGATGTCTTGTCCTCTGTTTTATTTGCAGTGGTAAGAAAGATTAAGTGGAGATAGCACACACAAAACACTAAACCTACAGTTACCAAAAGAAGAGACATTAAATCATTATAAGTAGTGCTCTCAAAAAATAACTGTTAGAGAGCAGAGCACCCTAGTAATGGTAATGTTCACTCTGTGCCTTGAAAATAGCAAAATATGGAGAAGGTAGGCCTTGAAGGATTGACTTTGAAGCTAAAAGGGACTCAGGCAGTTAACAGGATTTAACAAACTCAGAGAGGTGGAAGACTCCCAGGGTCACATGTGAAATGGTGGGTTACTGCAACAATGAAGTCTGTTTTTAATTAGACTTTGTTTTCTCCACAGAGGATCTTCTAAAAATAGGCTGAACTGAAGAGAGCCTCCCTTATTTCAGCAAATTCAGATTTTCTGTTTGGTCTCTGAAATCTGTGTGGCAGAGTTGGTCTCAGGCACCTCCACCAAAGGCAAACAGTGGTGAAGCAAGGGCATTTTCACCAAGCCTCAAACACTGATTTTATTTTAGTCAGAACTGAGCAAGCCAGCTGGAGCCTCAGATTCTATAGGGAAGGCATTTTCTCCTTCTCCTTGTCCTTCTCCTCCTTGCACTACCGAGCTCCAACTTCAGGGTCATATCACAGACCAAAGAGTAAACAAAAATATTGTTCTGAAATAACAGAGAAACAATTTGATCCACACAAACTTGGTGTGATCACTGCTGTCTAACTTGATCTGAGCCACTGCCTACCCACCTGTCCAAGATGATATAGTGCCAGGCCATCAAGACAAGCAGCTGGGAGCCTTTAAACCACCTTGAACTGTTGTAGTCCTTAAGTGTTGGCATGACACACTACATACACACAGTAAAAGACTACTATTAAATCAATTTAAAATTTATCAATAGACCTCTGAGCATCTAACTTTAAGCCTGGAACTGTTGCCTGACCTTTCTGCAATGAAACTTTCCCTTGGGCTGGTGGGACTTGGCCTTAAGTCCAGCTTTTCTGCAAACCACCCAGGAAGTCAGAGGAGATGAGGTGAGTGTCAGGCAAACTACACATAAGCACACACATGTATTTCACATCCTAGCTTTCCTGCTCATCTATTATCTTGTAAGATCCACAAGGTGTCTGAATGTAAGCCAATTTCTATACTAATAACATGCCAAGACAACGTTTTACAGACAGCTTCTTGACATTCACTGTTTATAAAATACCTTCATTAGAACTGTCACCAAAACCAGAACAGTACAGCCAGAAGTGTTTTGACAGGATTTCAGCATACTATTTTCCCTTTTTTTCATAGAAATAGTCTCAACACACTATTTACCTCATTTCTGAGAACAGCACGAGTTTTCCTCCCTGTTCACAAAGACTTTGCATGTATGAACTGCTTTCACCAAAACCTCAGATGCTTGTAGAAAAGAAGTTTGCTTAACCCAGTCAACCCAAAAGTAGGGGTAATACTTTTTTTTTTTTATCTCCTCAGTAGTTCTTCTTCAGATGCACTGAAAATGCATATTTTGGCATTCAAGTAGGTAAAATGCCTTTTCAGCCAGCTCTGAAATTATCCCTTCCAGGATCTCCTCGTGGATTAGTTCCCAGAAATGTGTAACTTATCCTGGTGTAAATGCTTTGAAAGGACCACTCAACATATGAGAAAGACTACTGACAAGCCAAGAAACAGTGTAAAGTTTATTTTCAGCCTTTGCTGATAGCTAATTAACAAGGAATGAGAAAGCAGTCAATAAAGTGATCAAGGACTCTCAACAGCCACCTTACTCTTCTGATTTTATCACTTATCCTGGGGCACACACTACAGTGCAGGTGGCCTTCTCAGTTAGAACAAAGCCTGCACAGTACCTTCAGATATCATGGTTTCATTTCATTTTTATCCTCTTTTGGGCACTCTTATTTTCATATTTCCATTCTACTTATAGAATTTCTATTCCACTGTCACAGACTACTTCCCTTTGTGCTCTGGTGCTACACAGTTTCATCCGGCAGCTCACCATTTCTCTACTTCCTGCCTTCCCACCTTCACCCATCTATGTGCCCTCTTACCCTGCAGACTATTGCATCACCACCTCAGTGCTGAGCAGACAAAACCAGTGGAGCCACCATTTCCATTGTCCAAGGAGCATTCTCCTGCTCTCCTTCTGTTTATCCCTCTGTAAAATGGAATCTGTCTTCCTAACTGCAGGTTAAAAAGGCAGGTGCCAAAATCCTTTACTGGTTTTATCTAAGTTGGAAAGATGTTGCAACCTAGTTCAGTCTTTTTGTTCAGTCTTTTGTGCCAGCCAGTTCAACAACCTGCTGCAGATCACCCTCCAAGACAACTAGAGCTGCCTGTATTTTGTACTGAAACACAAGGGATATCGCAGAAACAAGGCATGACTAGGGCATGTTATTAGAGAACAGGGATAATTATAGCTACAGTGTGACCCGTTTTTGCTGTTATTGGAGGATGACATTATAGGTTAATGCCTAATAATCTGTCATTAACATCCCTAATTGTATGTTACTGTAATTGGACACCATGGTGGGGGAAGAAGGTGTCAATGTTCACCTTTTGCATTTTAGAGGTGAACTGCAAAGGATTTAAGGGTAAGAATTCACAAGTAGGGCAAATGAAGAAGTTGCAGGAAGAAAAGATCAGTGGTGTTTATGGTTCTAACAGTGAGTGGTTTACCTGAGAAAGCTCTGGGGCAACTTCTTGGCTTCCTTGCTGTTGGAAGTGAGGTCATGAGTGCTGCAATCCAAAGTTCAAAAGAACTGCTCTACTCTGTACCCACGCCTCCCTGCAGCATGTGTGACAGCTCAGATTCCAAATGGGCTTGTTAAAACAAAAAAATAATATAAAGAAATAGCAAATGTAGTCCTTTGACTGTCTTGTGCTGCCAGGATGAGAGGGAATAGCACTCTGTGCTTAGCAGAAAGGGACTGTAAAGCCAGGGAGGTTTTCATAGTGTGATGTGTGTTTTCTGTATATAGTTTCCTAGAATAGGTTCACTGAACCTTCAAGGTAAGGGAGCAGTGAAGAGTACAAAATGATTTCTAATGGAAAGATCAAAGAGTTTGGAATGCTTTCTATGCAGTGGTAACTAATTAGCTTTCTTGGCAGTTTGTGGGCATTTATCTATGTCCAATATACTCACTATGCCAAAGACACTGACAAAAATCTCAAAACCAGTGACCAATCTAGCTTTTAGTCAACTTGCTAAATCCTTAGATGTGGGAAAAAAATCAAGAAACACGATGAGTATGTAATTCACTTTCTTGGCTAATAGGCCACAATTTACCTATAGAGAGAAAAAAATGCTGACAAAAGATCATAGAAGCATTGTAGGTGTCATCGGGCTACAAACTGCACGTGGCTATGTTAAAAGTTAGTACTGACCCCAAAGTTTACAATCTCTAACTCCAATCCCTGATAAGGCTTATGCTTGTCTGTAGTCTTGCTAACTTCAATAACACGATCCACATGCACCCATTAAATAGGCATGTAGTAGGTAGTGACCTAAAGGAACTGAATGCCAGGGGAGGCAGTAACAGGGAAAAGATGTTTAAAGTAGGAACGTAGTGTAAATCATAAAATTCTTGCTTCCTCCTGTGTAATGTGTCTGCTTCCCGAAACAAGAGAGTAAAAGATGAGATCTGCTCTGCTGTGATAAGCGTGGAATCTGACTTACAAAGCTTTTAAAATATCAGTGTAGCCAGGAAGATCTGCAGCCCTATGGCAAAAAACCTTGCTGATCTAATGCTTTTTATTATATAATATTATAGCAGGATATACTTTTGGCACTTCACAAACACCCTGCTCTTATTCATAACTTCCTATTGAAAACCAGAACGGAAAAATGCTGCCCTAATTTCCCCCAGACCTTCAGACGTGGTAAGTTTATTTCAAGTGCCCATCTTTATACCCTGTCTGAAGGCCCCTTCTACAAAAAAGAAGGAGCCTACACCTCTTCTGAAAGTCAGGTCCCTTTCAAATATATCAGATCAACACTTAAAGCCTAAGGCTTTGAGGAAAACTAATTACTTTCAAACATCTTGGACAACTGGATCATTTCCAGAAGTTGGTCCTTGCCCATATGAGCAGAACTGGTTCAATATCAGCTAAATCTGTTAACACAAATTAGGATCTGGGGAAAAACTAACCTCAAAGACTCATGACTTTTTAATAAGCATCAAGGACCAAAATGAGCACAAGACCAACAGGGATTCTGACCTAGAAACATTCTATTCTCAGAAAGACAAATAGGGGGAAAAATATTATTATGGGAACAATTAAAAATGAAAGAAAGAAAAGAAGTTCTCCTAGTTCTTGAAGGTTTCTGTTCAGACAGATCCACCTTGTTAACTTGTGCACAGAGCTGTGCAAGATGGAGGGTGCAAAAGGGCAAAAGCAGTGATGGAACCTGTCACAGTGCAGGTGCAGCATCTAAAGTCAGATCTTTGACTTGTTCTGGGGAGCAGCTACTGACTTAACTATACACCCTTGGAAAAAGGAGAAGATATGCTGGATGCTCACAAGACAGTTGAATGTGAATCAGATTCCCTTCCAAAAATGAGTCAGGGCAAGAGGAATTTCAGGGAACTGCTGACCACAATCCGTATTTTCCTCCTCAGAATATGTGTGGGAAAAGATTTGAGGGAAAAAATATGTCTCTGTTTAATACTTTGGATGTTACTCACTAAATCTTTGATCCTTCAAGAACTCCTGTTAGCGAATGCAGGGTTTTTTGGTTTTCAGTTTGGTTGTTTTTTTTCATTTTGCAGAGTTGTTGCAGGAAAACATGGAACAACTTTACCAGAAGCCTGTGCCAGGTCAGACATCTGGCTCCCAGAGACCTGGGCTGAGGTCCTGTCCATGAACCATGCCCTCTTTTAGGCTAAAACATGCCACCCTAGATAGATTCAGCAAAACTCCAGGGCTTTTTCTTACAATGAAGCTACCTTTAGGAGTATGGGGACAAGCTTTGCTTATAGAGCTACAGTGTAGGGCGTTGTCCAACAAGGAGGGGTGACACTCCAAGAGGTGGACAAAAGCACAGACCACACCTTTACCTACTGTCGATGGTTGAGATTTTTCAAAATATTGAGTGCTTTGTGGGTGTTCAACAGGCAACACCTTTACAGGATCATGGTTTTCTAAAAGTGCTGTTTTCTAAAATTCAGCATCGGCTTTATGGCATTTTCAAGACACATCCTCACTAGTAGCTTTCACACTGCTACTGCCTTTCAAGGGCTGCTAGAGAAATACCTTATTGCTACTGTAATCTTCAAATGCTTGCTTGTGTGGTTTGTCGATCAAATACTAGATTTCCAGTGGCTCAATACAATGAAATTTGACAAATGTGGCATACATGAAACACATAGGTGTGCTGTGACCCATTAGAAAAGGAAACGGGACCAGTTAGCAGGGAATCACTGCTGTTAATGATGCTGGTAGGGATCTGTGCCTACAGACTTCTTAAATTGAAGGCTGCAGAGGAGAAGATTCTGCATTTGACCACAACACACACATTTTTCTGTCTTCTGTTTTTTTAATTTTCCCATCACACACTACTAGCTCTCTCTTCATGGGAATTAGAAAGAGGGATGAAGGGATACCACCACTTTTATATGATGTTACTCCCAGGGAACCTGACTTAGATTAAAAAAAAAAACACCCTACTTAGCGTTACTTCCAACTTTTCTCTGACTTTTGCAGTTCATATGACACCAGCACAAGCAAATCAGAAGACAGTGTTCATAAGCAGCTCAGGGACTGACTCACTGTATCACTGTGCTTAAAATCATAAACTTCAGGTGTCTCAATTTACACATGTAAAAATAGGTGACTAAACACTTCCTGATTCCTACTTTGCTGGAAGATATCAATATTCAATGGCTGAAAAGTGCTCTGATAGTTTAAGATGTAATTTTACTCAAGTGCAAAATTGCCCATGTGCAGTACACTCATGTTAAGAGGCACGACAATGAGTTCGAGATGAAAAAATATATTTTGCATCCTGGCACAGGGCGTGTTGTAGGACCAGCAGAATAATTATAGCAGCTGCAGTTGGCACTTATTAGAAAATTAAAGAAGCTGTTAACAGGTCATTAATAATCTGTGACTACCTGCCTTAATAGTGTTTTTCAGTTGACAGGCATGAAGGTGAGGGGGTGGAGGAAATGGTCACACCTTCTTCTAAGTCACTGCAGCAGACCGATACCCTTATTTTTCATCACTTTGTAATCTGCTTGTTTACTTCCCTCTTGGTGTCTCTTCCCACCGGCTCTTCTCTCGCTGCCAGCTCTCACTCCAAAGGACTGCAAGGCTCTTGGCCAGAGAAGCCATCAGCAGCACCTGGAAGCCAGTCCCAGGGTAAAGCCAATCCTCTTTGCAGTGTCCCAGCCTGGGAGCTATCTCCCTTCTGTTCAGAGTTGCCTCTCTTGAGCGTGTGCTCCCACTTTTGAAGATTATTTTGTCTGTAAGGCATCCCTGTCCATTTACAACACACTAGGATTTGTTCTCTTGTGTCTTGCTCCTTGCCTTCTGTGTGTAAGCAGATGGCTGGAGGAAGGAAAAGCAACTTGTTTCCCTGCTTCCTCAGACAACACATGCTCTTCAGAGCAGACAGATGCCTTAAAGTCAGATCCAGGGCATCAATTCATCTTTTGGGTTCAGCTGTAGCATATAAAGCATTTGCTGGCTGTGGTCTAATGCTTTTTGACATTGTCAGGCCCCCTTCAGTGAACTACTGCCTTGTAACCAACTTGACAGCAAGTATTGTTCTACATTTATTAATACCGTACGTGTTATCTTCAAACTGATGTGTTCCAAGGCCAGGCATCAGCTGTGCTCAGCTCTGGCTTAAAAAAAATATTCAGACAACAGTACAGACCTCCCACTGCTAATAAGTAAATAAATAAATAAAAACATGCCTTCACCATGGTGCTGCCACACAGTTTTACCCTTTCAATCCCAAATTTGCAGTAATTTTTATTTTTACTCATGGTCCTAAAATCTGAAGTATTCACTTCCCTCCTCCCTCCCCTTTCTGGCGTCTTTAGGAAACGGCTTTTGTTTTTTTCTCCCAAGTCTTCTTTCAATTTATTCCTTTTTCTCACTTTTGGATGCAAACTTAAATTCCAGAAACTTGAATCTACATAAAAATTAATTAATTCAGGAACTGTTTTTCTAATTTTATTTTTTAATACTATACCCACTATAATTTTCTATTACTTTTAAAATGTTCAGCTTAATGGGTTATGTTTACTTAGTCAATATGTTGATGATGCCCATGACAGGACCAGAAGTGTTTGGTTAGCAGCAGGGAGGAAAAAAAAAATCAATAACTCCGAGCATTTGGCACCTTTGTGGGCAGGAAATCATTTGTATTCTCTAGTTTAAATCAATGACCTTCTTTTCTTTGCTGTTCCAACAGGAAATTATAGACTCTGTGAACACTATTTGCATAGTGCCTTCTGCAATACACTTGTATATGCCTGGGCTAAACAATGTTAACCCCAGCAATGCTTCTCTAAGGTCCCCGTTAGAGAAACCTGGGCACTTTAGCACAGACCTTTTTAGCAGGCACTTGTATTTACCAGCAGTGGAGACAGATTAGAGACAGATATGAGAAGAGCTCCTTCTCCATTTCCAATGACAGCACCAAAAGATGAAGGCATTATTATTTAATAACAGGGTTGTCTGCAGCAGAGTATGAAAAAATGCCTTCTTTGTAACATGGCAAGATGTTGTATTTTCATTTTGCTTGTCAGGGTTGCCCTAATGTGCCGGTTATGATTTGAAAGTGCTGCATTTTTGCTTAAACTCAGCATTACAGAGTCCATGTTTCTGAACGTTTCAGCCTCCTCTGTCCTGTCTTTTTTGCAAAATTCACTTAAGGAAGAAAAAGAAATTGCCACCTTCTCTTGCCATGTTTATGGAAAGCTGTCCAGGAAGGTGACATTCTGTGAAAAGGCAGCGTTGAATCCGACACTGAACTTGCTTTCTGACTTCTTCTGCTGCCCTACACTGCATTAAGTCCAGCTCAGCTATTTTTTTAGCATGTAGGAGACCTGACAATCAAGAAGACACAGGAGATGGAGAGAGGTGTGTGACCCTTTTTCTGTGTTTCCCCCAGTGTGATCACAGTGCATCCTCAAAGTCTAGGATTCTTGACTATGGTCAGAGCTAAGTGCTGCAAGCACTGCAAAGTCCCTGGACCTAAGCACTACTTGATGTGCTTATCTACCTCCTATGCAGGAGAATGATACAGTAAATCAGTATGGAAAACATGACTACAACCCCAGAAACTACCAAAGCCTCAGTTGTCTGCACTGGAATCAAATGTCATAAAATTCAGGCATCCAGATTTCTCTCCTTTGCTTTTGCACATGACAAGCCCTTTCAAAGCAGTTCTCAGCATCCCTCCTGTGTTCCCAATGCCACTGGCACAGAGCTGTTGTCATCAGGTAATACTTACAGTATATTTATTAGTTATGTCACCATTCTCCCCCTCTGAAACAAAAAGGATAGGAAGGTTTCTCTGAGTGAGTGAAGCACAAGTAACATGTAATTGTTGAGCTCCTCTTTTGTTGCTATTAATTTTCCAGATGTAAAGTCGCCTATCCTGACCCCACAAGCATTTTACTCCTTCCCACTGCAAACTCTATGTGCTTGTTGGGGTCCCTTTCACAGAGATCCTGGCACCTGGAGCACCCTGTGCATTTCTAAAATTCGCTGCTTCTGATCGAAGGGAGCCACCAAGTAAATGAGCTGCCTCATTTTCTCACTGACATGAGACCAAAGTAGCATTACAGTATCATAGAAAGGCTGAGGTCAAAGGGATCTCTGGAGGTCACTTTGTCCAATATCCCTGCTCAAATGTGATTGCCTACAGATGGTTGTCCAGCTTTTGAGTATCTCCAAGAATGGAGACTCCACAACCTCCTGGGCAGCATGCGCCAGCACTTAGTCAATTTCACAGTGAAAAAATGTTTCCTGATGCTCAGATTGCATCTCCTGTGTTTCAGTTTGTGTCTATGGTCCCTGGTCCCATCACTGGGCACTGCTGGAAAGTGCGTGGCTTCCTCTTCCTCACACTCTTCCTCCACGTACATTGATGAGATCCCATTTGAGCCTTTCCTACTCTGAATAATTCCAGAAAACAGGGATAATTCAAAGGATGAACTGGGTGGCTATTGCTCAGCTGACTTTCTTCTACTAAAAGAATCAAAATTCTTTCCCTGTTGCTTTCCTGATTTCCTCACTTCCCCATGCATACATCTTCTAAACATCATGCTGTCACCTTTTTCCTTTGAATACCATATACCTGGAATCTTTCTGCATCCCAACAAGAAATGTTTAATGTGGAAAGGTGTGCCAATAGAATAGTTCATGCAAGAAATGTAAATTTGTTTGGTTAGTTTTAGGCTGTGGACTGATTTATGAGTGATTTATGGTTCCATATAAATAAAACATAATCAGAAACTGTGGAGTGATAGTGCTGTATGTACAAAGAGGAGAGCTGCTCCTGTCACATATAGAAATGTATAGGCCATAATCTAATTCTTCTGAGGTTGTGAAAGGTTTGCTAAGTGACTTATTCATTTCACTAATGTACAACAAGCCACTTTCATAATGGAAGAAATTACTTTCCTAGATAATTTGGTTTTTAACAACTTATCATAGTTGTTTCCCTCCTAGGGGCATATATTTTCCGCTATGCAGAAAACTGGCAGGAATAAAAATACTGATAGACTAAAAACCTGCATTTAGCTTCAAAACAGAAGTTTGTGGACTGTTAGTTAGGTTTTTCTAGTATGTATAACCTGTGATCTTTGAGATTTTTGCTCAGAAGACAATCATGTATTACATGTGGCCTCTTTTTATAAAAAGGAAAATATATTTCTTTCTGGGGAAATAACAATTACACTGCAGGAAAAAAAGGTTTAATGCTGCAATGCTCAAGAATAGTCAGATGGAAATTCAGCTCCAGAACCCTGTACTGAATTTTGGACACAGGTTTTCCAGTTGTCTCTGTTCTTGCATTCCACTTAAGTGTACTGTTATATTCATTCACTGGATTGAATGGTATTTGCTGCAGAGGCAAAAAGCAAGACTTGTTCTTTTCTGAGTTTAATTCTGGGTAATGGCTTTGCTGACTTCAGCAGAATAATTCTTATTTTTACTGCTATAAGCAGGGGCAAAGTCAGATTAGAAATGTACCTCAAAGTGACAGCGTTCAGATGCATATTTAATATCTGTTAAATTAAGCATTTGGAATAAAATGAACTATTCACTGCTTCTTCAGCGTAAATCTAGTCCCAGCTCCAAGATAGCAAAATTGTTTGGCAGAGCTAAAATTTACCAGCTCTGCTCCTCTGCCTAAGTCTGGTACAGATGAGAAGCAAAACTTCCTTTCCTGCCCTGGATATTTAGATCTGTTAGACATACCTTCAAGTGTCTTATTGTTTCTTCTCCATTTATGTTTGCCATCCTTTTCCAACAGACCATTCTCCTCCACCCAAGACAAGCAGTTAGGGAAGCAAATGGTTGAAAAGGCTTGGAAGTTCCTATAAACATGGGATTGTCCCCTGGGCATGTTTTGCCTGGGCTGTTTTATGATGTAAAGGTCCTACTGGAAGAAAGAACTGGCCCTACAAGGTCTGGATACCTTGCTGAGAGATGAATACTAGTTAGCATACTTAATATCCAGTACTGGTGGGAAAAGTAAGAAAAAAATCAACTATCATTTTTAACTTATGCAACAAGCTGCATTCCTCTGACTGTTTTCTCAAATATGCATGTTAACTGTGATGCAGTATGTGCCATTTGTGCTTTAAGGGACTAAGAGTCTAAGCCAGTTTACTGGTGAAAGCAACAACTTTCTCATTAAATGCTAAAGGCAAATTTTTAATTAGTCCCAGGGTTCTGTCAGAAAGTTAAGTCCTTCCTTCAATAACCAGCAGTTATAGAAGCGGCAAGTGTTAAAAACCTAATAGGAATCAAACTAAGTGGGCGTACATTCCATCCCCCAGAAAATAGATTTCAAGTAGCTTTTTGAGGGACTGTTCACGATTTAAACCAAACAAGTAGTTGATTTTTAGTGTGGAGATTTGGGCTGTTTGCAGCACCTAAAGTTGCAGTCCCATCATGTTGCTTCCCATTTTTCTCAGATCTGATGTTTAACATGCTCCCTGCTATACAATTTGAAGCTGAAAATATCACCTGGTTTAGAAGTGAAGAGGGGAAGAAATTCAAATAGGAGCACAACCATTCTTATACGTTTAGCAACTGTGCTCAGATGTCAAAAGAACAAACACAAAAAATCACGGAAGAGTTAAATAGCTTTGTACCTGATATGAGCTTTTTCAAGTCACAAATGGACTTAATTATTAAGAAACAAGAGTATGCATGGGTGTTACGTGGAAATGGAAAAGGGTTTCATATGTCAGTGTGATACCAGAGAGGATTTAATGGAATGGCAAAGGAACAATGTTTTATCAGACACCAGCCTAAAAGCTCACTGGAGCCTGGTTTTCATCTCTGTGCAAAAGGAGAGCAGCCAGCTACAAGGTTTCTCTTCCACCATCACTGGAGCCACCAAGGTTACCTGGGGGAAACTTCCTCGTAAACAGAGCCCGGCAAACCACAAGGAAAACCCAAAAGAACGGTTGCTGTTATCATTAGGGATACAGTAACTTTAAGGGATACTTTGGAGATAACTGTATCCCAGATAGTTTTTTGAAAGGTTATTATCTCTTCAGGTGTACAGTAACCTTTCTGAAGACTGTATCTCTAGGGATAGAGAGTTGTCACTTCGATTGGTAGCACAGCTTTCTGCTCCTCGGGTTTTTTACCCAAGTAAAAAACATAGACTGCCATTTTATTCTAAGTACCTGCTCAACTTAGATGCCTTCTGCACTTTGCAGTTTAAGAGGTAAACTGAAGTTGAACAAAGAAATCTTGAGCTTTCGTCATGGCCAAGAAGTACAACTGGTTTGGCAGTGGATAGGGCTTTTCCAGTGGATCCACTACAGTTTTCGAGCCTCAGCACTGCTGTAATTTAGGAAGTTCTTGAAATGCAATCCAACACCAGTACAGCACAGGGGTGTACTAACAAGACCTCACGTACCATACATATAGTACAACAGGAAGAAATCTGGCAATATCAGTGTCCTCTACACAGCATTGCTCTTAAGTGATTTTTCCCCTGGCTTCATTTCACACAGTTGTATGATAGGCTGATGACTATATTGCAACCTTAATCATGCAGTGGATGTAGGCTTCTGACTTACCGTATTGGAACTGAAATTTAATATCAATGGCTCGATTTTCGGGCAGCTGAGGAAGCAGGGAGTGTTACTTGTCCTGTAAAACACTCAGCATAACAATAGACTTTTTGGTGCCACTCCTCAAAAACCAGTTCAAGATTGCTATCACTGGGTAGCCTCAAACCAGCTAAAAAGCTCTCCTGACTCCACCTAGAAAAACAGAGAAAATGCAAAGGAATGGGTATGTATCAGAGACAGAGGAAGAATATTCAAACATTCCCGAGGATTCCACATGGTCACTCAACCTCCCACTCCAAGACAACATCTAGTGCTGTCAGTCCTGCTGCCTGAGTTTTCCTTATAACCAATCTACTGAAAAGTAAGAAGTCGGTACATAATATTTTGACGTAACAATAGTCCATCAAAAGCATGAGGGATCTCCCACAGCTGTCTCCAGCCTCATTCACAAAAGCCTTATGAAAATAACCACACACTCTTTTTCATGAAACAATGCCTGCTGGCTGCCTGAAAAGTGCTAACAGTATTTGTAAAAAAGAGATAAGAGACCACGTATGTCAGCCCTATAACTAAATATAATTTTAGTAATAGACATTCCTTCTATGCAGTTTTCCTCTGTTGGTAATGATGAATAAGTCCACAGTAGTCCATATGCTGGGACTTCTTGTTTGCCAGTTTATTCAATTTTCATGAATTAGCCTACCTGAAAATAACACTTCTAATGGCACTTTCTGTTATCAGTCCCTGAACATGCAGTACTTTGTTCTACATGTACCAGGAGGAATAAAGTTGAGGAACTAGTGTTTTTAAAGATGAAACATTTTAGGCTGCAACCGACTGGCAAGGTTTGTGGGAAGCAGAAAAATAACACGTGATATCCTCCAGATTTGGGCCTGTTGGAGTCCCAAAGGCTGACAAAGAGCACAGTTCCCTTCAGCCTCTCCCATGCCAAGAAGATCCAGAAGTTCTTCAGTATCCAGCCACCTGCTGCCACAAAGTTGTAGTATCTTCAACATCTCAAAGACCCTGCATATCTCTGTCAGGTCTGTGATAACAAGGGGGATTCCCAAACTGTATATACACAGACGTGGACACATGCACCACAGACGTGGTGTGAACAGTCATTTATGTAGCAAACCAGGCTGAAATATGCGCAAGTCAGTCAATACAAAGTCAGGACATTTTCAAGACAGCTGTTAAAAGGCTTGTTAAACATTTGCTAAACTCTAGGAACAGGACTGAGTAGTTGCTACAGAACTGCATACCATGGCATCCCAACAGCAGCCTCTAGAGTACTGCCACCATGCAGGAGTTAATGTTACAGTATTACCATGAACAGCCCCAACAGAAATGAGACTTTCATCCTCTGGCTGATCTGCCTTAATTAAAAGGATACTTCTCAATTAAACTTCAATGGCATCTTTTGAAAACAGATTTTACACCTACTATATTTCTTTTGCACAAAACGGTCTGCTCAGCTGTATTCCCAGATGTACAGTTTGTTTCTCCCAGCTTGCTGGCATCCACAGCCATTTAGAAAGAAAGTTAGTTATGTCAACTGCTAGGATTTTCTACAGTACATATTACATCAGCTTTCCTGAGAAACTTGTCCAAGCAGATCCCTTTTCTTGCTTTCTTCTTTCATAATGTCCTTCACATTCCTCTTTCAATATTTGTTGTTCTCTCTGTGGAGGCTCAGTTGCTGGCATTTTAAGGAAAGGTTAGATAGCAGAAGGGTCACTATAATAGAGGGTTTTTTCCTTATCCCATGCTCCTGGAGAGAAACTGTAGCATGTGGCACTTTTTTCCTTCAGAAAAAAACTACAGCATTCACTGCCAGTTTCAGAATGAGAAAAGAAATTTGGATCATAAATTATCTTGTCCACTTTAATTCTAAAAGTGAAGAAGTAAGGAGGAGAAAGAGCAAAAAGATAAAACAAAACAGAGTAAATTATGCTGTGATGCAATTAGGAAGCCAGATCCCTAAATTTTATCCTCATTCCTCCTCCTTGGGTGACTGTGTCACTGATCAATTTCTTCCTGTGGCTCTGCTTGCTTCTTCTCAAGTCCTGGTCCTTATGAAATGGTCTTGGAAGTCAGCAGTCATATGTCTCTCAAAATATCCTCTATATGAAAATGTACCAATTGAAGCGTGGTCCAGAGACAGCTAAAGGCATTGGGGGTCTGCCCAATTCAGGTCCAAAGCCTCCAAAGTAGGCAAGGTAAGAAAGAAGTATGTTACAGTCTGGACAGGATTTGGAATAAACTGGGAATGGAGCATAGATCAAAAAAACCCCCGAACATTTCTAGCCTTAGGTGTATAAACTTGGGTGGCTTAAGATACATGCTCACCAGTGTGAACACGTGCACACACACGTGTGAGCTGGCACATGAGATGGCTGCTTGCTGTTTATTGAGGCTAGGTCTTTTAGTCCCTCATTGCAGACAGACATGTGCAGAGGACACCTACAGTCTGCTGTAGGGCTCCAGCTCCAAACCATGGTAAGGACACTTATTTTGACTACGGCTAAGTAGCTGAACATGAAGTTGGGATGTATATTTTATTCAAATGCAGCTCCTTTGTCTAAACGCAGTGGCTTCCACACAATCTTTTTGAGTAGTTTTAGTTTTTCTATGCAAACAATCAAGAAGGAAATCTAATTTCCAGTCTAGGAAAGGAAACACAGCTCAGTGAACATTGTTAGCAAGGGCAAGCGTATTATCTCAGCCTGTTTGAGAGCCCACTGAGTCGAGCAAAATCTTTTCATTAGCTGTAGTAGTCTTTATTACACTCCATTTGAATGATCTGTTTAGGATTAAACATTTATTGAAAAACACTGCTCTTAATCCCCAGGCATTTTCCTTTCCCTGGGAATTGGTAATGCTTCATTTTAGCAAAATGCTGAATGATCTGTGTCATGTAACATGAAGTAAAACTGAAGCACCCTGTATGCTGCAGAAGTGCTTTCTGGACCCGTTTTCCAAGAGATCTGTGAAAAACCAATGGGAAAAAAGCTATTTTGAGAAGGCTTAAATTTAGTATAAATAGGTCCTCCTCTTTGCTGGAAAACTTTTAAAGAAGTCACAAAACTAAGCAAATGAAACAAAAATCACTGTGCTTCAACAGCAAAATCATCTAAAAATTTTGCTTAATCCTTTTAGGATCGGGAATCTGAGCACATAACTAAAGCAATGGATAATAAAATAGCCAAACACTGGGTACCTGGTTAATATGTCAACATCCTGCTGTTGGTATGTAAACAATACTAAAAGAACAGGAAATTATTAAAGCAGAAGGCAATATTTCATTTACTGTTCTGCTGGGATTACTGCTTAGGAAGTCACTAATACACATTCACAATGAATACTAGAAGTGAGCACAGGCAGAAACTTGCCTGTTACCCAAATGAGTATGACTAGTGCTGAATGTGTTTCTTACTAATCTTTCTTAGAGCCTGAACTTCACTTCCAGAAAGGCAAGAGTACTTGGGGAGCTCCATCTTCCCACTTAAATGCAGAATAAGATTCATGGAGCTCTTCCAGGAGCTCTTTAGGTTTTGGTTTCTTCTAAGCAGAAAGTACATCAAAGAGTAAAAAAGCCCAAAGCACCTGCTTCAAACTTAGTTAGCCAATCTGCCAGTTGTTTGTTGGACTGAGAATCTTATTCTCTTTTCTGGAAGACACAAAAGAAGATGAGGAGAGAAAGAGAGAGAAAGAAAGGATAGAATAGAAAAAGAGAGAGGAGAAGAGAAAAGAGAAGAGAAGAGAAGAGAAGAGAAGAGAAGAGAAGAGAAGAGAAGAGAAGAGAAGAGAAGAGAAGAGAAGAGAAGAGAAGAGAAGAGAAGAGAAGAGAAGAGAAGAGATACCCAAAAGTAGCATTCTGCTCTTGTTCCAGTTGATCTGTTTTGTCACTGGCTTTTGCCAGACCAGGAAAGTCTTCTGTATATGAAAAACAGCATCCCTCCCACAGTACAGTGTGACTTCCCTGCCCCTTTTGACAGAAATTACTCACAAGATCACACAAGTGCTTTCCCACTTTTCCTGTTTTAGGAGTTTCAGGTGAATAGGCAGCTGCATCATACCAACCTATTGTGAAATAATAGGCATGAGGTGTGTCTTCCACCTGGTCTGATTCAGGATTGTAATGCCCAAATCAGATGCCTAAAGTAAAGACTCAATCCAGACTACCCTTTCCCCTTCCTGAACTGCTGAAGTTGTAAATTTCCCACTTTTCAGTTGTTAAGGATTTCATTTAGCAGGGGATGATACAGTAACTTAATCTCTAAAGCACCAGAAAATGTTGTAATGAGAGATTCAGATAATACTACTGAGGAGCACTTGGTGTCACATATAGAAGCCCTGTGTAGAATGGGCTGCTGTCACAAGTAAATCCATCTGGGTTAGTAACAGACTGGAAGACGTGGCTTCTACAGAGAACTCAGTGCAAATGAAGAGAAATGAAGTAAAAAAGGAATTTATGATCATAATTTGCCCACCCTCTCTTCTATTTTTACCCTTTCCTCACTTCCTACTTCATCCCTTGTCTTTCTACCCTTTTGCAAAAATCCAAAATGGCACTGGTCATGTTGCAGGTATAGACTATTTGTCAAAGATTTGTTTCCTCCCTGTCTGTGTGAGTTAGTCATTCCCAGCAAGCTTTCTGGGATGATGAGTCAGTGGCACAAAGAAATAGCAGATTAAATGTGGTCTTTATTTTCATCTTTTTTAAGCATTGCTGTCTCCCCCATCTGCAAGCATAGAGGAAGGGGTAATCAAATGTACTGCAGCTCAGAACTTTCAGGATAATATCACCGAAACCTGCAGCTTCCAGTAAAAGCCTTGTATTTTTTTTATTCTTTTTGCTGTTTACTCAGCAACACACTGTGTTAAAAGTTGCAACATTCATCTTTAAACATTAATTACCAAGGCGTGATTGCTTCAAAAATTCACTGCCTGAGGCCAGGGCCTAGGAAGTGGAAAATGTAATTTCAGAAAGCGATGAGAACAAATGCTGAGCCTTTTAATTGCAGGTTAGTACAAATGACTAACAGTAAAGCAAAACTCATTTTGGATGAATTTGTTGTTCTGCATGTCAAATTCAAAATTTAGCAGTGAGTTGTGATAGTCCTCCTCTCCAACTTGCTTTTAACAGTTCTGTACTGAAAGCTTTTCCCGTGTGAGTACGCTCCCTTGCTGAGTCAGTATGCACCCTTCTGTTAAATGGGGAATAAAAGACCTTCTTTACCTCACGGCTGTTCTCGCCAGGCCTGTACTGTAGACCTTTGCCCACAGGCCAGTTTTTGTAGGATGGCTGAGTGTTAAGAGTTTGGCCTCTACTGCAGCTGTGCTCATAGTACTCAGCTCACATCTCTTCTCGTGTCCCTGTAGCTAACAGTCATTATTTTCTGTTCATGGCAATGGTGGGATTTTTCAGTTCAAAGTACGGAGGGTACTAAGAGGTGGATGCTGCAGGACAGCTGAGCAGTGCTCTGTCAAAAACATAATAATGCTATGTGGTGGTTTAGCACCACTGTTTTAACTAGGGGCACGCTCAACAGTGACGAGAAGACTGAACAGAATTTAAACAACAGGGAAATAGTTTATTCATCTGGAGCTCAACCAAAGAAAAGACAACGGTTTAAGGGAACTCCAGACTTAATACAGAAAAGACAACGGTTTAAGGGAACTCCAGACTTAACACAGAGTTACACCCGACAAAGAACCACGCAAGAAAAGGAAAAGGGAAAAAAAGGGATAAGGGAACTGCTTTTCAAAGGCCAGGCAGGCTGGCCAAAGAGAAGCAGGGGGAAGGGAAAGCCACTCCTCTTCTCTCTGTCTCCTTCTGATGGTAACTGCTCCCAGCCCTTGAAGTCTCTGCAAAACACAAAAATGAAAAGCACCCCCTCCAAACCCAGGGACGCTATTTGGGGAAGCCTTTCACTTGCAGTTATGCTAGTTTGGCTCTGATGCCGATGGAGGTGGGCAGAGCCAAGCCGCGGGGCCCGGAAGTCAGAGAAGAGGGGCCGTGCTGCAGCTCTCCAGCTCGCCAGAAGCCAAAGAGAGCGAGCTTCCGTTTCTTCAGGCTTTTAAGCTCTCCAAGTCCCGCGCGAATCTCGCCGTGTCCTTCCTGGCTTTGCCCCTTCGGCTTGGCCAGTGGTCCGGGCTCCACCCCCTCTTCCGAGATCTTCGGCTCCAGCAAAATCGCGAGCCTGCCGTTTCCCGGTGCCATGTTTTTTACCAGCCGCAGGCTGGCTGCCACCTCTCCGGGGCACCCGCTGTCCGCGGGACCCCCCAAAAAGGGGTCCCCAAGGCCACTGGGGCCACAGGAGCCGCCCAAGCAGCCACCGCGCCCACACCGCCATGCGGGGGCCGTTCCCGGGGCTGCTGGGACTGCAGGACCCCTTGCCGGGCTCCCTTGTGGCGGTGGGGGGGGCCGGCGCGGCCACCAGGGCGCTTCTGTTGTTACTGCCCTGTGACCACAGGCACTAGGGCACTGCTGGCAAAGAACAACCAGCAGGTGTCCACGCCTGCCGCTGCCAGAGCCCACCACAGACACCAAGGATCAGGCGGCCACCGCCTGCAGAAGGGACCGGGAATGGCGCAGCGACTGTCTCTCCCCAGTGCCGGGACTGTGCCCCAGGCAGCAGCCAACCAGCGCCAGGCTCTGCTCCGTGCCACGAAAACTTGGGAAAACTGTCGGACCCCGTGCAGCACCACGTCTGCCAGCACCCGCCGCCGGGGTTGCGACCAGTGCTTGCAGCCAGCCGCCTATGGCCGGCATCTCCCACCTGCAGCCGCCGCAAAGGGAACCTGCATCTTCGCCACTGCCCACAGGGCCGAGCTGGGTCCGTGCGGGAACTAGACCCGCCGCGTGCGCCGATCACAGACACAGCCGCCGGCAGCGGCCCCACTCCCGCCTCTGCTCCTCCACCGTTTTTCAGTAAGTTCCCGCTAAAAGAAACTGTGGGGAGACAGCCGGGGTGACCCCCCTCGCCTCTCCCCCGGCCAGCTCCGAAGTGCAAGGTGGCGGGGGAGAGCGAGAGAAGATTATTAAGGGGGAAAAAAAGGATTTAGAATGGGGAACAAGCAAATCATTTAAAACAAAATATACCTTTTCCTCCCCCCTCCCACTAAGAACCCCCAACACCGTCCCTCCAGTGGACCCAGCACCCCCCCCCCAAATGCTAGAAAAAAAATTGCTGCTTTAGGAAAAGAATGGGTGATGCCACAAATTATCCTATTGCCCCACCTTGAATAATGATGAAGCACTGTTCTTGTCAAAGACAATACATTTGGTGTCTTCCAAATCTGTCCTATCTGTTTGAAGCAAAACCTGGAGTAATCTACACAGTTGATAACACATTTCCCCTTGGGGATACCAATGGACTTGCAGAAGAGCACTCAGACACTGACGGATGCCTGACATACTGATCACGGGTCCCATGAATGACCAGGAAACTCATCCCCAGAGAAGAACAGCAGAGTGCTGAGCCATTAGTACAGACACCACATTTTTAAGCAATAGCTGTTCTACTTTGATGGGGTCCATGAAATTCGAGAGGTATCTCACTCTACTCAGACAAAGCACCAAGCAGAACACCAAAATCAAGTGAAACAGTGCTGTCCAGTGGCCTTCCGTTGGTATGGTTAAATAAGTAATGTACATTTTCCACTATTCTTTTCTCTCACACCTTCAGAAAACTCAGTTGAGTGCTGCATTTGTAGGATGACACCGGGAAATAAGCAGGAGAACACTGGGGCTTGCACTGTCTCCCGACCTCCCCTCCTTTCCCAGAAATGTAGTGACCACTTTCACCTCTGTCTTCTCACAGGTATGACCAGGAGGCTGAGAGTTTCCTGTGCCTCTGCCCTTTTGAATGGCACTGCTGATCTGTGCAAACCCAGCTGCCACTATGCTTTCCTGACCACCTCTATGACGATTGTCAAGGACAGAAAATATTAATTAAATTTTAATTAATAAATTGAATACTGTGGGGTTAATTATAGCTATTTACAGGGAGTGTATAGGATTTGGAGGGCCTACCTTCTGGTGTTTTTGCACAAAGTGTTGCCTCTTCCTCTAAGCTCTAATTAGCTGGCTTTTTTCTTTTTAATAGCCAGTCTTCAAATTATTGCTCAGTAGCTCCCATTTTGTTCCTCATCAGCAGTCCTCCAACACAGCTGCTACAGCAGGGAAGCAGCCCTGCAGTTTGCCTTGCAGGGAGCAGGTGATAAAGAATCTATCAGAGGTGGTGTAAACCAACAACATAAAAAAAGGAGGAAAAAAAAAAGAAAAAAACCCAAGAGGCCCAGCCCCTAACTATGTCTAGCAAAGGAACTATATAAGAAACAAAGGACTTGAGCAGAAATAAGAAGGAACAGAAAAATCTGAGGCAGTTGAAAGGTCAAAAATGTTCTCTCTGTATGCAGCCCTCTTGTCCAGCTGCATGTTCTGCCTTCCTGCATATGCAGAGTGCCAAGAGCCATCAACAGCAGATAAGCACCTGGGGAAAAGTAAGCTGTTCCAGCACAAAGTCAACTGCGCAACTTGGAATAATTTCTCCTCTACTCCTTATTTTCAACCTATACGTCTCCTTCTTAGTGGTAAAACCTTTTTAAAATTTGAATGGACTTAATTATCTGTATTTGAAAACCATTATTTCTAGCTATTCAGTCTATAACTATAAAGAAAAAGGGTCCTTTCGGGACACTGTTAAACTGAAAGCACACAGTAACACACTGTGCCCAGATACCAGGAGTTTATTCAAGACAGCTTTTCAATTTCATGCCACTAGATGAAAACTAACAGTGCCTAAGAACCAGCACAGAAGAGAGCTTTGGGAGTTTGGGGGTTATTTTGGATGTTGTTTCATTGGGGATTTTTTTTTGGAAAAGTGACCAACATGATCATTGCTTTTCCTCAAGTATCTGTTCCTGCCTGTTAAGTGTTCATGACTGAACAGCTGCCACAGAAGGAACAGGGAGAGGGCAGTGGCTGGAGGGTGAGGACTGGCACCAGCATCACAGCCAGTAGCTGGCCTGGTGCCTGGCTTCCCCTTCCTACCACAGGAGTTGGCTCTGCACGGTAGGCACAGGAGCCCCGTTTTTGCTGCTGCTGAGGTGAGATGGGGTGAAAAAAAGAGGGGGGGAAATATGTTGCTTTTCTCTTTTTGTAATTAAGAGTAATAATGCTAGTAAAGGAAAATGGGGATAGACTCACCCACATAGAGAACAGGATATCTCCAAAATTTCACAGGGATCTCTGTGGTTTCTGAGGTTGGAAAACCATTGCTAAAATTAAGAAAGCTATCTTCCATCTCAGGAAAGGCAAATGTAATAGCCAGAATTGCTCTTGCAGAAAAGCCTAACTTGTCTGACTCCTCAAGCGTGCTTGAAAATTTTATCTACTCTCCTTTGCAGCAAAACCGTTTCACTGCCCGGGGTGCTGAGCTAAGGGCCCTCCAGCATCAACGTGTCTCCTCACCCCAGACTTGGGCAGAAAGTCTTGGGATCATAGTGCAAAAACCCTGCTCCAGGTCTGCCTTTCACATTCAGAGATTTCCCCAAAACAGAGAAGATACAGCACTGTCTCTTCTACTAGTATTGGAATTGTGACACCTGAGAAACGCTCGCTAGCATGTGTAATAACTCAGCTGCTTGCATCAATACGCGCACATCTACCAGAGCTGTCTTCAGACAGGCTTTTCTGCGCTTCAACAGCAAAACTAAGGAGGAGGCAAAGATCCTGCTGCTTAGAGCTTCTGCTGCTCCCAGGATTTAGCTCATGATTCAAGTCCCGATCATTGGGATCTCCGCCGATGATTACTGGCCACCTCCCCATGCCTGTCAGAGGCCTGGAGCCAGGCAATGAGAGCACAGGCTTAGTTACAGGCTTAAAAAACTAAGAGCCTTTAAGAAGGCTGAGATCCCGGATTAAGCGAGGGTGTTTCCAGCCTGGGCGGCAGTGCCTGCCGGACAAGGGAAGGGCTGCCGGCAGGCTCGGGCTGCCGGTGCCACCTGCTGGACATACGAGCAAGCGTTATCCACTTTCCCCTTGGGATGGGAGAACAGTAAGGAAAGCGACTTCGTTTCACTTCCCACTCCTGCTTTTTTGAGTTTCTTCGCCTTTTAATCCATCGTTATGTAGAACATAACTGAGGGGAGAGCAGCCTCAGCAGCGAGTCAGCAGCAGAACCCAAGACGGCTTCACAGTCCGTCTCGCCTTCCATGGAAAAGTATGTACCACAAGCTAGGAAAAACGCTCTCTCCCCTTTAGCATTTTGTTTTCTCTGAGCATTTCTGAGAAACAGCTCAGTATGGCAGAAGTAGGTTCAAGACTGTGGCACTCGTTTAAGAGACATCTGTGCATTTTAGGGATGAAAAGCAGGAGTTAATGGCTGATGCCAGAGGCGCCTCAGGGGCTCACAGAGTATTAATTTCAGCAAGAACTAGACTGGGGAGAGGGTTCTGACCCACCTTGCTGGCCGATTAGCTTTAACGGCCATGTATGAGTGCAGACATAATGAAATGTTGCCATTTATGTCAATGGCAGTTGTGTTCTCACAGGGAATTGTCCCCTTTAACATCCAAAACACAAACTGTTGCATGTAGTTACACCACAGGCATTACTGAGAGCAAGGCAATAAGGTTAGAGAAGTCACTTCATTCTGAAACAATCCAAAATCACATCTCCCATGAACAACAGATGCAGTTTTTCCCATTTTTACAGCTGTAGAGTGGGACCCAACTGCTGCCTTCCAAGTGGCAAACAGGACGCATATGCCCAAGACAGCCCTCAAAACCAGCTTGCAGAATAAGCATGGAAACGACTTCTAGTGCAGAGAAGATGTCTCCAAGGAACGGTTTAAAGAGCACAATTAGGAGTGGCAGACCAGAAAAAGCTGTGAGATTGGAAAGAAATGTCTCAACTGGTAGAAAGCAAAGAGGAGCCAAAAGAAAGTGCTCTGGGGATGGTCAGAAGGCAGGCAGCAATGAAAAGCTGCAGAGCACTGCACTGAAGGGCTCCACACTGAAGACTTTTTCTTTTGCACCACACTAAGACAGAACTTAAGAAATACAAAATTCAAAGTTGTCAAGCTTGCAGCAGCTGCAATCTAGTGGCAGCATTTTAAGGGATTACCATAGCATGAGACAGTGGCAATAGAGGCAATGGGTCATACAAAATGCACAGGTAATAAAATGTGGTTCCAATTGGAACCTAAATGATATAAGTATAAAACGGATGCTGCTGCATTTCTATACTGCAATTGACACTTGTTTCCATTTCAGAGACCAGGGCTCAGCAGCGACACGGAGTCAGGCTGAAGGACCCATAGGATAAATGTACAACAATGGTAAGGAAAATATACTTATTTCAGAAATTAAACACTTTTTTCATTGCGTTTATTCTTAAATACAGCCATAGCTATGTGAAAAAACGCCAGCCGTGTGGCAATCAAAGTCGCACTGCAGCTTTGATACTGCCATGTTGCTGTTACACAATCCACTTTTAGATGCTGTCCCATCCAGGTTGCCAGTTTTTTTAGTTGGACTCCACTGGAGTTTAATTGCTGCATAGCAGGCTCAAATATATGTACTGTTACTGCTAGTTTGCTCGATGGCTTCACTCCATTTCTTTTAATGTAGATTTATTAAAAATAGCAACAGGCTATCTTCCACAATGCCATAATCAGAGTAACTGATGATAACAGCAGTTTACTCATGTCAAGGTATCTCATTCCTACTGCGGTTAAGTGTCAGTTCCCATAGCCCTTCAGGAAGGATACAGACAAATCCTGCTTCAGGTAAGTTTCAGTGAGATCTGGGTTTCTGAGGCCTGCAGAAAGGGATTCATAGATGTGCCTCTCTCTAGCACTTGTACTGCTGTACGATTTGCAACAAAAGGGGTCAGTGAAGTACTTTTACTCTCACTGAGCATGATCTCTATTTATAAATTCTATAATTTCCGGTCTGTATTGATTTTAAAAGCATCTTTAGCATGCAAGCAGCTGTTAAATGCATTTTGACCCCAAAGCAGAGAATTTGCATTAGTATTCCCACTAGAATGTTTGTCCTTCCGTGTCCATGCATTAAGGCTCTGTTTAAAATCTGCCCATGTCCCTAATCTCCCTGGAGAGCTTTCCCTGAATATTCAATGCTAGTCCACAGTCTGTAACAAAAGAGGGAGGGGGAAAAAAAGATAGAGAACAGGGTTTATGCATAAAGTTCAAGAGCCTTTTCACGTAAAAAAACATATGCACACACAAAAACACCTCAACTACAGAGCCTGGCATTTCCACAGCAAAGACCTGACAGTGTGTGCAATTTTCCAATTTCCAGTAAGGGCACCAGACATCTGAGCTCCAGATGCACTCATTCAGGCAGCCAGGATCATAAATAAAATAGAAAAGAATGTTCTGACTCTAACATGGGCTTTACAGAGATGTGTTGAAGGCCCAGCAGCAGATGGGTTTTGCTCTCTCAGCTTTTACCTGTGTAACAAAGTAAATGCAAAAAGCTGCTTACCGGCTTCTTCAATTCAAAACCTTTGCATTTGCTCCATATGTTCCCATGAAGATAGAGCTAATTTAAACAAGGAGGAAAATCCTACTCCTCAGGGAAGCTGATGGCAAAATTCCCACTAGCTCCAGCAGGCCCTGGAGGCTCAACATAAAATGCAATTGGTTGAACTTGACCAACAGCATAAGCAACACTGTAATCAAATTTGTATTCTTTCATCTCCGAATCTGTCACCCTAACTTGCCACTCCTGGTGCTGCTTTCGTCCCATGGTTCTTGTGGAGGAGCACAACCAGTGACACAGCTGCTGTCACCAAAACTGGGGTTGCTGCAGCCTCAACCTTGCTGACAACCATCTCTCTCCCATGGAGAGGTGAGAAACACTCTCTAGCATTAGGACAATGTATCAAAACATTTTGTCATACCAATAACTTTGTTTTGCTCAATCTATGTGCTGTTCTAATAAAGCAGAAAACTGGAATCACAAATTTGAAAGACAGTGTATCAGATAGCAAAAATTTCTGATTTTCAAAAAAGTTTGCCGGTTGAGAAATGAGTGTTTTCCCTCACACAGAGACTTCATCATCACCGTTCAATCTTGCTTTCATAAACATCTGAGCATTCTTTTTGAAGCCAGTCTGCTATTTGGGCAGATGGCACAGAAATTTTACAGTCCATTTCATCCCTGATGCCTAGTGGTCACTGTTAATAATGGGACATACTCACAGACACACAGATGAACACACATGCATATACTGATGTGCTAAGAGAAGAAAACTTTTCTGACATGTTCTTTAATTATTAGTGAAGTCAGATTCCTCAGCTCAGCACACACTAGAAGCACACCTTCAAAACTGCAGATTTAGCTGACTTTAGGAAAAATTGTGTACTGTGAACAACTAAGCAATGCCTCCTAGTTTAGTATTTCTGAAAAATCAATTATTCTATGTCTCAATTCTCACCAAAATACATCTGCTCACCTGTACTACTTAGTTTTAAAATATGACCATTTGGGTGGCCATATTCAGTTTGGTAACTGAGGATGCTCAGTATTTGCCACACTGTCCCTGCAATCTCAGATTCTCTTGCCAGAAACAAATACAGCTATTTAAAGGTATGTTTGACTTACTCCATTTCATAATCAAGGAATATTGTTTTCCTCTCCAGATTCTAGATTTAAAACAGAAAATCCTAGCCGTGAGGATAGGGAGATGACAGAGAGAGGAATACCCAGTCTGAGGCCAAAGCCTGCATCAGGAGGAAACAACAGGGGCAGCTCCAGGGATGGGAGGTAGAACAGGCAGTACAGGGAACAGGCACCAAGGAAGCTGCTGGACTAATGCATGGGTTATCTATGGTTGGATAAGTCCTTCCACTGCCCTCCTTAAGATGTAACACTTGATTCAAGCAGCTCTTACAGCAACCTTGGCTCTGCTTGTCTCCGGGCCTCGGCTCAGTCCCCATCCACAGTCCTGCTCTCAGGAACATTCTTTATAATGCACCCCCAATTCCAGTCACAGCACTGCTTTATAATACAGCTCAGGGAAAGACACAAGAGGAAGAAGAGAAAAAAACATTTGATGACCAGTGACTCAGAGTAAATAGAGAATGTGCTTAAAGTAAGTTTGTTTCATCCATGGCAGTGCTTTGCTGTTTGTTTTACCCCCTTCAGACCAGGTCATAGCAATTCCTTTTCTCCATTTAATGGTGACATAACTAAGTGGCCAGGAGGAAGCTGTCTCACCTATCGCAAAAACGCTACATGCACTGTTCAAGACAAAGCCATGAACTCAACATTCAAGCATCTGCTGGACTGTAATTATGAAGAACACATTCACTAGCAAAATCCCCATTTTATAAGCTGTAAATCAAGACACGGCTCCCTTCAGCACTCTACTAGATTTATGAATCATGAGCCCTGTAGTACATCGCCATAATCATTCGCTTTAGAAATAAAATTGTTTGTTCAACAGCAGAACATCTTGGTTCAGTCTTTCTATAACTACTGCTTAGTCTCAAACTAGAATGAAAAAGCTCTGGAATTACACATATGCTTAATGTCCTTTTAGTATCTACCAGATTCAGTATAAAGGCATAGTGGTGAGTTTCTAAGTCTGACATCTGCTTAATTAGCAACATTTTTTATATCTGGCTACTTTACTTTGGAACACTTGGCAGCTAAGTAAAACAGGTCTAGTGCACAGTCAGTCTTGTGGATTTTTTTTGTTTGGGGGGGCAGTGCTAGAGGTTTCCCAGATACTGCTTATTTCAAAGCAGGAAAAAAACCACAATGGCCAGCTCTGTACCAAACCACAGGTCAACAGATTTCAATGGTCCAAGGTTAAAATTGGCCTCCAGCTAGTTGCACAGATTTATCCCACAGGTATTAAACAGGAAACTTTTAAAGCTTAAAAATAGCTGCAGTTATGTGACTTATCTTTGTAAAAGGATTTTTTTACCATGTACACGAAGACTAGAAGCTTTCCTCCTTTGAAATGTTTTTGTTTGGCACTTCCTCTATAGCACAGCAAGTCTGTGTTTTTCTCTCTTGCAGGGGCTGTGGGTTAAGTTTTGTTTTGCTGTTTTGTTCTTTTTTCTTTCACAAATCAAGCTGTCAGCAGCACAGGAAGCAATTCTGTAACTGGGACACATAAGAGCTCTGTTCTTAGACTGCATCACTGCCCCCGTAAAGTCACCCTTGGAAACGAGCACTTGAGAATATTTTAGCACACACTGAAAGGCTTTTTGCTATGGCTTATTTAGCTGAAAAGGAAAAACATAATCCAAGTAAAAAACTCTAGAGATTAGAGATGCTAAAAGTATGCAGTCTCTGTTGAGCTTCCTGCCAGGCCACAACCACTAAAGAGCACTATGACTGAATATCCACTTTTGTGGCGAAAACACTTCTGGGCTGGAAGATAAACCTAGTTTTCTTGGACTGATATAAAAGCTAAACAATAATATATGCTCCTCTCCTTCTACCACAACCACTCCCAACACTAAAGGAGTCCAGCCCAACAGTGAAGGGCCATGCTGTGCACAGCTGATTGCTACACGAATCACTTTAGCTTCCTGTTCACTTCTTTCCCTGCTCCTTACTCACTGTCTCGTATCACGGCTCGTAGCTGTTCTCTTCATATGTCCAGACTTCATCCCCAGGATATCCATCCCATCTGTCCCCAGATGCCACATCTAGCCAGCACTTCCCAGGTGGCCCAGTTTACCTAACCCCGATCTCCTGCGGGGCCCTGGAGCCTATCTCCACCATCAGATGCACTGTGCTTAACCAGCCCAGCCATGTAATTAGCAGTGCAGCTGCACAGCCACCAACCTGGCAGTAGCATGTGGCAGACCACTTCTTGGCAACTATTAATCATACATTGCATAAGAAACAGTCCCTTAACACAGGCTAGTCTTTCCACTCCCGAATTATGTAAAGGACATAAAAGCTTTTGGCCATGCAGAAAAGTGAACAAAATGAGTGGTAATTAACTCTCATGACTACAAAGGCTAACAACTTCGGCACTTGCAAAGGGGATCAGAGGCAGCTGAGCTAAGAAAGAACTGTAGCAGAACAAGTATTTGCCTGGGAGCAAACACTGCCAGAGTGCTTATTTTAGAATGAATAGTCATGTTAGTTAACTAGAGCTAACCATTGAACAAATAGCTCATGTTACAGCATACTGAGGTGCACCAGATGCATCCTTTGATCTACTTCCTGACAGACCTACTGCAGTATTATTTTTTTTCAGAAACTGAAAAACCCCATAATTTATCCTTCATAGCTGATTCTGGTTTTTTGGTACAGCCTTTTCACAGATTAATGGAAACAAAACTTGCATGAAAAAGGAACCTAAAATGGACTTAATCACTGCAGCATGAGATATTTACACTGAGCAAGAGCATGTGGTTTGCAACGAAGAGGAACCAAATTAAAAGTTTTTCCTGTAAATCAACAAGTGTGACCATTAACCCCTCAGCTCCTATCTCTGTTAGGACAGGCAAGTTTTGGTGCACTATGTCCTTGACATTTCGACTTTCTAACACAACCGCAGCCTCTAAGCACCAGGATCTGGCCTGCTGTTCAGCAGCATACTATGCAGCCTGCCACACCCTTCACACCACTTACTTAAAATACTAGTGTGGACAAAGATTATGACTTCTATGGTTTTCAAGTAGAGAAAGAGAGCTGGGGTTGGGGATTGCTTTTCAAGGCACCCTGAAAATTCATCCTGAAAATTTTAAGTATAATATGTTCTGATTTTCACCATGAAAGTAAGAAGATCTCCTCTGGAAACGCACATGAATTGAGGAGCAAAAGTTTCTTTTTTATATGAACTGCTTTACACTGGTCATAAACTAAGGGATTTGACAGGGCTTAAAGATTCACTTGTCAGCTGCTATGTTCTCTTATAAGCTTCCTAACATCTATACTGACAGAAGCAGCGTGTTCCCAATTTAGTAAATCAGACTGTCTCTGTATAGGTTTTATTGTAGCTCAGAAGACCTGGAAGAAATATTGAATGGAGTGACTCTTCTGCCCCCTTTAGGGACATAATCTGCTACACAGATTTTCTTCAGACCTAGTTTTTGTGGAATGGACAATAAAACTATTAACTTAATTCCCAGAAGCTGCAAAAATTGTGTGTGGCTCTTCATGTTCTATTGAGGAGAAATTCACATAGCAAAACCTCATGCTGTGCTCTGCTATGTCCTGTTCTTGTATCTCCTGAAAATTTCATGACATACATTCATTCACAATTTTATATCCATACCACAACTCAGTGTGGATGGCACTGTTTGCAAAACACTCCTTAACCCAGCCAAAGCATCTTAAACTCTGTTCTGCACTGACATCTGCCATAAAGAGATAATAAAATTCTTCACACTTTCCAGATAAATATTCTTCTACTTTTTAAATGGTTCACTCCTTAGGATAGAGGGTCAACCATATAGTTACCCAGAACCAAGAACAAATCACTCTTTGCTTTAATTCTTTGTCATCTCTGGGTAAAAATCAGCTCCTAAGATGTTAGCCAGCTTTTGTTTAACCACATCTTTAAAGCTCAAACTAATTGCAGAACAGACCAGACAGATTCTCACTTTGGGCCCTTACATTTACCTAGTTTCCATCCTCCTGTCCTTCTATGCTCTGGGTGATTCCAGACAAGTCTCTTGCTGGTCTCTTACACTTGTTTTATGCCATCTTACACTGCAGGAGCCATGCAAGGAACTGTAATAACAATACTAACTGCTCAGCTTTGACAGGACATAACTATTTTTACTGGATTACTTTTTCTGGCACAGCATTTAAAGCACCAAATGATTTGACACCTGTGATTTTATACTTGAAATAACACAAAGTATTCATACTTCTTTTGTAATGTAAGATAAAAGCAAACACTACATATGTTCTCATTACAGTGCTGCTGTCTGGTACCTATTTGCCCAAGACGAAAAAAGTACTGTTACATTACAGAATATGTGGAAAAGTAAGAGCTATGGAAAAGAAATCACTAAATAGCTAACTTATTCCCCCGCTAGCACTAGACTGCTCCCTGCAGCATGTATCAGAGTGTTTTGTCCAGTCTGGTTTTACAAGTTTCACATTACTTTCATTTATATATTTAATACAGCGCCGAGTCCAATGTGGTTTGGTGCTGCTTATTTTCCCTGTCTTTCAACTAGAAGACTCAGTGCTAGACCAGCTGTTCATATAGAATCAGTTCCAAAACTATTGAAAAAATATCTGGACTCTTTCCACTGACTTCGACAGGCTTTGGATCCGGCTCAGGAAAAGACGACGAATACATTTCATGTAAGACTAAGCAGGTTACAGTCAGCAAAGTATGAAGAGGATTAGTTGTGTGCAATCCAAAGGCACATTACTCTGCGTGCTGACACGACTGGCTAACACACTTTCACTTTCATGGGGAGAGGGGGCCACATTCATTTCTGGTGCTCTGCCACTAAGACAACACTGCCATGCCAGGAACAAGTGTGATCTGGGATCTGCCCAGTTAGACTCATTACAACTGGGATTTTCCTCAAATGGAGGTGAGAGAAAATTTATTTTTTAAAAATGTAAAACCAAGAAGCAAATCATAGAATCATACAATGGTTTGGGTTGGAAGAGACCTTAAAGATCATCTAGTTCCAACTGCCTCACCATGGGCTTTCTGCTTTTTGATTAAGTTTAGGTCTTTAGACTAGAGACTCTATGGAATGGGTATCTATGGACAAACATAGTGGGTTTTGTCTCTTTACTCTGTCAGGGAAAGATGGATTCTCTTTTTCTTCAGAACCTAAAGTGGATTATATTTGGCTTAAAACTCATATATTTAGACCTTTCTGCCACCAAAACAGATGAGCAGCTCCAAACCATTAATTTGTGCATATTTTACAGGGCACTGATATAACACTCCCCCCATAGCATATGCTTCAAATGTGTGACTTCTGAAAGCTAGAACACCTTTTATCAGGAATTATTTTATTGGTGGGGGATTCATTCCAAACAATACAATCAAACTAAGACAGTGGTGTGCAGCTATTCTTCTCACCCTTTCCAAGTTCACAGTAAAACATGTCAGAGTTAGTGATGTTCTCAGCTACTGGGAATGCTTTAATGAACCAGACCTTTTCTTCCTGCTCCCTCTGTTCCCTAGGGACAGGGGACTTCATGGCACTGCTTTGTTGTACAATGTGTACAGTTATAACCTACGCTAAAAGTATGTCATTAATGAATGAACACTGGGTGTGTGTGTGTCAAGCAGATGAGAATGTTCTTTTGATCTTCTGAGCTCCGCCACTGAGGCAGACAGATGTCTAAATTGCTTTATTAATAAACACTGAAGTCTTCCATCATTTCTCAAACAATACTGAAGGAATAATCAGAATTTCATCAGGGTGTGATTTTCTGCTCTTCCAGTTCAAATCTAGCTGGATGGTAGGCAGTAGAGAGGGAAAATATATATTTATTTATTTTCCAGGGCATTGGGAAGAATGTATCATATTGACACTCTCTGAGGCAGCCAACAAAACCTTCTCAAATGACTGTTTAATTTTGAAGCATAGTATTTCCACACAATATGGGAGCTGTATTTAGCTTTAGGTACAATCTTGAAACTAGTTCAAACCAGCAAGCCACAGATTCAAAGCTTGTTTTGAGGATAATTTAGAATTAGAATAAGTATGTTTAAAAAGCATAGAGGTTTCTGAATATGATGATAGCAATGGTTTTAGCCTCCAACATGTGAATAGCAGTGGAAAACAAATAACCCAACTTGTTTGAGGCCACAGAAACATACTAAAGAAATTTTATTAGGCAATTGTCTGTAAGGCAATGATATAGAAAATCCTTGATAACCTTTCCAAATATATGATTCTAATGTGATATTGTGACAAACTGTGAATCCACCCAAATTTTCATAGAATGAATGACATAGCTATAAATGACAAGGAGCAGAGAAAAAGAGGCAATGCAGGTCCTCTCTTCTGCAAAAGAAACAAATGAAACTACCACATCACAGGCAGGCGAGCTGATTTAACAAGTCATTTGCAAAAGTGAGAGACTGAGTCTCTCAATCTCCTTCCCAGCCTCCCAGCCGCATTTGTAGCAGCCCAGGTGCTCCTCTGATCATACAGTCATAGAAAGGTTTGGATTGGAAGGGGCCTTAAAGATCACCTGGTTCCAAACCCTCTGCCATGGGCAGTGATGCCACCCACTAGATCAGGATGCCCAAGCCCCATGCAACCTGGCCTTGAACACTTTCAGGGACGAGATATCCACAGCTTCTCTAGGCAACCTATTTCAATGTTTCAACACCCTCACAAGTAAAGAATTACTCATATATCTAACGGAAATCTATTCTCTTACAGTTTAAAACGATCCCCCTTGTCCTATCATCACAGGCCCTTATAAAAAATCCAGCTTTTTTATGTTTCTTTCAGGTACCAGAAGGCTGCTCTAAGGTCTCCCCAGAGCCTTCTCCAGGCTGAACAGCCACAGCTCTCTCAGCCTGTCTTCACAGGCTCTGTCTTCCAGCCCTCTGAGCATCTTTGTGGCCATCCTCTGGATTTGTTCTAACTTGTCCATGTCCTTTTTATTTGGGGGCCCTGGAGCTGGACACAGGACTCCAGGTGGGTTCTCACAAAAGCAGAGGGGCAGAATCACCTCTCTCAGCCTGCCGACCACACCGCTATTGATGCAGCCCAGAACACGGTTGGATCTCTGAGCTTCAAGCATATACTGCTGGTTCCTGTCAAGCTTATCATTAACCAACACCCCCAAGTCCTCCTCCTCAGGCCTGGTCTCAGTCCATGCTCTGCCCAGCCTGTATTGGTGCTTGGGATTGCCCCAACCCATATGCAGCTCCTGGCATTTGGCCTTGTTGCACTTCACAAGGTTCACACGGGCCCAGCTCTCAAGCCTGCCAAGGTCCCTTTGGATGGCATCCCTTCCCTCCCTGTGCACACCACACCACACAGCTTGGTATCATGGGCAAATTTGCTGATCGTTCACCTTAAATCAGTCACTTGGTCAGCAGATTTACCTCACTATTTCAGAGAAAGCTACCCACCTTTCTGATATTTTTCTTCCAGGCTAATAGGTCAGAGTGGCTAATGGAGGGATCCAACACGTGCCAGAACCAGCACCAGGTAAGCAGCAGGATGACCAAGAGCAATGACTTCTGGAAGTGCAAAGGACTGGGGACATCCACTTCTCTCTGCTGTGCAAACTGAAATTGTCTGAGGGTGTGTCATGGAAGCACTGCTTAGTGCAAGAACTTGTTAGTAGAAGGGAAGGGGGTAACAAAAGGAGAAATGGAACAAGTAAGCATCCTGTTGCTTTGGTGGAGGAGTGTGTATATTAGTGCCAACTAGAGCAATAGGAATCCCAAATGTCTGCAGAGGATTTTGCGGGTATAAGAAACTATGTGCACATGCAGCAGCTGCAGCACACCCAGGAGCAAGGGATGTATAATCCAAATGCAAATAACTGTGTAGTTCCCCCATGAAAGCACGGGG
The DNA here is from genome assembly GCA_013399895.1 of Serilophus lunatus. Taxonomy (NCBI): domain Eukaryota; kingdom Metazoa; phylum Chordata; class Aves; order Passeriformes; family Eurylaimidae; genus Serilophus; species Serilophus lunatus. Next base: position 59,887 of record VXBA01002631.1, on the reverse strand, counting down.
CTGACTGCACAACCTCAGTAGCTGCACAGTATGTCTACAAGTCTGATGTTTCTGAGGTTTTGCACTTCATGTGCATGGCTGGACAGCACAGCACACACACAGAGCTCCTGCTGGAGGCTTCATGTTCTGTAACTGCAATGCATGCTCACAGTGTTGGTTTCTAGGCATGAGCAACTACTTCAGAAGTAGCTGTTCCCTTCAGCTACTAGACATCTGGAAACCCCAGACAAATGTATGAAGTCCTCAAAATGTGCCTGAATGCGATTTCCAGGTGGAAAGAGTAAATGTGTTTGGGAAAAGAAAGCCTGCAGCATCTAGGAAGTCCTTTGCTACCTGTAGAAAGCAAACAAGGGACACCAAAAATTTAGGAGCACTTGCTCTGATGAAGGCAGGGCTGGAGCTCAAGTATCAAGTTCTTCACCTGTCTTCTCTACTGACTTGATTTACCACAATTGCATTTTACAATGAATTTGAGAGAACATGCTTTCACATAATGGAAAGACGATAGATGTCTTTCAGTTCAGCTTCACAGATGTTCCTGTTACTGAGGCCATTACAAAAGTTGCATAAGGAACTTATGGACCCATGCAGAAAATAACTGTAAACGAGTAAGAGGCTATGCACTAATGTGAGAATTCAGCCTTCTCTCTCCTTTATATGGCATTGGCTTACAAAATTAATTACTTGCATACCTCAAAGAGACATAACATTTAATTAATATTTCTTAAGTGCTTTGAAATTCTGATGGAAGACATCATACTACTGTGCATTATGATGAATACAGTGTAGAAGTGACACCAATGGTGTTGCTCAAGCAGAACGCTGAAAGGGTATCTACTCAGTTTCTGGTTAAAAAAGGGGAATGGAAATGAAGAAGGTTTAGAAAGCATTTTAAAACTCAGCCTAAAGAAAAAGGGAAAACTGGGGAGGAGAAGAGCTAAAACAGTTTTCAGAGGAATTTACAGTGCAGTGTACATTAACTCCTGCAAAGTTAGGGTATAAGTGTCTACGGCAAAATCCTGGCTCCAGTCAAGTACATGGAAAATGTTTCATCGACTTCAGTGAGGTGAAGATCGTTAGCTTTTGTCATAATTTCCAGCAGATGCATCCCATACAAAGGTTTGCAACTTTGCACCATTGCTTGTTTATGTTCAGGAAATAACCTCATCAAGCCAGGACATGTTCACTATGTAAAAGCAACTGCTCAGCTTCTAATCTTTCTACTACATCCCACCCTTGGAGTAAATCTTTCCATTCTGTCAAAGAATTTGGACCTGAGCTACCTGTTTAAGTTGGTGGCAAAACTCCAATTAAATGGACGCAGTGATCACCATAGATTTTGTAATAAACATGGGAAGCAAACATCTTGTGTTTAACAGTGGTTGTATCTCATATACATCCCTGGAATTCAAATCTTTTACTCAGAAGCCTGTGGAACTCATAATTAATCCCTGACTGGGGAAAAAAAAAAAGTAACATAAATTCAGACAACTTATTTTTTTAAGCATCCATCCTTCATAACTAGTGGGGTTAAGATTAGAGAAACATGTCCCTCACCAGTTCTGAGTAAGGCAGAGTTAAACAGCACATTTTTCAACTGAAAACTTTGCACCTGTGAGGCTCAAAGGAGAAAGGTTAAAAAGAGTAGCAGCTGAGAAGCAGCAAAGTTTGAAAGAAAGTACCTGGGAGTGTCTAGTGTTAGGAGGCGTCACTATACAGCAGGAGCCCACAGCTACTTTAGGTAAGAAACTAAGTGGAAATGTTCCAAGATACAATTTTTGATACACGGTGTACATGGGACTCTTGGTAAGCTACTCATGACCCCTTTCCAAATGGTGTTTGATGGCTTCCATCTTCTTAATGTACTCCTACACAGCACAGGGAATCTTAGAAGAGCTATTATTCTAAACCAGCTCTTAAGGTGGCTTTTCTAACTTTGCTACATGTAGAAATTTTGTACTACAGCAAACCAGTGTGTCCAGGGCAGTTTTGTGTCCCAGCAATTGCTAGGCCAAATGTAATGAGGAAGCTGCAGATAGCAACTTTCCCTTTCACTTGTACTACTGTGCTATATATTTTTAACTGTAGTGCAGACTCTGAAGCATGTACGCTTTTAGTTTTCTCTCCTGGTGCTTGTACAGCTGTGACCAGAAATGTACATACCCACTAAAATCCAAGGAAACATTTCTGGATGCCAGGATTAATCTTACATAGCTGTAGCTCTAATAACTCACATGCAGTTCTCTGTTTTCTGTTTAACACAGAATTGCAGCAGCTCACACTGTAACTCCAAGTGCTGACAGTTGCTTTCCAGTCCTTGTGGAATAAGCAACATCATTCTTCTGTCTAAACTCAGCAGTCAGAGTGGGTTGGTGTGTGAGCTACATCATGTTGCAGTTCTCTGGATCCCAAGGAGAGAGGATATTAAGGGCCAAGGCAAAAATTCAAGTCTAAAGGTTTTACTGATGGAAAGTTAAATGTCTGATACTAAAGTCATGTAAAAACAGTGCTGTATCACTCATTTTAGACACACAGGCTGCATCTTCTTCCTCAGAATGCCCATTAATAACATACTCACTGGACAACCAATCCCATCAAACATGGCCAATGTGTCTTTGAAGTCTGCCTTTCTTATGGCTGGAGATAATGGTAGGCAGGTAGCAGAGAAGAAAAACTATTCTATCTACTGCTTGGCAAGGGTGTTCTCAGGGAAGGCCACAGAAGAGACCTTTAACTATGTGTTTTGGAGAGGTCTTAATTTTGAGGAGAGGCCAGAAGAAAATTACACCAGAGATCAGAGCATGCAGGGCTACATGCAAGTCAAAGATCTTCACTTAGTGATGTCTGCATTGAGCTGACAGGACATGAAGGATTTTTAAAGACAATGCTGCTCCTCATTTTAAAAGCTCAGGAAAAAATACCATCCTGCTACATAAGGTATTTCATTACTTTTTTTCCCCTCACTATGTGTCTATCTACATTATCCTTGACTTTTTATCTATTGGGTTATACTTTTTACCCCCAGCAGGCTGAAGAGCAGCCCAGCAGTGATCTCTAAAAAAACCACATCTGTTTGGAAAGTATCTGAATTGCCTCTAACCCTATCTAATCAATCCTAATCACTCTTATCTCACATGCTTTCCACAGCAGGTTCTCACAGCTCTCTAACATTTTAACTTATGTTTCTGTGTGGTTTTAATGTTAAAATCTCTTTCATAATTCTCTTATGCTATAAACATGAGAAAAATCTGTTAATTTATGCCTCTAGCAAGATCTGTATTCCTTCTACTTGGAACCTGCCAAAGTGAACTCGTTTGTTAGGCAGTTTAGTTACTCTGTGTCTACAAACGTCTTTATTTTCTGAGTATCTTCTCCTACCTTCTAAGTACACTACACACATTTTCCAGCCTGAGGGTAAATGATTTCTCCTGTTACATTAAAATGAATGTTGTTCAGATGACCATGTCTTTTCCAGTACTCTAGATCTTGGTGTATCACCCTGTGTATACACCTTCAGTTTGTGGTATTCACCAACACCGTGCAGCCAGCTGCAGAGACTCTTGTAGACTGATAAAAGACTGAAAAGCACTTGTGTGAGGTCTTTGTGACTGTTAGACTTCTGCTGGATCAAATTTTCAGAAGGATATTCCCATTTTACAGGTCTTCCTTTGGGGGGAGTTCAATACATCAATTTTAAATTATTTCAATACTAGACTGGATTTTATAATGAACACTGGCTACAGCTATATCAGGTCTGCAAATCAAAATACCCGATGCTGAGGGTTGTGTTCCCACTGCGTGGGTTTTGTGTGTATGTTTGCTTAGAGTAGCTCTTTCCTGCTCTCATGGACTTTCCCACCTAGGAGTTGTGGAGGCTGTTAGGCTTTCATCTGCGGTGCAGCCTCTGGTGATCCATCTGAAAACTTTATGTTCAAGTCAAAGTGCACTACACGGAGACAATCTGCTTCAAACCCGTGCTCTGGGCTCTAACTCATTTAACAGCATCAAAGTGAGAATCTGCACTAGTGCTGGGGCATAGACCAACACCTGTCAGACAGTCTGGGAGATTACTGTTGTCATTAATGAACTTAATCCGCATCTGGAGAAGGCACACAGGGATATGGAAGATTTCTATCTGTTAGTTAATGGGAGAAGCTTACAAAGCCAATCTTCAAAGCAGATACAGCTACAGATATGAAAAAAGAAAACATTCCCTGTTCACGTGCCTCCAGTTTGATCCAGGAGAGGTCTAGTAACGTGATGGCAGAAGACATTTTGATGTAATGGATAATTGAGCTTAATATGTTTAGTGTTGTGATCAAATAAATAGCAGGATTGACTTTTTATTTGATATGGGGAGGGGTAAGAAAGGCAGGGCAAAAGCCCTATTATCTGCTGTGTGCTGAGGATATGCAGAGCACCTTGAGACAGCTCTGGAAACAGGGAATATTTTAGCTGGTGATATGATATGCAATCCCTTAATGAAAATACATTAATACCAAGAAAAGCAAATTACTCTGCCCTGGGGGAAAAGGACTGGGGAGGGATTAAACACAAGTGTTACTACTGCTCTTCAGTTTTTAAAAAAAATCACCACCACACCAGACGAAAATATCTTGTCTCTTAAAACATTCTAAGACCAGAAAGTATCCGAAACGTGCTGAAAGGCAAATGTCAGTATAAAGTAGCTGGTCATGCTTTTCAAGTTGCTCACCACATGGAAAAGACTAAGAAGCAGTGCTGAACTGATTACTTGAAATTTTACTAACACTGTTCCAGTTTTCTTGTGTATTAGGGTAACTTCTCAGAAATACACTCTCAAGGAGTTTCTATTCCTTAGAAGATGCTGAGTAGAAAAAATAAGACTGTATCTTCAAGAGGTTAGCTCCCATGCTAGCTTGATGGTCACACAACTGCTCCTTTGAGCAACTAAGAAACAATACAGCCTTTTTCTGCAACCTCTTCAGTTATGCAAAGTCATAGCTCAAAACTGTAGACTGAGTCACTAACAGCATTACAAACTAACAAAAATCCAGCCAAGTCCCTTTTTCCCCCTTTACACCCAACAGTTGTTGACTTCTGCTTCTGTGGCGCTTGCTTGGTTGGGAGCTGGACGAGCAGCGAGGTCTGTATACAAAAGTAGGCTACAGCAGCCAGCCTTCAGATCTGTATCTACAGCTGCCTCCTAATTCTCAAAACAACCACAAGTTGGGCTGCCACCAAATCGTCCTCAGAGCAGCTCTGAGGGCCATGCTGCACACTAGGTAAGGTGGTACAGGCAAATGAGGGAAGCTGCTGTGCGATAACAACGCTCACGTGGACCTGTGCTGTTTGACAGATACCTTGCCTTGACCTGTGCTGGCTAAACTGTGGCAGTTATAAAAGAAAGGCCAAGTGCCCTACCAGCCATGCTGCTTGGGAGGGCATGTGCAGGCTCGTCTCTTTGTGTGAGCTCCAACTCTTTAAAAGATGCCTTAAATGCAGTGAAAACAACCCCCAGCATCAGCTCTTCTTCCTGCTTGATTTTATGTTGCGGTCACAGCTGCACATAGGTAAGGATGTTATTTTGCTCCTCTGGCACCGAGTCAAAATCAAGAAGTTTGTATTAGAATAGTGGCCTGGAAAGTACTGTATTAACAGTCATGCAAAGCCTCTGACTTCTGGGGATAACTAGCTTTGAAGTAAAATACGCTCAGCAATAATCCATGCACACTTCATTAATTTCAGAACTGCGAGAGCAAAGTACCACTTAGAAAAAGCTGTAAAATAGTAATGAAGGGTTTGGGGTTTATTTTTATTTCTTAATCCCAAAAGCTCCTTATCTCCATTCTCCATGTTTTTTTCATTCAGTTTACAGTAGTCTAAATTAAAGCTCATCTAACAAAAAAATGACATATTGTTTGACTAACCTCTTCGCTCTCTTGAGAATCTTTGCTTCCTTGAGGGAATGAATGCAATAACTTTACAACTGCTACATTGCTTGTGTAAGATAATTTTTCGTTGCACTTTGTGTTCAACGGCATTTGGCTGATCTGGGATATTTCAGCATCTTAATTATTTTACATAGTGAGGGCAGCAGTTCATGTCAAGTCTTAACTAACACAAAAGGGTCTCTAGACACCAAGCTGCCAGAAAGGCAGTATTTTGTTATCTGTCAACATGCACACATCTTTCTCTACCACACCCTCAGTCAACTTTGAGAACCCCTTAACACAGGCTATTGCATGATATGAAACATCAGTTTACTGCTCAAATTCGAGTCAAAGCTTAGACTCAAAACAAAGAGTAGTTGCAGTTTAATGTTGCATTTAAGCGCAGCTGAGAGTTGCTGCTGGATGGGAGGCTCTCATGCCCTTTATTCCCTCCAGTCCTGCTGGCCTGTGCAGCTGCAGTGTATGCCATGTCCAGAAAGCCACGATGCACTGGAAAACCAACTTTCAAAAAAACAGCTGATCCCTAAACCCGATACAAGACGTACAGCGCGATATTTAGCTGGGCAGTGGAATAGGGCCATCTTGCTGCCGCAGACTGCTATGACACCAGTCAGTGAGACTGGACTACAGGAGGCCTTTCTGGTTAGGGTTTTGTTGTGGGGTTGGGGTTTTTTTGTTGTGTTTTGTTTTTTGGGGGGGCGGGGGGAGGGTGTCTTTGGGTTTTTTTGCTTGTTATTGTTGGGCGTTTTGGTAGGTTGAACACGTCGGTTTATGAAAATACGGGTTTAAAAGAAGCCATCCAGCCCACCGTTACACCTTATGCTACACGCTCCCTTCCTGTTCGTGTGAATGAGCAGACAGTAATTCAGATCAAACCAACCAGGCTTGGAAGCAGGAGGAACCAGGAAGAAGGGGATAGGGGAAACCTCTGGTTTAGTGATCAGAGTAGTCTTAAAACTGGAATATTCCAATTTTTAGAGAAAGAAACGTTGCAATCCCTTTCCTTTGCAATGTCTGAACAATACACATGCTGAAGGCAACCTGAAAATGGTACTTAAGAAACCACCTTTAGGGGAATGGATCTTTAGGGAAGCTTGAATGTTTTCTTTGTATCAGGCTTTGTTTGTAGCTTGCTAGGTAAATCTGCCTCACACCGGGGCGAAGTGTATTTGAAGAGCAGCTCCCCTCAGCACGGCCCCGGTGTACTCGCACCGTGCGGTGCTGTGTGTGCAGTAGTTACGTGTCCCGGGACCTGCTCGCTTTGCAGCCCCGCGCCCTGGTTGGACCCCCCGCCGCA
>VXBA01002631.1:4816-52358 GCA_013399895.1 Serilophus lunatus | reverse complement strand
CCGGCCCGGCCCCGCACCGCCCCTCCCGCGGCCGCGCCGCCATTTTGTGCGGCGCCGGCCCCAGCTCCGGTGCCCGTCCCCACTCACGGCAGAGGCGGTCGGGCTCACGCGCGGGCCGCGGGCGCCGCCATTGCTGCGGTACCGGCGGGGCGCGGCAGGGGGCGGTGCCGGGTGGCGCTGCGGATGGACGGGAGGGCGCCGCAGAGCCGCGGAATAACCCGAGCTGGCGGAGACGGGCCCGCAAAAATCGTCGAGTCCAACTCCTGGCCCTAAAGAGGACCATCCGCAGGAGTCGCGCCATGTGCCCGAGAGAGTTGTCCAAACGCTTCTTGAACTCGGGCAGGCTTGGTGCTTGCGAAGTGCTCCCCGCTGCCCTGGAGAGGCTGTTCCAGTGCTCTGGGTGAAGAACCTTTTCCTAAACCTCCTCTGGCATATATCTTCATGTTGTTCCTTTGGATTCTGTCACTGGTCACCACAGAGAACAGATCAGCATCTGTCCCTCCTCTTCCCCCCACAATGGAGTTGTAGACAGCTATAAGGTCTCCCCTCGAGTCTCCTCCTTTGGTTGCTCTCTAATAGCTTAATATCTTTACACACAGAATTACACACAGAATTAACAAGGTTGGAAAATTATACCGTAGAGATCATCAAGTCCATCTTACGCTGTCGTGTGGCATCATGTCGTCACGACTCTGAAGCCGCCCATGTCTCAACCAGGGTTTTTTTCCCGAGGGCTCCTCTCCTCGGCAGCAGGGCTGGAGGTCTCCTCGGTCTGTGCCTCAGCAGAGGTGGCGGGTGTCCCACAACCGTAACCTCAGCACGGGGTGAGCTGGGGGAAGCCTGCAAAGAGACAGGTGCGTTCCCCAGCACACCACTACCACACGGGCCTCCAGCAACCCAGATCCCCTCAGACCCAGTGGGTAATCCACAACACACCCCATCTTGCTGCCAGAGATCTGCTCTCTTTTACGGTGCTTTATTACTATTTTTTTTCCAGGACAAGCCCCAATCCAAGGGAGCTTTATTACTATTTTTTTTCCAGGACAAGCCCCAATCCAAGGGACACCATCAAACCACTCTTGTGATGCCCAATATAATTGAAAAATCCAACAGCATTTCTGGAAGTGTCTGTCTAGCAATGCCCAAAGAAAACTCTGGCTCTAATCTGATCATCTGATTCCACACAGTGATATTAATATTTAACTTAATCACTGCTGTCTTTAGCTCATCTTTTTCATTCCAGATTTATCCTTGACCATTGTCCTGCGTAAGCTGGTGCTCCTGTCAGAGTTTATTTAAGCGAGCTGTCTAGTGCTGTCCCTGAGCTCAGCACTTGGACTGTAGTATTAGTGAAGTGTATGTATGAGTGCTGCCGGATTACATGATCACAAGCCTTGGCTCGCGGTTTTGATTCATCTGAAATTAAATGATGAGTGTAGCAAGAACGTCAGAGTGCATTCTGCTGCCGTTCCTTTCGTATTTATTGTATGTGCTTCCTGACTGAGAAGCTGAGGCAGGCATTCTTCTCAGCGCTCTTGCCCAGCCAGTTGGTTCTGTTATCCAAGCAGATTCCAGGTTCTTATTTACACTTTTGCTTTACCATTGTGATTTAGTGGGATAATATCTGCTATTTTATTCTCCCAAATGAAGCTGTATGTTCCCATGGAGGGCTTCTAGTTGTTTCCAATCAAGTCCTATAATCAGGAACTGACTACATTACATTGCATAGTTGTTCCTGACAAAATAATTGGCAAGTTATGTTTTAGCTGAAATTAATTAATACATCTGCTTGCTAGGACATGTAACACCCCTGGAACTGTGGAAGGTGAGAGCATGAAGAAGCACGGCATGGAAAGACAATCAAGAGAGCTAAAGGATGAGCAGATATGACCATAAGAGAGACAACGAGAAGTACAGAACAAAAAAGGGACTGTGTGGCTCAGCCTCTTCCTACACTCCTAGGAAGCCCTGCAGTTAAGAGACTATTTTGTATGCAAAGCTGCAGGTTTTTTAACCTCTCTTTCCACTCTTTCCTCTGCCTTTCTGCTACCGTCCCTATTGCGTGGGAATTGGTTGCCTTTACCTTCAGGGTGGTCTGACTCCTACATATCTAATTACCCTCCGAGAAATTTATTTCATACATTTCAGACCTGAAGAAGGATTTTTGTGCCAAAAGTTTGTTTATAGTTCTCAGCAATGCCTGTGTTGACCTAACTACCCCTGCATGCCTTTTTTGCAACGATGAAGGCTATACAATATCCATCCAATTTTGGTGAAGTTTTATTGGTGTTAAAAGATACTCATTATTTATAGATATTCTCTGTGCAATTTCTGTATGGAAAGAGAAACAGACAGTGTAAGACACTATTATACCTGTAGAGCTATGTCCATGTTGGGAGGTATTTGCCATTGCTTCTTCCCAGGCTGGTGTTTCCCCTGCTCACTGTCACCACCCTGGGGATCCAACTAATCTTTACGTGCTGGTCACTCATCTCACAGCCGCAAATGACTCCTCCAGAGTCCACATCTCGTTCCACCTCTGAGGGAACCACTCCCCCCCCACCCTCCCAATCTTGTTCAGGTCTGGAGCTCATTTAAATGTTGCAGTTTTTATCTAGCTGCCTGAATAAGTAAACGAACTTGTGGCAGAGGGTGCTTGAGGCCGTATACAGGAATCAAACAGCAAGCAGGTACATGACTGGTTTAAGCCGACCTAACTCTACAGAGTGGTGGAAAAAGGCAGTTGTGCCTTCCTGTGTGGCTGTGTGTTGTGCCACTTCCATCTGGTTTTGGAATCTGATCCATTTGGAAAGTAGGTGCTGTTTTCATTTTTTTTGATGAGATTACTTATGAGATTGGACAGGTCCCACATCCTGTAGAACATGTGTCTGTACAAATGGGAGCACTGAATTTACTGAATCCAAGGCCTCTGAGTTAAGTATGCTAGTCTAATCACTCCCATATGCACTCTTTCATATGTTCTGCTATGAATTAAGGTTTCCTATCGTGTGCTAATTGATTCATTACTTTGTGCTAAGCATACAGTCATTAACTGTCCCATATGTTGAACTTATGATGTCTATCTTTAAATGCTCTATCTCCTGGTGTGCCGATCCCCACAGTATGTTGAAGACCTTCAGACTTTAAACTTCCTGCTTGTTAGTTTTGTGTTTAATTCTTGAGTTACTCCTTATTTCAATTGTGTAATGACTGTAATTACAGCTGCTGTGGCATACTTCTGTGCTTTAGCCTATGGTGATACAACATGTTTGAGAGGGAAAGAGTTTTGAAACAACCAGTATAGTAATGTCAGCATAAACTCTGTGTGCAGTTATGTTAGACCATGGAAGTTTTACAAGAGTTAAAATTACATAATTGGCTCAGAAAATGTGACTCTGGCAAAGGAAATGTAGCTGGGAGGAGGCCGAGGGAGTTCCTGAAGTCTTTCTCCTGAGGAAGGTGACTGGTCAGAAATGAGTGAGAAAAGATGGAAAGAAAGGTGTGTCGCTCTCAAAATCCCAACATGCAGAATTTCAGAATAAAGAATTATGGAATCTAGGGCTGCACTGAAATTTGAAGTTTTATAGGAAGAAAATGGACTTCTTCTGGTATGGCTGCTTACACAGCACACCCCAAGATTTACCAGAAATATGTTGGACATGCTTGTGTGCAAAACAAAAAAATGTACTGAGTTCTCCAGTGTTGTTTCCACTTTATGTTTGAGATGAATCAGTACAAAATTTGATCCTTTGGACTACAGGTCTCAGTGTGACATAGCTTTAGATTCCTTCATATGAATGCCCGTCATCAGCATGGTGTAGAGAGAGCTATGACAATCAGACCATCCTCATTTGATATACTGTTCATTGCAGGCAGGAACTGCTGGCCCATGGGGGTGGGGGGAGGGGAGGGAGAAATAGCTGCACCTTCACAGGCTTTTGTCTTCCAAGTCCTGTTGCATGTAGATAAGAAATGGCAAGTAAAGAGGCTGGTAGTAGGATCTGGGTAAAAAGTGGCTCCCCTAGGAAAAGCTAGTGCTTAAGCACAGTATGTTGTGGGCCAGGAAGCAATCCCTGTAGAAGGGGCGGCAAATAGTCTTGAGTAAGAGCTTGCGTAATACCTGGGCTGGGCTGTCCCAGCAGCTGCTCTCTCTGCGCACTGCCTCCTTGTGCAAAGCTAGGCACAGAATGGTTTCTTCCCCGGTTGTCACTAGTGAAACTCCCAACCTCCTGAGCACAGGTTGATCCTGCAATTTAAACCCTATGGATGCAGCTGGGGAGGCACTAGCGTTGCTGAGTTATCAATATTTGCAAGCCATCGCATGGGTGGGCTCTGAGTAGTGCCTGGCTGGGGTTGCTGTCTCGAACGTGGGCTCATTATCTGGTGTGCAACGCCAATTAACACACCGAGGCAAGGTGTCTGTTTCTTTCTTTGAGTTTGTGCAAAGTAGGGAGCTAGGTGGTAACCCACAAAAGGCTAGCTCCCCGGTCATCACAACATTATTTATACGTTTTAGCAAACAAAAGTATCAGTATTCATTGGCCACAAGTTACATAGTTCTCTCATTAAGTACAATTGTATTTTTTAAATTATTCTCTCACTTCTTTTGTTGATTGGTCTGCACGCCCAGTCTTCTCCTTTTGAGGTGGTGGGTTTCTAGAGTCGGTGGGATGTGAATCAGTGCTTTCGATCTCACCCTGCCAAAATCACCATTTACTCAGTTAGGACTTTAGCTCAGTGAGTTGTCCCTGTTTGTTCGTCTTTCTGGCCCTACTTTGGATGTTCTGCCAAGCATCCTTGCAGTCTGTTAGCATTCCTTATTTCAACAGTTATATAACCTTAAATTCCTTCTTTTTCCCCTGTTCTTTTCCTATGACTGCATTTACTGAGGCATGTTAAGCGTACGAAACGCCTTTTATTGATACCCAATTTATTTATTTGGAAGCCTTACATCAGGGTGACTTCTGCGCGGGGCTTAACCGGGGGTCTTGCACAGGTCTGCGGGGAGGCGTCACGCCCTTGACGGGCACATGCACCTTTCCCGGAGCTTCCTGTACCGGCTGCCTATGGCTACAGCCCGCCCCTATGGTGCCTTATTGGATTCCCGGCCGAGGGGGTGTTGCTGCGACAGCGACAGCCCGGACGCGCGGTGGGCGATATGCCGGAGCTGCGGAGCGTTGTGTAAGAAGGAGCCGCAGGGAGCAGAGGCGAGAACTAAACAAGATCACGTTTCTCCTCTGTGAGCTGAAGAGGTTAGTGGCTATGACTTAACCCCTGGTATCTCTAATTAGGATTTGGAAGCAGCGTTTTCGTCTCCCGCCTCCCTCCCCAAGATCGCTTGCTGCCGGCGTTTCCCCCTCGGTGGTGGAGGATTGGGGGAGTCCTGCAAGTCACGTTGCTCTGGCTGCTCCCTCTCCACACCAGAGGGGGCAGACCAGCACTTGGGGAGGGGGAGGACGGAAAGAAAGAAAGAAGAAAAGGGAAAAGCATTTTGTTTGGAAGAATATCCGGAGTGAGGTGAAAGCAGAGTATTAGCCTGTAAATGATGTGGAAGTAGCCAAGTAGCATCATGGGGTGGCCAGAGCATTGCTTGGTGAGAGTGTGAGAGGTCGTATAAAGCCTTTCCTACTGAGTGGCTTCTGGGCTTGTTTTAAGAAGTGTTTGGCTTCCTCCAAATCCTGTAAACATCTATGTTTACTGCCAATGTTTGACACCCCTTTCTGAACAAGCAGACCATTAACTGAGCTGTACCTGAGTTTAAACACGAATAAAGTGGGGATGACGATATTTTCCTTTCGTAAAGGAACGCGGTGTGGCTGTATTTCAAACCGTTTTTGGTGGAAGAAATTTTATGTTCGTAGATACGGTACAGAATCCGTGTGTAAAACACATTGATACTTCATTAATAATTACTTTATGCTCTAGTCACAGCTACCTATATCTTTAAAAAAAATGCATCGAGGCTCAATCTACACACACAGAAAAGACAAGCTTAGCCTTTATATAACTCCTGGCATCATGCTGAACTTCTGTGTTGGAACTTGTTAAAGAAAGAAAACAAACGACCGGTGTTAATTAGGGTGACAGTTTCCTAATTTTATGTGAAATAATTTTTATCCAATTCCTTGCATTGATTTGCCAAATTAATTTTTGTGGAATGAGGATAGTGTTTCAGCTTCTGGTTCTCTGATTACTGGTGTGAGCACAGAATGACACTGCCAAAAATCAGTAACATAGTGTTTGAGCATCTTGCTGTCATTTGTGTCAATAAATGAGAAAATGAAGACAAGTCTGTTTCAATAATGTAAATCCAACTTGAAGTTTAATCTTCACAAAATAAAGAGCAATAGGTTAATATTTTAAATTGTTTTCAGCATATATAAGAAAGCCTTAGTTAAAGTGTTACTAAAAACTTAGGTAATCGATAGTACAATATTACTGAATTATGTAATTCTTACTATTGGATTGGGGAAATTCTCTTGTATTGGAGGGCTGATGATTTTGTCCTCCTGGGTTCACATCCACATGTCAATAAACTAACCTCTCAGTTTCTTCAGACAGTGAACTAAGTTAGTTTATGAGCAACTGGAGTTTAAATCGATGAAGTATGATCTGTGTTATTCTTGAAGAAATAGCAGTGCTTGTTTTGTAGACCTAAAAAGGAGAATTGATCTTTGCAGTTTTCAACTTCTCAGTGTCCTCATTATTTTCCGGATTGTGCTAACTGCATGTTTCAACGCTCACTCCTTACATCCCTCAGAAACACAAATCCAACAACCCAAAAATACAAACACATTCAGCTCTGAGAGACTTCATTTTAAATGTCTAAGGGCAGACTTTTATTTTTTTGTAATGAAGAACATCTGCTTTATCTACAGACTCTGAAACTAAGGTCAGCAGATGAGAACAGGCCACTTTTCTCCCTGCACTAAAAATGGACTGTCCTTGTTCAAACAAGTGAAGATAAACGGATAAATAAACTGACCAGGTTTCAAATTAAAATGGGAATCGCTTTCCATGTTACACTTTGGTGTCAGGACTTCAGTAAGGTGCAGGACTGAAATGCACATTGGCGTTTTTGCTTTTTGATGATGGCTCTGAAGTCACCTCAGTTTCATCTGTCTTGGAGAGAGGATATTGCGCTGTATGTTGTCCAGATTTGTTGTAGGAAGCCTCACTAGGTGTTTTCCATTACCGCTCCTGTGGTCCATTTAAACTCTGTCTGTTGGTATCCTTGGCTAGGTAAGCAGCAATCAGGAGATAAAACTTAAACCAAAGCTGGAAAGAAGTGGAGAAGCTGACAGAAAGAGCTTGGATGGATTGTGTTTGCACTGGGAGAACATCTCCCCTGGAAAGGAGTTCCCGTGTTTCAAATGTGATACAGCAACATCAATGCAGGCTGGACTGTGGATAACTTTTTCACCTCTAATTTTTAAACAACTGTAGGTCTTTCTAAATCTTGCAGGTAGTGCTCAGTGTGTTAAATGAACTTAAATTATGCTTGTACTGCACTTTATTAAGCGAGGCGTCAAAAAGGTCACTTCACTGAGAGGGGAGGAAATGAGGCTTAGGGAAGAAAACAGTCTGAAAGTCGAAACACTTAGCAGCTTAATCCCATAGTTTAAAAAAGCTCCAAACTACCCTGGATGTGCGTATGCCCTGCTGTAACTTACAGCAAAGGTTGCTGACCTATCCCACTCCTCTGGAACTTGCCTTGAACCGTGACTTGTAAGGCCAAACTGTTGTTTTTACCTCTTGAAATGTTATAAAATAAGTGCAACTATAATAAAAAGATAAATATACATTTGACTTGCTTCTTCTCTACTAATCAGGCTAACTGAAGTGTTCCCTAGGCTGTTTGCAACCCAGAGAGAGCTCTACTTTGCAAATTGGAAAACATTGCAGAAAACACACCTGACTGGGAAAGATAGTGAAATGCATTTGCTAATCTGTTCCTCCAGTTAAGCACAATTCACCACTTTAACAACATGAGTTCAACAATTAGCATAAAAGAAGTTTCTCCTTTTTTTTAACTTCATTCTTTTCAGTATAGCATTATAAACCAGTTAGAATGACTCTGTTTGGGGAAACTAGTGTTCCTGTTATGGCTTAGATAACAATCCTAAATGCTAAATTAAGGGCTGTGTGCCACTGGCTAATAAAACAAGCTCTCATGACTTAAGCAATGTTACCATGTTTATTAGCTTTCCCTTATAGTGAAAGGTGTAGGCAGAAAGGCATCTCTACATTCTTGTCATTACCTTTTTTCTGTGAATTAGAGGAGACGAAAGATGTGAGAAAGAACATAGAATTATTAAATAATCCTCAAATCACAGAAAGAGAAGTTGTACAGAATATTAGGAGGAAACTTGAGACCACAGTCATTCTAAGTGAAATGTCATGGCAGAGTGAAGAAACAAAGCTTTGTGACACTTTGTGTTCCTAGGGAAAACAGCCCTTGGTATTTAGTGTCTTTTGCAGACTCTGACGCACATTAGCAACAGAGGACTGGTTAGTCTGTTATTTGGTGATGAACACGGAGACCGTGGTGGCTTGGTCCTGCTTGTTTTCAGAGTAATTTGCTAATTTTTCTCAGACATAGCACAATTGTGTGCAGCTGGAAGTGGGATCAGCGGGTGGGTATAGATCTCTGTGCCTAGTCTTGGTAGGCACAGAAGATACAAACGTATGAAGGAGTGAAAAGTTTTTTTCTGTTTTTTGGTCACCATTAAATCAGATTCATAAAATTTGGATGGAGAAGTCATTGGAGGTGATCATGGGCTTCATCGACTTTCATTCTTGTTGTTCAGAAGTGTTCTAAGACAGAAGTAGGCCTATTTATTTATTTATTTATTTATATGCATCTTAAAGTGTAGTGTGTGTTAGAAACAGTCTTGAGGTGTCTGAGATGTCTTAGGTTAATCATCCAGAAGTCAGCGTAACTGGTCCTGGTAGCTGCTGAAATTGTTTGCTCTAGGAGATGTGTTTTTCATTTGGAATTTTGATTTTTTGCAATCTATTTTACACTTATTTATTTGCATGGTGAAGTGAAATAGTTATCCATACATTTAGCCCAGTACTTACAAATTAAGATGTATGTCTGTTCTTACATGCCTGGCATCTGTAATGAGACATTAAGACTGAGGACTTTTGTAATTTCAAAATAAATAGGTCATTTGCCTGACTCCATTTAAGAATAAGTGTATTCTGACGTGTTTCCAGCGCAGTCCTTCCTGGATAGGTACTAGTGACAGTTAGCCTAATATAGTAATATTTGCAATATAGTCACAGTAAAAGAACCATAAAGATAGCCATATTGTATGATAATATAAACAGGGCTTAAAGTGGTTAGTCCTTTGCTTTAGGGAAGATAAGAGTTTCATATCCTTTCTCCTCTGGTCCTCCAAGCAGGGAGTGTGGCCATGTAATTCTCTGGCTGCTCTGAAGTCAGTCTTTCAAGACTCCATCAGAAAGGATGCTGCTTTCTCAAGAGGGCAGAGGTAAAGAACACAATCTTAATTCCCTGATGTTTTTGAAGAAGGCTTAATTTTGCACTAAAGAGATGCATGAAACACCTTTTTTCCCTGGTGGAAGGTCAGCAGTTTTTTTGTGTTTGTGTGTTCAGGTTGAGAGAGGACCTTTCAGAAACCACTGCTGATCTGCTGAGTGCTACCATCCCTGTCAGCTGGCTGGCACCTTCCCAGCATCAAAAGGCCTGTAATACCAGAAAAAAAATGTTCCTCTTTTTAAACACAGAAGGGAAATTCCTCCTAGCCTAGCCTAGCTGCTAAATTATCAGCTTCTAAGAAGCATGAAGGTGCTGATAACCCCAGAGATTAAACTTCTTTTGGTTAAATGGCTGCTAAATGAGGCTTCAACTCCTCATCTTTTGCCTGTGGGATCTCATGTTACCATACTGACAGAGATGGCCTTTTTCATCCAGAGAATCCTTGTGAGCAGGGAGAACTGATGCAGTTGCCAAGTGGCTCTCCATCATGTTTGAAAAGTCATGGCAATCAGGCGAATTCCCTGGTGACTGGAAAAGGAGAAATACCACACTTACAGCAGAGACATTGGACTAGATCACCTTTAAAAGTTTCTTTCAACCCAAACCATTCTGTTGTTCTAACAAAAAAAGTGCAAAGTACATTCCTTTACAGTGTGCCCATTATTATTTTAAATTTCCAGCTCCGATGTGACCTTATTTCTGCTTTTATGCCTGTGTGGAATAAACTTTCCTATTCTAATCTACAGAACTAAAATCCATTGGGAAGGAAAAACATCCAGCCTTACAGCAAATGTAGGCCAATGGCTTGTGAGCAGTAAGTTAGTCTAAGAGTCATTTGGACTGCTCTGTTAAACTTTTTCCTTGCCTCAAACCTAAATAAAGTCAATGGATCTGAGGGGTTCAGAGGACAGATTATTACAGACAGCTGCCATTTACATATTCTGACTGCTGAGGTTCAATCACTGCCTTTATGTAAACAAGTCTTGCCATGGGAGGGAAGAACAGAGATTTAGTGTCCAATATCTAAGGTGGGCATCTATAAAATAGTGGTAACTTACAGATGCCCGTGTGTAGAGTTTGTATATCATATTAGTGTAAAATGCCTAGTGTTTTCCATTTCTAATCATAAACAAGGAGATGATTTTTTGAAACCCATTTTGTGGAGGGGCCACAGTCATGCCTGAGATGTAGATGGCTTAAATAGTAGATTTGAAACATAAAAGGTTAACTTCTTTCCCATAAGCTCAAAATGCTTTCTTGAGTTATGGTAGGAGAAGGTACTTAAATGGAGAAGAAGAAGGGATTTAAATGGATATTTTAAAAAGGAGCAAGACTGAATAAAGCAGTGGTCAGGATTGCTGTTACATTTAAAAATTAGTATTGGTGGTACAGGGTGGTGATAGTTCAGTACAGCTACTCTGTTTTTTTCAGAACTCAGTAGTCTCTTTGGCTGTTTAAAGGAATGGTGCAGTTAAGGACATGAACTTTAGGTGGGGACAAAGCTCTTCTCCTACAAAATCAACTATTCAAATTATTGCAGAAAAAATGGGGTAGGTATATTCTAGTAAAACCTGTGTAAGAGAGAGAAATGTCTGCATTATGTTTCAAATGAAATATTCACTCTTAGAAATCTACTTTTGTGATCCAGTTACTTTTGTGCCTCTATTACAAGGTACATTTCCTTCTTTCAGTGCCCCGAGTATTGTCAGCTCCTGAACCTTTGCAATAGCTGTTTTAGTTATTTCAAAGTTAGGTGCTTGTGCCAATCCTGTCTTTGAATGAATATTATCCATTTTTTCAGCCACAATTGTTATAGATAAAGTAATAGTCCACACTGAGTACATTCATTTGGCAGAGGAAGGAAGCAGAGTGATACTGGATACTTTTATCTCAGTTAGATGGCCATGCTGTTTTTGAGTGAGTTGTGCATTTAAAATTCTCTTCTGAGCAGGCAGTCAGCTTCACTAAAGCCTTCCAGCTCCACATCTTTGAAGGCAGATTGTGAGGAATAAAGCAGGGGTGTGTGATGAGTTTAAGTCTGTTATAGCCAATTATAGTTACTTTTTACATAGATTTTGGAGGGGGTCGTGAGTTTTTGTAAGCACTGCCAGAAGCTTCATTGGTCCTGAGCCAACAGCATTTAACAAAGTATGTAGAATCTATGCCCTTAGTATATTAGCACAGTCTGTCCTGTGCCCTTCTCCAGCTAGTGTCACTGCATGGACTCAATCATCAAGTCAGTTTATAATTTTTGATGAGTTTTGCATTAGTTACACATTCATGTACAGGAGTTGAATTCTATAGTCATCTTTCTTTAAACATGTTTTAAATATAGGTACTTTGGGAGTGGCTTGAGGCGAGTAGAATCTTCTGCTTTGCTTGAAGTAGGACCTAATTTGATGGCAGTTTTTTAGATCCTTTGGGAGTGATTTACGGAACGGATCCCAAAACTCTGAAGAGTGTTGAAGCAGATATGTTTTATTAGTGACGTCATGGAACACGGGGGATTTTCTCCTCCTATCGTGCCCACTAGCTGCCGCTTAAATGACTCTTTAAATATTAGAAAATGAATTAGTCTCCTCCCCATCTCTGCCCAGGGTCCGCTGTCTGGTGGTCATCTGATGATCTTCTGAGGCTGAAGTAAGGCATCTTCCTCAGGATGACCTTCCTGACTGAGGCTTGTTTTCGATGCCAACTTCTTTCTTTTGTTTGCTTCATCGGCTTTACGGTCAGCATGCTCCTGGGGGAGGTATTCTGGTTCCTTAAACACAATGGGGGACCTCAAACATCTGTGGTTATACACAATACAGACCCAAGCATACATCTGGGAGAGATATCCTAGTTCCTTAAACAAAATCCTAAGCAACTATGGTTAGATACAGCAAATGCCTTGCTTGTTCTAATAAGCACTATGTAGTTAATCCTTATGCTCCTTTAACAAAAGTTTCCTATAAAGCTAAACCTAAAGTTTTTACCCCTTAAACAGGAGACTTTTTGTAACAATAAATCTGGTGATTGTGAATCTGTAAAGAGTCAAGCAGTTGTAAGTAGGAACCATTTTGTAGGTGGTTCTTTTGCTTGTTTATCAAGCCAGTGCCTGAGCATGTCAGGCTCTGCTTGAAGGTTCGGGTTTAGACATGCTCAGAGATGATTGACTGTACAGGCACATCAAACCTAATGGTAATTTAGTCATCTTCTTAGTGTGTAAAACTGCATCTCTGCTTGCAGAAACCACAGGGTCTGGTGTGGGTAGACCCAAAAATTGAGAGGCATGGCATTTGCTTTTGCATTGTGTTCAGTTTTACATAAAGAAAGCATTGTTCTTCCTGAACCACTTTGCATGCAATGCAAATACAGGTTTTCTGTAACCTTTGTTTTTTTTTTTTCTTCATTGACTTTCCTGCCAGGTTTTAGGTAGGATACCAAACACCTCCTCTAGTGGCTGATACTTCAGTAAAGGTGTTCTTGGGACAATTTCAACAGAGTAACATGTCAGGACTGCTTGACTGCTAAAGCACATTGAATTGCAGACTAACTCTTCATGAGAGAGAGGCTGGCCTATCTGATTCTTGAGTGTTGTGTTGCCCAGTAACATGAAAAATACTGAACTATAAAGTTAGGAGGGAATAACCTCATTTTTTAATCTTGATTCAAGAGCTTCCATTTTTCCCTACTCTCAAACAATTTCTGACATTGGTAGATTTCCAAAATCTAATGGGAATGGAGAGCAACCATGGCATTTTTCAGGCCTTACTGAGGAGTGGTAGACTAATAAAATGACAGAGGTGTTAGGGCATAATTTTTAAGATTACAATGTTATGCAAAACTTTATTTCCTAAATTATCTCAATCTAGTTATTAAAAAAATTATATCAATGTTTATTTTAGAAGAATGAAAACATTTTTTTTGCTGGAGTAGGGGATGAGAAAGTCAGCTAAAAACATATCCTTGTCTGACTAGCTAAATTTTGTGTGTTTTTTGCACTGAAGAGAATATGGGGCAGGCTTCTGGTGTTACGAATTGCTGTCATGCTTAACGATGCAGGCAGAGGATTTCATCAGCTGTGGTAAGCAATATCTTTGTGGTGACTGCAGTATGCAGCAGGAGTGCTTTTTTTGTTTGGGGAATTCTCAAAATAGATCAGCCTGTTACAGATCTGGGATGCAGTGACCTTTAGTGGACCGGAAGATAGGTATCATCTATTGGGTTGTGTCCATAAAGATGTTAAAAGAACATACTTGGCACCTGGATAGGGGTTTTGTTCTTCTGCCTACTAACATTGCAATAAACAGCAAGAGCTCTTATTTCTTAATGGGCTCATAGGAGTATTCTCATTGAGATCAGTGGGATTACTTGCAATTAAAGATAAGCATGCATATAATTCCTTTTAGGATTTGTGTTTCAGATTGATTTAACAGCAAGAGAAGGGAAGAAGAAACCTATTTTTGTGTTATGCTTTATAGAGCATTGTTTTATATCGATATTTCAATACAAACTTCAATTATGGTCATATTTTCTGGGTGTCTTACCTATGTGGGATTTCCTACAGAGTAGAAGAGAAGTTGCAATAATACCGACTTCTTACATTGAGAGTGATCTA
Source organism: Serilophus lunatus (assembly GCA_013399895.1). Lineage (NCBI taxonomy): Eukaryota > Metazoa > Chordata > Aves > Passeriformes > Eurylaimidae > Serilophus > Serilophus lunatus. Next base: position 38,250 of record VXBA01002631.1, on the reverse strand, counting down.
CAGAAGAGAGAGGTTTCCACTGTTCTGTAACTGTGAGGACTGACAGGGAAGGGGGATATGATCTGCTTGCTTTAGGTCACCCAATAGACTTCCGAGAGAAAGTAAGACTAGAGCCTGGACATATACGTTTCCTGCATCTGCCTAGCCTAGCTCTGTATTCTTTAGGCCCTCTGAAGAAGTTAGAGCTTGTAGAAAAGACTGCATTAATTGGCAGGGAAATTCAGAGACAGATGTAGCAGTTGAGATGATATTTTAGAACATTTTTCTGTAATTGTTCATTGTTACATCCAGCTGTATTGCAGCAAAAGCTTGGAAGCCTCTTTGGCAGTAGTTTACCTGTAAAGTACTTGTGAATTCTATCAAGTGATGTGGAGAAGCCTCTTCTCTCAGTAGGTGATACAGGAAAACCAAAATGAGCTGCATAATGGAGGGAAAGGAATGGGCTATGATTCTTGGTCATATCTCAGCTCTTTGCCCTGTCAGTTACGCTGCATGTGAATAGCAAAGTTTCCCCAGAAATGCAGATACGGATAAATAGTCCTCAAATAATTTTTTTTAACCAACTGTGAAGAGCTCTCGATTTTGAAAAGACTTGGTACAAAACATCAACATCTTTGTTTGAAATAGGTGTTTAAGCAGAGTCTCAGTAATTAGCATTCAGATATTTGACTGTGCAGAGGCTTTACTCTGGGAGCTTTATTGCTCTGCAGGGAAGCCAGGGGGACATGGCTCATGGTCCACAGGGACCTGGCAGAGTTCAACTTCGTGATAGGTTTAGTGTTTATGTGGGCGTTAATCCAAAAAAGATGGTGGAGGATGTGTTTTTTCCTTTTTGAATTAGTACCATTTTTAACTCTACTTGGGTGTGGGTTGGTACTGTTACAATAATATTGTTTGAGCCCACAGAAAATTAGGCTCTGGGAATTGCTGATAGCTCCAAAACATAGCTCATTCTCTTGAATGGACTTTACTCCAAAATAATTGACTTATTGCTTGCTAAAACACTCTTTTCATCTTCTGTCACTGCACTTTGAAAAAAGTGTTATAGGACATTTAAGCCTGAAAGAAATTGTGGAGACCTTTTTTTGGCTCGCTTTGCTTTAGATGTATGATAATTAGCCACATACAAGCAGCCTTTTGGTTAAAATGTAACTGTGATGATGCTGCAGCTATGAGCAATTGTTTGTTTTCCCACCAGAAATTTCGGGAGACTTTCTGTAATTCACCCCAGAGTTGCTCCTGGAAACTTCTAAGTAAGTGATTTCTCTTTTTTTATGGGGATGTTTATAAAATGAAAAGTGGAGTCCTTCATGTCTTCCTCTTAATTAATTTTTCAGGTGCCCCAAAGAAGGCTCAGTTCTTTCTTGGGTAGTTTCAGCCTTAGCAGTGTAGGTAAATATCAAAATGTAATTTGACCCTCAGAATTTCAAACAAAATGAGCCTGAGTGAAGACTTAGCTTCTCTACACATCTCTGGGACCTGTCTCAAAGGTGTTATTTGCCTTTGTTTTTCCTCTTCAGACTATCAACCAAATCTGAACCACAAAGGGTGAATACAGACAAAAGTGCAGGATGAAATGTCATTCATACCCATGCGTGTACCTCATAGAACTTCTGTTTCAGTCCTCCACAGGGTGGAATATGTCACATGAAAAACAGCTCTGCGGTTTCTCTCATGGTTCACTTCTCATGGTTTGTGATTATTATTTTTGTGAGATGGTTTTGCTTCAGATATGGAGTTGCAGGCAGTAGAAAGCAGCCTTAACTGAGATAGGAGTCAGGACTGCTGCAGACTCTGGAGCTAGCAGATTTAGCTTGCAGAACTATTTTATTGAAAGTTTTATTAAAAGTTTTCCTTCTGCTCCGGTATTAATTTTGGAGACAGGATATTTGTTACAAGTGCAGTCCTTTACTATCAACAATCCGCTGTATAAAGATGCTTGTTTGGCAGCTGTAACACAGCATCTGGCCATACCTTAGTAAAACTATATCAACTTCAGCTTTGCCAGCGAGCTGAAAAAACACAATTTACTTGGTAAACCTGCATATAAATGTAAAACAGGCACAGGTGTATTGTTCAAATGGCATTTAAAAGCCATGAAGAAAAGTCCCATGTGACTCCTTCTGAGGTACAGTGGTGCCAGTCAGGATGAGAGACTTTTTTCTGCCAGCAAACCTCTGTAAGAGGAGTTTGTGCCTTGAAGTTACAACTCACTCAGCAGAGCCTGTGTGCCTACCAGGAGACTGTGGCCTGGGTTGTGATAGCCAGACAGATGGGCAGAAGAGATGAAGAGGTCCTGGCGTGTGTTGATATTCAAGACTGTAACAAACAGCTCTCAAGGAAAATGTTACATGGTTTCTCTGTAAGTTCTGGATGCTGCTGTTTTCCTCTGCAATGTGGAGACTGTAAATTGTCTTGTGTAAGTTTTCACGAAAAAATACTAGTTCTCATTTTATGTTCAGTTAATGTTTTGAAGAGAAGTAACAGTGTTGGGGGTTGCCTTCCCAATGGTCTCTTTCTTGAAGAAGACTGCTTTTTTCTCTAGATTGCAGCAAAGGCAGAACAAAAACAATCCAGCATGTTGGCATTCAAACAGTAATTTTCTTTGCCTTTATTTCTGTTTTGCCTTTTTCTTCAGTTCTACATTTAATTGGTATTAGTGAGGCTTGTGCTGCGTCTGCTTCCAGGAGGTACTTCAGCACATGCAGAGGTTAAAGTGTTATCACTGGTTTCCTGGAGAGCAAAGGGCATTTATGCCTGTGAATAGGCTGCTAAACTAGAGCATTTTTGAGTTTTTCCACGTAAGAAAAACAACACTAACAGAAACCACTCAGTTCAGCTTCTGCTTTCTCTGTTCCAGGCAGATGTTCCTTGCTAAGAGTAGACAATGGGAGTAAGATGTGGTGGCACAGGCTGTATCATGTAGCAACATCCTGAGTATACTGCATCTGTCTCTGGGTATTTGAAATAAGAGAGTTAGGCCTGGAAGGAACCTGAAATTTTCAGCTTGTTGATTTTACAGTGACTGCTGCAGTGTTTCTTTCTGGTGTTTCTTGAGGGAGGTTCTGCAACCTTCATCTCAGGGCTCCACTGCAGTAACAAAGAAAGCATTTTGTATGATATCTAATCCACAAGTCTATTCAAAGGGAGTGGAAAACTTCCTCAGTCCAGTCTGGTTTATGTTAGGAGAAAAGAACAGGCTGAATCCAACAATCTGAAAGGGGCAAGACTTCTTATGGCCCCTGGTCAGTATTTATGCTGAAAACGTCTTCCCAGTCAGCACATGAGCATAGAGCACACATATGCAAGATGTGTCTGCGTATGTATGCACATGGTCGGCCACAGAGATCACAGACAGTGCTCACAGAAACACAGACAGCATCAACAGTCTCATCTTGCTCCCCTCTCTGACTGAGCAGGGTCAAGGTCTGCTCAGTGAGAATATATATGTATGTTCATATGTAGAAGGTAGATCCCTCCAGCAACCAGGCTCATGGTTCAACTGTTGAACTCATGGTTCAACTATTGGCTTTGCAAATGTGAGCTAATTTTGACAACAGTATTTTCAGATTAAGTATTCAACTGTGAGGTTTCGGCTTAAAGTAGCACACTTAAAAAGACCAGGCTGACAGTGCTTCAGGAAAGCTTCCTGCATTAGTGTTATGCTATTACATGTGATATTAACTACAGAATATTTTGATTTCCGATGAGTCATTCATTCATATCTATGGGAACGAGACTGAAAACTGCAGGGAACGTGCATGAAGCTTACTGCAATTCTTTGTATATCATGAGAGAAGGCACTTGTTCTCATTCTGTAACATCTAGATATGCCATGAAAAATTTTCTTGAAGAGAAGATAATTCTTAAGTTCTGCCTTTTATTTTGCCTCTGCACTATCTTTGTATGGCCTTACTGATATTGCACAGAACAGTTGTAAGCCTCGCTTCCCTTAAGCTTACTTCAGTGAGTGTTAGCAGTCTTGAGATGTAGGAGCTGAAGTCCCACGGTGATTGCACTGGGGAAGAACACACTTGGTGGATGACTGATCCCTTTGTACCTACGCCATTGTTTGTTTTGCTGATGAATATTCCTCTTTTACTGACAGATTTTGCAAGAATATTTGAGTATGGAGCACTTCTGGGTTTTTTTTCCCTGCAGAGTAGCCTAGATCTAAGGCAGGAAATGTGCAACAGAAGCACAGAAAGCTCAAGAGCAGAGGGGTGGCAGAACAATGATATATCCGTGTAGGATAAATGATCCTCTTCAGCTATATTCCTTTCTCAGCTCTGCCTCTGTGTCACACTGAGCTTGCCACCCTTGGTTAGAGGAACCACTTGGTCTGGTTGTGGGGAAGAGCTCCCATAGCAGTGGCAGCTGCCATCCCACTTATCCCATTTCAGAGGGGACCCCAGGTGAAGCTGATAGGACTGCCTGCAACCCAGCCAGGGTGGGTGCTGCTGGAGTGTGAGAGCCTTCCTCAGTCACAGCATATGAGCATGAAGGATATCTCTTTCTAATCTTGTCAACAGCTCCTTTGCTTTCATACATCTAGCTAGGAGAGGGTGGAGAAAATGCTTTTGGACACTAGTTGATGTACTGTTATATCACAGTACAATTTTTTTTTTCTTCAGTATGACAGGATCTGAAGTCCAGCAGCCTTGAAAATGGCTCTGAATTTTTTTGGTAAAGTTGTAACCAAGGTCACTGATTTTTAAGAATAAAGCGTGAAAGGCAGGTACAGCAGTTCATGATTTGGGCTTCCTACTTCATCATTTTTATACTTGAAAGATAAGTGTAGCTACTATCCTTATGTAAAGGTTTGAATTAAAAAGTAAATTTTTATATATTCATCTGGACTCTCAGATGATCTCTATTCTGCTCTTGCCCAGTTTGTAACAGTTCTGAAAAACATATAATTTACTTTTTTCCCTGACCAGCTGGAGATTTTGCTGTGTGAGCAAAATAAAGGTAATAACAAACTGCAGCAAGGATGCAGACATAGCATTTTTTCTCTTAGCTACGTGTATAGACAAAGGTTCTATAATATGCATTTGATAGTGGTTTCTTTTGGTATGGATAAAAAACCCCTTGACCTGGACCAGTGGCTGGTTGCTGTGGCAATAGGTTGCATAGTAACAGTTTTTGTTCTTAGATGGAAATCATCTTGCTTCTCTTAAATGTTGTTTTTGAGGACGTCAGAAGATAATCATCAGATGAAGCTAGGAAAGCTTTTTTCAAAGGAGAGGCAAAAATATTGATGCTCAGCGGCCTGAGCATTTGCAGAAAGATGTTCTTTTTTATTGAAGAAGGTAGTCAGCTCCCCTGCTTTATCCACTTTGTTGAAGCAGAGGTCAGCAGCTCACCAGCAAAAAAAAAAAAAGCAGTTCTTGGAGACAAGATGACTGTAGGAGGTTCAAGGGAATTTGTTTGCTGTACGACTCCAACTCTGAATCCCACTGAAGGCAATGGGCAAATATTAACAGCTTAACACTCTACTAACCTTGAAAATTTCTGAACTTAAAGTCAGCTCCTAATAGCTGTTTTCAAACTGGACTATTTCTAAATTCTGCTGACCTGGTCCTGATGCACACTTGGAGCCCCTTCTGAGTATACATTTTAAAGAATTGCAACCATGTACTTCAGAAGAGCAGGTATTTTGGCTTTCTGATAGTTCTACTTGGCAAGTTCTTATGGCAGACTGCACTGTGGGGCCAGAGAGGCTGTGGTTGATCTACAGGGATGACCTCCCTAGAGCACAGGTGCCTCCCTTCAGTGTGCTGGAAGCAGAGACAAGCATGGCAGAAAGCTGGTGTGGATCAGCAGGGGCCTCCTGACTGCACTCTTAAACATAAAACGAAGGCTTTCCTTAGTAAGGTCTGTCCTCAGACCTCCAGGTTTTCTGAGTCTGCTAACAGAGTCTGTGGGAATGTCTCATTACTCACAGTAGACTAAAGACAGTGATACAGCCCTTGGATTTACAGCAGCCCCTGGCATAACCCTGTGCACCAGTACAGGTTGGGGACTGTATGTCTAGAAAGTCAGAAAGTGCCCTGCAGATACTGATGGACAAGCTGAACCTTGGGGCACAACATGCTTTTATGGAAAAGAAGGCTAATTATGTCCTGGACTACATTAGCAAGAGTGTAGCTGACAGGACCTGGCAATATCTGTCTGAAGTGCTGTGTCCAGTTTTGTGTACCCTCATAAGAAAAAAAAAAGTTTAAGGATCACCTCTGAGCTCAGGAGTGATACGTCCAAACAAAGAGGAAGTCAGGCAAAAACATCAGGAAGCATGAACAAGGAGTTCCTGGATAAACTCAAACAGGAAACTACGGAGTATGAATGCAAGAACAAGTAGTATGGGAGGAATAAGAGAGACTGCCTGAGCAGCCAGGGAGAAGATTAGGAGAGCTGAAGTCCTGACAGAATTATAGCTGGCCAGGAATGTCGAATGCAACAAGAAAAGCTTCTATAGGTATAATAACAGAGAGACTAGGGAAAACGTGGACCTTTCCTGGAAGTAAATAGGACACTTGATTACATGGGATATGGAGAAGTCTGGGGTATGTAATGACTTTTTTTCCTTCGTCTTCCCGGAGAAGTGCTCCACCCACACTGCCTGAGTCTCAGAAGGCAAAGGCAGAGACTGAAAGAATGAAGATCTGCCTAGGATAGATGTTTTTGAACCTGATTTTCTAAGAAACCTGAAAGTGCACAAGTCCATGAGAGCTGATGAGATGCATCCATGGTTCCTGGGAGAACTGGCAGATGGTGGACTTGGTGGGAACAATAGTTCCTGACGTATTTGGTGGCCTTCTGTGGTGGGATTACAGTTTGGTGGATAGGGAAGAACAACTGATGCCATCTACCTGGATTTGTGCAAAGCATTTGATGTAACTGCACAACGTTCTTGTCTGTAAACTGGAGAGACGTGGATTTGATGGAAAGACCACTCAGTGGATAAGAAACTGGTTGGATGGTTGTACTCAACAGCACCATGTCCAAGTGGAGACCCATGGTGGTGGTTTCTTAGGGGTTAGTGTTGGGACCAACATTGTTTAACATCTTTGTCAGTGATGTGGACAGTGGGACCAAGTGCACCCTCAGCAAGTTTGCTGATGACACCAAGCTATATGGTGTGCTTGACACACTAGAGAGAAGGGATAATGCCATCCAGAGGGACCTTCACAGGCTTGAAAAGTGGGCCTATGCAAGCCTCATGGAGTTCAACAAGGCCCGGTGCAAGGTCTTGCACCTGTATTGGGGTCATCCCAAGTGCAAATACAGCCTAGGCAGAGAATGGATTGTTGATGAACAGCTTGACATCGCCTGGTAATGTGCACTTGCAGACCAGAAACCAAACTGTATTTTGGGTGCATCAAAAGCAGTGTGGCCAGCAGATCAAGGGAAGGGACTCTCCCCCTCTACTCTGCTCTTGTGAGACCTCACCAGGAGTCCTGCATCCAGCCCCCAACATAAGAAAGGCATTGTTAAAGCAGGTCTAGAGGAGGGCCACAATGATCCTCAGAGGGCTGGAGCACCTCATTAAAAAACAGGCTGAGAGAGTTGGTGTTGTTCAGCCTGGATAAGAAAAGGCTCTGGGGAGACTATGGCAGGCTTCCAGTGCCTAATGGGGGCTACAAGTCCCTGGAGAGGGACTTTTTAGAAGGGCCTATAGTGATAGGACAAAGAGGAATAACTCTAATTAGGTATAAGGAAAAAGTGAGGGTGGTGAGGCACTGGATCAGGTTGTCCAGAGGAGTTATGGATGCCTTGTCTCTAGAAGTGTTCAAGGCCAGTTTAGATGGGGCTTTGAGCAACCTGGTCTTGTGGAAAGTCCCTGTCTCTGGGGGGCGGGGGCTGGAACTAAAGGACCTTTAAGGTTGTTTTCAACCCGTAAGTATTCTTTGATTCTCTGATGAAATACAGGAGTGAGTCCTGCAGAGAGCCATCAAGATGGTCAGGGGGCTTGAGGAGATCATGACTGAGGAGAGGCTTAGGGAACTGGGTTTGTCCAACGTCTAGAAAAGAAGGGTAAAGGGGATTATTATTGCTGCCTGCAGCTTTCTGGTGGGAGAATGTAGAGGAACTGGAGCCATGCTCTTCTGGGAGATGTGTGGTTAAATAACAAAAGGCAAAACAGGAAACTATTGCGTGGATGGTAAGAAGTTCTTGCTGTGAGAGTGGCCAAATGCTGTAGGTGGAGCCTGAGAGGTTGAAGGATTGCCAAGTGTGGAGACAGTCAGAACTTGACATGGCTCTGGTGCGACTTAGTGGGGTTTGGGTTAGGTGACCTTCTGGGGCTCCTTGCAGCTGAAATAATTCTGAAAGTCTTGGTCTCTTTGGCTATACAGAAAAGGAAATGTTACAGAGAGCCCAGACAAGAAGTCTGCCTGTAGCTGGTACTGAAAATGGGTTGTGTGGTTATGTTGCCCTCCTTTCCTCTCTCCCAGCCCTCTCTTCCCTGGTGAACAGTGTCATCATGTTATACCTCAAATATTTGGTAATGAAATGTCACTGCAGTGCCCCTAGAGGACTCTTCAATATATCGCTCATGTCTTTTTTTACGTTAAACATGCTGCTCTGTGTTTCTCCTGTGTACGCTTTTGTCATATATAAAGTGAGTGGAGTTCAGCACTGATGGCAGGAGCTTATAGAAAAACAAAATCCTGAAATGGCATGTGATTGGAAACAGGATCTTTTTTCCTTTGTGCCAATTGATGTAATTTTCTAGCAGCTGTCAACTTCTTGCACTGCCGGAACAGTCACTTATGGCTGTGCTGCTGCAGTGTCCATTTGTCCATATCAGTCTCAGAAGGGTGTGAAGGGCTTCAGCCAAGTAGTGTATAGAATCTAAAGAGTTCACTCAGATGATAGGATTGGCAGTGGTGGGAAGGAAAAGACCAAAACAGAAGAAACAGAGTTTGAAGGGATGCTTTCATGGGATGCAAGGAACAAAAAATGCAGATTCTGACTTGACTTGTTTTAGGCTATATTTCCTATAACTCTTCAATTACTTTACAAAGTGTTGCTAGTCCTCAGGGTGCTGAAACAGTGCAGGTTTGAAAGGTTATACCAGTTGCCTAGTGCTTCTGCAAATCAATAGCAAATCATAAAACCAACAGAAGAATTTATTACCAGTGGCAGCCCAGCTAGTGAGTGTAATACCTGTCTTACCCCCCAAATTATGCAGTTGTGGCAGGAATGTGCATTTGGGAGTTGTAAATCTGGAGGATTTGCCTGCTTGTCATCGGAGAGATGTCAGAGCTTTCTTTTTGCATGGAAATGTCAAGCAAGCATCTTGACCACATTATCAGATGGTTGGTTACGGCTTGACACATTGTAGGACGTGCCAGCAGTTACATGGGGGGAAGAAAAGATGCTCTTTGCTTCCTGTCCCGAAGTATTCCGGCTACGTTGCTGTGCACTGTGACTGTGTGTGACAGCCCAGGGCAGGCCGTGCTGCAGACGCTCAGGAAGTCAGCAGGATTTATATAAAGCTCTGCTGGGATGGCAGACCCTTTTGGCTCTTTTCCAGTGTGGAAGTGGCGATATAAATAGAAGAATGTCTCACTTTTGAAGTTAGCTTTCTATTCAAGGAAAGGAATAACTTTGCTGGAGCTGTGATTTAATAGCTGTTAAATGCAAGTCTCCAGACCAGTCCTATGACAGGATGAACCACTTGACCATGTTTCAATGGGATGCGAGTGAGCTCAGCAGCCTGTAGCATCACATCTCTGTTAGCTGGTTACTGACACCTGCACAAGGTTTGGCTGTATGAAAGCAGGGTTTCAGTGTAATCCATGCTCCCACCTTCTCTCCCAGTTGCTCTTCTCCCTGCTAAAAGAAAAAAAATTTTGCTTTTTTTTTTTTTTTTTTTTTTTTAAGACAGATTAGCAAAATGTTTGGGACAGTGGTGGTTGGAGTTGGAATTGCTGGTTTAGCACGAATCCGAGACTTGATGAATCCAATGCCTTCCAGCCCTTCTGAGCACCTGAAACTCTTTGGCTTTGTATCCAGGTTAGAAATTTTATATTAGCATGTTTAATACCTATATTGTAGAGTTTCTTCCTTCCAGTGCACACAACTTTCCAGGTGGAGGACAACTATCTGAGGGGGCAGGGATGATAGCCACTAAGTTTTATAATTTTATAATAACTTATAATTAAGGCTAGCTGAAAAGGGAAAGTTTTTGCAAAAACTTGCGTCATTCTGAGTGGCAGCTCAGAAATGAGCACTGAAAGCTTTGCAAGAGGGAACAAATAAGTTACGTAGCGGGATACATTTCAGGAATTACTAATATGGAAGCTGAGAGATGTTCTTGCTGTAGGATCTGTGTGATAAAAAGAAATTGCAATTCTGTCTGACTGAAATTTCCTACAGGTTTGAGATAGTGCAGACAAAAATTACAGTAATGATCTGGTGTCTGCATGATATTTGTAGCATTGTTTTAAAGAAAAAAAAGTTTCACAGAGTTTAAAAAGGGATTTTTTTACAAAAACATATTAAAGCTCCCAATACTCCAAATTCATCATAAAATTGTATTTTTTTAAGCCAGGTATTGAACCTGTAGAGATCTTTAAAGAAAATTCCATTATTTAGTGCACATAGTAAGGTTGCTTCTTAGAGAGGAAGAGTTTCTCTCACTAGGTTGAAGCTAGAAATGGAAATTTTTCCTCTGGGCATTCCTGCTAGACTGTCTTCCCCATTACAGTGGAGCATAAAAGTTTTTAATAGTTAGGCAGTACGTGTATGGATCTCAGATTGTGAGTGTATATTTCCAGCTGTATTTAAATCATGCAGGGTTGTTTGAGACTGAAAGGACTCATTAGTCATCCACTTTATCTCTCTGCCAGATATACTTTGGTCTTCTGATACCTCTGTTGGTTCTTCAGCTAGCCTTGAAGATAGGCTTTCCACTGTTTTTTTGGAGAAACAGTGCTGTTGAAATGCATATTTTATGGTTATTTTGCTTGTATCTCAATTACACACAAGCATTACCTGTCTTTGCTTTTAAGTTGTGCTTGTGGCCTGGCTTCATGCCCTCTCTCACCTATGCCAACACTGTCAGAGTGCTTGCTCCAGTCTTTAGTAATGCAAAGGGCTTTTTGGAGAAGTATGTATGTTTCATTATCAGCTGGAGATGTGCTCAGGCCAGAAGAGCTTTCCCCTTAGCACTGCCATGATGTGTGTATCTCAAGCATCTGCTTTGTCCCTCTTCTGCTTGTCTGAACTTTTGGTTGTGTGTGGCTCTGTGAAATCAAGTGCTTTTGCCCACATTGTCTAGGATGGTGGGGAGAAATTCTCCCATAGGAGCAATGTCCTCTTTCAAGTCACTCTTTTACATTGGCTCTTTGGTAATGATGCCTATTAAAAACCAAAATGCCAGAATCAAAAAGCACTTTACACTTTGGTGGCAGGTCAATTTCTGTATTGATACCACCATCTACACACTGTCCCATCTGTTCAGTTTTCTTGTGCACTCCACTTCTGTCTGTAAGTGCTCATGCTCTTCCTGGATAACAAGCTGCCTTTGTTGTACCTTGATGGAGCTCAGTGAGACAGTGGTCTGTGGGAACAATTTTTAAGTGCTGCTACACAACATGCAATTGTGAGGAATGGACTGTGATAGTCATACTCTGGTTGTATTTATGCTAAATATGCAGGAGAAGTTTTGGCGATATTAACGAGGCCAAGCAGATTAGCCTGGAAGATGCTCTAAGCAGCAAAGAGATCCATGCAGCCTTCATCAGCACAGAGAACAAAAGCCATGAAGAAACCATCAGGTATTTTGAGGGGTTTTCTCCCAGCTTTCTCCCCACTTTTCCCTGTACTTTAAAAGCACAGAAGAGCTGTGTAAGGCTTTTGCAGGAGAGAGAAGAGACTGCCAGACTAGAGGCCTGAAGTGAATGATAGTGAGTTCCCTAGAGCACCTAATAAGCCCTGGAAGAGAAGAGGATTTAACATGCATTCATTTCCCAAGTAATTCCATTTGCTTACCTCTAGGCCCGTATTTGATGGACAGGCAGCTTAAAACAGGATTCAAAGCATTTCCTCACAGATTATATAGCAGAAGGGTACTCCAGTGCCCCATCCCAGCTACTTATGTGTCTCTTAAGTCTGAAGTTCCAGTGCTCAATGCTGTGGCATTCTAGCACCTTTATGTAGGTGAGTGGGAGGTTTCAGCGGAAAAAGAAGAACTAAACCCCATCTCCCCTGCTGTTTAAATGTGCAATGTAGCCACCAGACCATCCTTGCTAGGAAATTTTCTATTTATTTCTGTTACTCCATGTTGTGCGTTTTTCCATATGGAGCTGACTATGGGAATGAGAAGCAGCTCGCACAGTGGTAAGAGAGGATTGCAATAGTATTCTTTTTAATGGCTGATCTTTTATATCTTTTATCTCTTTCAGAATGTTTTTAGAAGCTGGGAAACATGTTCTTGTTGAGTACCCCATGGCTTTGTCCGCTAAGGCGGCCCATGAGCTCTGGGAGATGGCTGAGCAGAAAGGTAACACATTTGTCCTCAAAGGCAAGGCTCCAGCTTACTGCATGTCATCACATACAAGGGTGTCTGTCTTTCTCAGAGATGTACCAATCTAAAATTTAAGACATATGCCAACAAGGAAACAAACACATGAATGTCAATGCTAAGGGTAAGGTACATTTGCCCTCACAAAAACACTATCCTCTGCTTGCCACACTAGGAATGCTGTTAAAGAAGAAAACTTCTGTCACAGTGATACTACTTTACTTTTGGTTAGTGAGGCTATTGGACTTGTGCACTTCCTTGTCCTCTCTCTCCCTTGAAATGAAACTGTAAACCGCTGCCCTAGCTTCTAGCATTTGTGATGTTCTGCTCATACTGTTGTAGGCCAGCAAGGCATCACTGTTTGAACAACAGCTTGTGTCTAAGCAAAATCTTTTTATTTCTGGAAAGTGTGTGGTCCCATCCCTGTGGTTTCAAGGGTCAGAAGCTGGCAGTTCAGTTGAGGCCAGTGGAGACAAAAGGGGCTGCAAAGGAAAGAGCAGTGCTGGTCAGGAACAGAGGGCAAATTATTTGGACAAGATGTACTATTTATACCATTGCTTCTTAAAAATCTTTGTGATTTTCGTCCTGAAACACCAGAGGTATAGGATTTCTACTTCCCTATACCAACACCACTTACTGCCTGCTTGCTCTCCAAATGGTTTCCCACTGAGCAGAATTTATGCATCTTCTCTTGAAGCAGCACCAGTTACTGTCTACAGCTTAAACTGACTTTCCTGGAAACCTTCCAGAAAAACACATATTAAATGAGGGCCACATTCAAGTTGTATCGAATAACCTATACTCCAAAGAAGCCCAATTAGCTGCAATGGAGGGAGATACTTAACATATTGTTCTGATCTGGGTCTGAGCATTATGCTATTTTTTCCCTTCCTTTTTCTTTCCTACTACCCTGGGAGGAAAAATGCAGAGCAAGGAAATGTGAGGGAAAAGAGGCCAAGAATTAATCCATCCATTGCTCTGAAGACTCATGTTTCATCCTTAGTTAAGTATTGAGTTTCATTACAGAGTTTCTGTTAAACATAGTGGCTTACTATTCCTGTAGTCTGTGTTGTCTCCTGAAAATCCTTAACCCACATTGATGCGCAGAGCCCATGTTTGATTTTCTTCCGTTACTTTGCCAGCCATGCATGAGAATACTTCTAAGTGAGTTACCACTGGTAATTGGTGAAGCCTTCAGTATCTAAACATGCCTTCGATTCATACAGAAAGCTTTTATTTAATCTGTCTTAATTTTTGGCTTTGTTTGTTTTTGTTTGTTTGTTTGTTTTTTAAATGGCAGATAAAGTACTCCATGTGGAGCATATTGAACTTCTTACCGAAGAGTACAAGCAGCTGAAAAAAGAGGTGGCTGGGAAAGACCTGGTGAAAGGAACATTGCATTTCACAGGTCAGTAGCTGTGAGGAAATTGAAGTCCATCTGGACTTGTCTGCCTGCTCCACAGGGACACCAGTCCCTCCAGGCTTCATTCAGAAGACTCTTTTACACAAGAGTCTGTCTATAAGCTGATGGAGACACGGGTATCGGTTCTGGATATTTCCATGAAATAATGGAACTGTCTGGAAAGTACCTTTGCCTTAACAGTTTTCTTCTACAGACTATTGCTTTGCTAATCTCTTTCCACTCTCTGTTGAAGAGTGCAAGCCCATGCCTTGATGTATGGAGCAGAGAGCACTTCTTCAGACCTTCTGTACTTTGCTGTGAGTGATGAATTTCTCAATCATATCTGTCTCAAAGAAGAGGATAAGTACTGAGGAAGTGTCCCAATTTCTTAATGGGGACCTTTAGTTTTCCATACTTGTATTTGGTCCCAGAAGAGCTGAGAGAGACATTTTAGCCATTGTTTTCTCCCTGCTTTATTGCCTTTTTGAATCCAGATACACCCTCTTGTCCTCAATGTGTCCTGAAGTGTTTCTTGTATATATACTTTGTGCAGCCTTCTCTGCCACAGGTCACCAACTGATCTATTTCAAGGTTGACCATGTTTGTTGATTTTCCTGCTCAGTCCATGGACTCATGGCCTTGCTACACCCTGACCTCTACATCTGCCACACTGCAGTTTCTCCATCCTTTCCTATGAAGAAGGCATTATTCTTTTTCCTGTTTTTCAAGCCTTTCTGTTATGTTGCACCAGGTAGTGTCCTTGATGAAAACAAATCAGGATTCCCAGCTTTCAGTGGAATTGCTCGACTGACTTGGCTGATTGACCTCTTTGGAGACCTCACTGTTACCTCTGCCACCAGAGAAAAGCAGAAGGATAAGAATTATTCCAGAATGACTGTTCACTTTCAGACGGCGAACAATAAGTGAGTAATGGCTGTGGCAGCAGGTGAGCCAGGCTGCTAATCATCTGCAGGAGTTCTGTCTCCTCTCTTCCCCTTGCGGAAACAGAATCGGTGGATGCTGGCATGAAAGTGTGCAAGAGAAAACTCTTTTGATGCATTTTATAATACTGAGTTTGATCTCCCTTTTACTACATGCTAACAATATCCTTCCTATCAAATAGGATATTTTCAATGGCCTTGCTATAAAATGAGAGATTTTAAAATATTTTATGACTATGAAGTAAGTCATCAGTGTTTCATACTGTGGATCGAGTACACAGCTTGGTCCAAAGTCTGGTGGGAACTCTCAGGTTCTGGACCATCTGTACAGAGTTCGTGTCCTTTCAGAGATGTTGAAGTTACTGACGCTGACATGCTGTAGATGCAACTTGAGAATTACATGATGTGAAAAGGTACAGAGAAGTTACCCAAGCTATGTATGTTTCCTAGGACGTAGGAATAGTGATGGAAGAATTTGTTCCTTTCTTTTTATTCCTATTTTCCTGGTTTTCCATATAGCTCATTCTGCCTTTGAGACAGATGACCCCTTACAGGCATATGACAAGAGGCATATTGAAAAGACAAGGGAGAGCAGGGGGAAATGAGATCCCATGAGGAAATACTCTGGCCTATGTTTGTAATAAATGGCTCTTTTTTTGTTGCACGCGTACTGCTAGAACTCTTAAAAAAGTGCAAACCCAACCCAGAATTTTAGATAACTGTTTAGTTAAAGTAGTAACCTGAAAGGAGCTATTTGGGGAGTGAATAATCAAGGCTCATTTGAACTGCTATTTTCACCATGGGTCTGGTTAAGCATTTTATCAGCCACTCCGACAAAGCCTACTGGAGTTTATTTTGGGATTATCATCTTGTTTTAGCAATCTTCCTCTCCCTTTAAATGAAACATCATTTCCAATTCCTTTTAAAATGCAGTTGTGAGAGGAGAGAATTCTGTATACAAGCTCTGTTTACCCTCTTAGCAATTTGCTAGTAACATAAGTAGCTGCAAAGATCTAAATAGAGTGAAATTTTGAACTAGTTCCAGCAGGGGGAACTAGCGGGTGGTTTAAACATTTGCCTGGCTGTCCTGTCTCCTGGATAGTCCTTAAATGCTATGTATGATATTTGCTAGATAGACAACTGTTCCTGTTTTACTGTTTTTTTTCCCTGCTCCATACCACTAACCAATACCTGCTTTTCTTAGTTCACTACTATTTATGTGGATCAGTAAGTGTTTTGTCACTGAGCACTTTAATGACTTTGAGGACAGTCAGTTTTATGCCTCTGGGATAATTTATGCCAGTTGGAAAGTTACATAGCGTTCCTGTATTCTGTTCAGTGGTGGGGCCATATTTCCTGCTGACCTTCCCCCATTGACGTCAGTGGAGTTACTGCAGTAGAGAATTTGGCCCACTCTCTGTCAGGTGAAGTTATGGCCCAGCACCAATCGTGGTGATGTTACGGTTCTAATTGGTCCAATCTTTGTTTTTCTGAAGGATGGGAAAAGTCTGCACCTTTCCTGAGAGCTATCCCATCCTTCTTTGGAAGACATGAATGTATTAACCTTGAGAAAACAGGTTAATTCATCCTATTTTTGCCTTGGAAAATACAGCAGACGCAGAGTGCAGGGACCTGTGTTCTGCTTGTTAAGCAGGGATTTGTGCAAAGGGATTTGTGTCTGTCTCCACTGCACAGACCACCCTGGCTGCTTCTCTGGGTTGATTTTGGAGGTGTGTTAGTGCCTGGCACCCAGCTATTTGAGAGATGACCTCTGCCTCTGTTGTGTTTCCAAGACAGCTGAGCTAACAGCCTCTCTGTGAGAAAGCACTGAGCATTCCAGGAAAAGCCAAACCTCCACTGATAGCACGTCTGCTTTGAGACTGCAGTTCCTACCCCAGGATTATAGAGCTTGGATTCAGTAAATGTCAGAAATCAATTTTTAGTGCAAGCTGGAGAGGTAATGATTTGGGCAGCATCTCTTTTGATGTTAACTAGGGACAGGGTCCAATTTTCTAATACCTATTCAAGCTAAGGGAGCCTCTCATGGATTGCATGATAAATAGAAAATATTGGCATTTTCAAAGTGTGAAAAAGAAAATCTTTAAAAGAAATTGAAGACATTTTCTGAACACATATTCTGACAGTAAACATTTGAAATCATGTTTTTATGGACAACTAAACTTACAGAGTGTAATAAAATAGCTTCAAATTGAACATTCACAGAAAATGATGTAATACATGCTTTCTGCTGAAGTTGCTGCGTAAAATATTGAGCCGAATTCTGGATCCAGAATTCCTTCAAGCATAAAGCCAGCTTAATTCTTCTGGAAATACAAAGGAAGTTCGATTCATTTTGGTTTATTGTCCTAGCACAGTCCAGCAAGGGCCACTCATTATTCAAGGAAGCAGGAAATCAGAAAAGCAGGAAGTCTCTCTTTAAATAACTATCGTGTTTAATGTGGCCATATTCAGCTATCAAAAATGTTGGATTTGTTGCTTCTAAGTAGCTTTATTAACACTTCCAAATAACTAAATACATCCATAGCCACATAATGCTTCGATACAAATCTTTAATGGCAATGAGTAAATTGTGAAGGGCTGCTGCTCCTTTCATAGACAATTTTCTGATACAAAATACAAACCTGTTTCTTAAGCTACAAAGTTGCTTTAATAATGTGTGGACTTGCAACATACTTATCTTTATAGTAAAATAAGATACTAATTTTAGAGGAGAAGTTGTTAATTAAAAATGAATATGTTTTGATTACCAATCAAATAGAATTAACCTGTCTTGGGAAGATGTCTATAAATCCAAATAGCAAACCCAGCATTTTCCTGCTCATTGATCTAAATCAGTCATTCTAATCACTTTGATTAAATTCTGCCTGCTCTACATGATTGTGCCTCTGGTTCAGTGGCTTACCCAAGCTAGAGCAGAAGGCAATGCCTGATCATTGTTGTGCATCTGTTCTAGATCACCCCAGGGAGTTGGCCCTGCGTTGGCAGGGCTTGGTTTGGATCATACTGTGAACTCCTTGATGGAGATCTTTGCCTATGCCTGCCCAGTGGTTTCTTCATACCTACCTGCCTGCCTGCCTGAGATAAAGCAGCTTTGAATAAAAGTGGCCTGAACTCTCTGTGGCTTTTTGTTATCATAGGAATATAAAACCAGCTCTGTCAAGTCAGAGCAAAGCCCAGCTTTCTCAGCAGCCTGCCTCTGACTCAGATCAGCAGCCTTTACCTCAGGGAAGGAGGATGAGAACACAGAAAACACTGAGTGATAGGGCCCTCAAGCACCCTTCTAGCTTGCAGTGACATGTAGCCATGGAATTTCCTAAAATGCATGGTGTCTTTGCATTTATTAGTCTTCTGAGGATTTTTTTGGTGCATGCTTGCAGGCTGTGATTTGGGTATATTTTTCCCCCTCCAGTTGTTTTTTTTGTGTTCAGCCAGCTTCAGCTGCCCATGCTTAATTTTTAGGTGGTGGTAGTGGGTGGCAGTACATGTGAGCAAAGAATAATTGATACAATGGTGTAAATATAGAAGCTGAATCCTAAAGCATAAAAGTTGAGAGGTGCAGAATCATTAAGCTGAGTGCTCTGCAGAATTCGTTCAGGGTAGATTGACAAAACTTTCCTTCCAGATCTAACAATATTGAAGATTTAATGGGCAGTACTTGGAGACAGAATTTGTTCTTCCAGGCAATTGATGCCTTCATAATTTGTGAGTGGCAGACAGAAGTGGGCCATAAAGGACTATGGAAGGGCCATCAATAACAAAGTAAGAAAAATAATGTGCATCCTCTAAACACAGGCAGTAGTGAATGTTGATAAATGAGCTGCAGAAAGGTAATGGCAGTTGACGAAAGAGCAGGAAGGGAGGATCATGAGTGTGGCTTGTGTTGAGGATCATTCCTCAAAGCCTATGTAAGCATTTGCAGTGTTGGGTCAGGGAGTCTGTTAAGACCCCTAAAGTGATGCAGCATGTCCCATGGCTTCTCTTTCTTTGACCAAAATAGGAAGTTGGGGAGACAAGTGTGAGCTGTGCAAGTCAATAGTCAGTACCACCAATGCTTGGTTTGGAGACTCTGGCTATCATGTTGGCAGGACAACATGGCAAGACAGGACTCTGCTCTGAGTTAGAAAGACCAGCCTAAGAGCTGAAACAGGAAAAATGGTCATCTTCTGGTATAATTTTTAGGATCAACTCAGTGTTCTCAGTTAAGAGGAAGAAACATTTTAACCTTCAGAGAGTATGGACACTTGCATCTGTGTGAATGAACTTCCCACCTGTCCAGCTCATCCCAAAGAGGTGGGGTTCAGCTCACATAGTAGCACTTGAATCATCATTATGTACCTGAGTGACCTAAATTTATTCTTACTGAAGGAATGATTAGACATTGAGGGCCTTGTGGGATTAGTTGTGATTGAATCATGTACAAAATATTTGGATGTTTAACTTTTCATCCAAGTCCACAAACAAACGGAATAACTTACCTCTTCTCTGTGACATGGCTAGACATTGTTGGCTTCACTTTGTGCATAGAGAAAACAGAGCTGCAGAGAGCTTAGATAGTGTGCTGGAAGTTGTGACATGAAGCAGTGACAGAATTAAGATTATTACGTGCTGCTGAACTCTGTTACCACAAGGCATGCTTTTCAGAACATGTTGCCTGAAAATGCAATGACCAATACTTAAAAATGGTGCATTTATTAGAGCATTTTCTGTAAATGATGAGGAAAAAAAGAAAAAATTTAGAACTTTTGATTCCATTTCTTAATGAATACTCTTCCTCTGTTCCTTCACACTAGACCTCTGACTTGGATTGAAGAAAGGGGACCAGGGATGAGACGTGAAAAGAAAATCAACTTCTGTTTCACAAGTGGTTGCCTGGAAGACTTCCCTCAAGCCCCAAGGTCTTCTGTGGGCCTTTTCATGCAGGATCAGAACCTCTTTGCCAAAAAACTGCTGGGCCAGGTATCCAAGGAGGAGCTGGCTGCTGAGAAATGGCGAATTTTGCGGTGTCTTGACCTTGCTGACATGATCCAACAGTACTGTGAAGAGACAGAGAAAATTCATTCCTGAGACTGCTCCGAGGGAAAAACATGGCAGACAGAAAAACTGTAGGGCTACAACTCACAGCTGACATCAAGCAATTGCTCTTTCTGTTTCATTACCTTCTTTCTGACTACTTGTGATTCCTAGGCTCTCTAGGTGGTCTGAAGAGCCCTGTGCCTTCTGGTTTGCACCAGAACAAAGCAGCGTTCACCTACTCGTCCTTTTGGGTAGATAGGAACCTTGCAACAAGAAGCTTTCATGTGATTCAGTTAGAAATAACTCTGAGAGCAGATCCTGCAGAACTGTAAATACTATATATAATTTTCTCTTCTGAGTTGTGTCCCCCTGCTCCAGATACATCTGAAAATGAGATGTGTCTCAATAGTATTCAGGTACTATTTTCTAGAAAGAAGTATTAGCTACAGTGAAGTTTTAGTTGAGTTTTCCATCTCTTTATTTGAGACGCAGAACTTGTGCCACCACAGTCCTGACCTTTTCTTATAGATACCCTGAATTGTTCTGTGTGTTTGCTTAATCAGTAGTTGTGCCTGTTAGGTTTGGGTTGAGTTTTTTTCTGTAGTTTGTTTTTTTTTGAGGTGTGGGAGGTTTTCACACTGGAAGTCATCTACCTTCAAATAGAAACTGTATTCATATCAAACCAGAAGAGAAGAAATGTCTTGTCTCTTGATAGATGCCATGTTGAGTTCACTCAATTTCCCTGTGCCAACATAGAAATCTTTTCTTAGCAGAGATTAGGAACATACATTGAACTAATGCATAGCCTGCCCCCTTTCTACTGAATCTAAGTACTTTTGTTATACTGGAAGCAGCATATTATTGTGCTTCATTTGTGTTCTGTATCTGATTCAGCATGTGAATGGATCACAGTGAAAAATAATAAACATCCTGCCTTCAAGAAAAAAATA
This sequence comes from Serilophus lunatus, assembly GCA_013399895.1. NCBI lineage: Eukaryota > Metazoa > Chordata > Aves > Passeriformes > Eurylaimidae > Serilophus > Serilophus lunatus. The sequence continues at coordinate 17,388 of VXBA01002631.1, read as the reverse complement.
ACTCATATGCTTCTGGAAACAGGGAAATTCATTAGAAATAGTGATAAATTTAGAATAGAACTGTAGAAAATGGAGCAATTTGCAAATACAGCCATGTGGTTCAACCCAAGCTGACAACTAAGCACCATGCAGCCGCTCACTTACTGTACCTCGGTGAGATGGGGAAGAGAATTAGGTACTAGCGAGGAAAAAAAAAAAAAAGCGGGTTGAGATAATGACAGTTTGCTAGGCAAAGCAAAAGCTGCACTTGCAAGCAAAGTGAAACGGAATTAGTTCACCACTTCCCATGGGCAGGCAGGTGTTCAGCCATCCCCAGGAAAGCCAGGCTCCGTCATGCACAGTGGCTACTTGGGAAAACAGATGCCGTCATTCTGAATGCTCCCCCCTTCTTTCTCCTTCCCCAGCTTTATATGCTCAGCATGATGCCATGTGGTATGGAATATCCTTTTGGTCATTTAGGGTCATCTATCCTGGATGTATCCCAATTCAAATTCTTGCGCACCCCCAGCCTACTTGTGTTACCTGAAATCAAAAGAAACCACAACACAAATAAATAGAAGTAAAAGAAAAATTGCAGCTTTTTACTGGGAATTGCCCACAGTCCAAGCATGCAAAAAACAATTGACAACTTACATTTATAACCTTCAAAACTATCCACTCCTTAAAGTATCCAACCAAAGTTCATCNAAAAGGCCTCTCAGGAAAACTTATAATTCGAACTATAACATCAGACTAATATCCCCAGAAACATAAGGAAATAAGGCATCAAGGTGAGAAGCAGAAAAGGTCTTGAAGTTGCACAAGCACTGCTCAGCAGTAAGTAAAACATGTTTTATCAACACTGTTTCCAGCACAAATCCAAACCACAGCCCTGTGTTAGCTACTGTGAATCAATATAACTCTACCCTAGCCAAAACCAGCACAGGTTATAGCATACAATACTTGTGGGAATGGGTCTTTAGCATTTTTACTATAGTCACAGGATCACATATGAAAACATTATTGCTTCCCTAAAGAAGCATTTTAGTTTCAGAAGCTTAAACACTGCACAAAACTATTAACAATTCCTCTGGTTGCCTTTTACTTTCTAATTACAGCATCTGTTGGTGCTCTATTAATATAGCAGCAAACTGCAATCTGTGCAGTTATTCTTTTAAGCCACAACCATCTTTCCTTTCCACATTGTCACTTGTGCAATTTTTTAATAAGGGAGTATATATGTTGTGAATGTATACATAATTACAGCCAGTCAATATTGATGGGAAAAAAGTTTTCCTTTGAGTAAATCATGACCATTCAGAAGTTGGATATATTTCAGTTAGTTAGAATCAAGGAAGGAAAGTCTATATATATTCTTCCAAATCAGTCAGATTTTAGGAGCGACTGGAGCTTGATGTGTGAATGAATTCTGCAAGTGAAATTTGCTTGAATCTACCCTATCTGTTAAAATCAGTGAAAATCCTCCTCTTGCCTTCAATGGACTGAAACCCACATGGGTTGGCAGCAGATCTGTGCAGGCAGATCACATGCTTGTCCACCCAAATGGATGCCTTACTGAGCATTCACAGGGACATCTGTGCCACTGTGATGGACATGGAGTGGGCAGATCTCATGCTGTATGAGGTGGAAAAGTGGATCTTTGGCAAAGTGCAAAAAGTCCATCTGGAATTTGAATAAAATTAGAGTCCTTTGTATATGTCTGTCTGCCGTGTGTGACAGCTCGTGAAAGGTCTTGACAAACTCCTCCTCTGTGAATGCGGGGTGAATGCCACTTGTTTACATGCTAATTCACAATGGGTAGCTGTGGAAGAAGGACAAAGGGAAGGGAGAGGAAGGGAGATTCACACATCTCTAGACATCAAAATTAGCCAACGCATCTCCCTGGACACACTCTGCAATTGCTGGTGAGAGCACTAGTCCTCTAAGAAATGGGGAATAAATTCACAGGAGCTCTGTAGAGCAGCAATATAACATTGTACAGTGAATTGCCCTCTGGAGAAGCTTGTTTCTATAGAGGGCATCTGGGAAAATTAGCTGGTTAATTTGAGCTAGGGAAGGCAGATGCCTAGAGCTAGATATCCCACACTTTTCTCCATCCCCCTTCCATTCCTTCCAGCTAACCTGCTTACCTACTACTGTCTGGCCTGCTCCTGGGAGCCTACAGCATTTAAATGACTTTTCCTTCCGTCCTGTGGATTTGGCAAGGTACTGTGATGGTTTGTGTATGAGAGCTACTGGATGTCCAGTTTTCAAATGTATGTATTGTTTAACCCACTGTCAAACTCACCAATAAAATATTGGAAACCTTAATCATTCCTTTTGGTTCCCTTTGTTCTTTAGCAGTTCCCATTAGCTGTGCTGAAAGTGGCTCTGTCGCAACTGATCCTTTTCCTGGCTTTCACTCCTCAAGGTCTGTAAAATCCTGCAAAGTCCTCCTTCTCCTGTTTCAAAGTTCTGAATGTTGTAGTGTTTGTGTCCTTACCTAAACTCATGATGTCTCCCACAAAATTCCTGCCCTTTCTGTGCCATCTGACACCTACGCAAGAGCACTGGCAAGTCTAAATCTCATGCTTCAGGTTTCTGATTCACAACTTCATGTATTTGAGCAGCTTTTTTGAGTCTGCTAAGTAGAATCTAAAACAGGTATTCAAATGGGTTTTCTTGTTGTTTTAATAAACTGCTTTGTCATAGCAGAAATGACAAGAGTTTTTCAACTACATTTGGCATAACGTGAATCCAGACAGTTTTAGAGGTGCAGAGGTTTGGAAAGGTAAGTATAAGGTGTGTGACATGGGCAGGTTAGTATATCATGTTCTTTGGAGGTAGTCACTCTTCCACTATTTCTGCTGGAAATTACCCTGCTCCTGTGGAACACTCTAGGAAGTCCATTGCAGCAACTTCATTAGCTGCCTGATGCTATGTGTTGCCACTAAAGTGCTACAATACACAATGCTCCTACAATGCTGAAGGAGGGATGCTGATGCAGGCTGAAGCTTATTTCTGGCAGATGAGAGGCATGGAGATACTAACTGCAACAAGCTAGCTGAAACCTGTAAGAAGTGGTTTGATCCAAAGCACTTTTCAGAGGGCTAGAATCATGGGAATGGAAAATTTCCAAAGAGCAAAGAAACTAAATATTGGTATGAAGACCTGTGAAGCTGTGTGAGAAGTTCTGGCTGAGAGGGCGAGATGAGCATGATTTTAGGATCAAGTGTTCACACAAGAGCCTGTTCTGTGGGTCCTGGGAATGGGGTCTAATTTGCCTATGTGATTACTGAGGATTATCAGGAACAGCATAGGAACATAGGAGGTAGGAGGAGGGGGAAGGCAAAGAGGACCAGTGGACACAGCAGAAGCTGCTTAAGCTGGCATTGGAACCACCCCCAGAGCAGATCAAACAGATAAGGAAGGGGGAACACAAGGGTTGGCAACTGTGGACCAGGGATGTTTTTCAAACTGTTCTACTGTCAAACTCAGCTATTGTGAAATTAATGTTATGTTTGGCATCTGAGTAAACTGTAGGGTTGAGTCACAAGAAGCAGTTTGGGAATTGTGCTGGAGGACCCTCCTCTGTAGAGGGATGAGGGTGATAAAGACTGAACTGTACACCTATTGTCAACTGTCATTTGAAATGCTTGCTTCCTTCAGGTTGGCATTATGATCTGGGGCCTTGAGCACTCTCACAGTTGCTGGTGAGTGGTCCACCAAAGATAATCTGGCTGGACATCAGCTCCAGGGAGACTTGCAGCACTGTGTGCTGATGTGTGTCAAGCAGTAGCATTTTACTGCTCCCTAAGAAATGTGGTGTGCTCTGTGCAATAGTAATAAAACACAATACCAGGAAGCTAAAGCTCTCCAGTGAAATAATAACTTCAGGCTTTTGAAAGAGTTAGCAAGATACCTGGTTAGCCTAAAATGCTGCAAGCTGGTATTTGTAGAGGCTGAATTAAATGAGGTTACAGGACTCTGTTGAGAGACGTGGTAGAATTTTTGTTTAAAGGAGAGATGTAGCAGAGGTATTATCAGTAACAGACTTCATCCCTAACCCAGAAGAACCAAGCCTTTTAATGGGAAGGCAGAAAATATTCATGCTGTACAATAAAGTTCAATACAAAACACTGGAGCCATCCCCAGGTTTTTTTAAACCACTTTCTAAACCACGAGGGATGGCTTGCAATGCAATTTCATCTGACCAGATGTGCCCTGCTTCTCAGCAGAGCTGGGTGGCCTGCATGGAGCACTGGGCTAACTCATTAGGCCATGTAGACATACCTACAGCTCAACCTGAAGTGCCCATTTAGCTCCTGGCCTGCTAGCATCACTAGTAACTTTCTCCTGTTTATACTTAACTTTTGGGCAAAAAGGGAAACCAAAAGTAGTTTCCAACCTCTGCCTTCTGCTTTCTTGACTCAAACTGATTAACACAGGCAACCTTTTTCTCACCCTTCAACAACAAAACATAAGGCTGAGGATTTACAGGGCTGCTTGCATGGTGATGCCCACAAAGCTGAGGGGATCATCCTGGTGTTACAGCTAACAGAGCTCCAGGTTTAGTGCTTGTCTACATCTTGGCAATAAACACGTCTTACTGGAGGCCAGCTACACGCAGGTAAATAAGGAGGGAAACTTCCGATCCATAATTTAAGTAAAGAAATACCACTGTCAGAAGCTCTGAATGGTAGCCTGGTGATATGCTTGCTAGAGCTTACAACAATATATTAACTCTATGAAAAATCACTTAGTTAGTCTAGGTTACTACTTCGAAAAACTTGCCTGAAACATCATACTCAGGGCATCCTAGATGACATTTAGTATGAGCTGACTTTCTTATTTTGCTACTGCAGTTAATGTTACAACCTGCCTACTAGCATTCCAATCTACCACATCTGGTGTATTGTCATCTTGCCTAGTCTCCAGTGAGTCATCCGTTTTCCCCGATAAAGGCTAATTCATGAATAATCCAGTAACATGTCTCTAAAACAGCCAGATTACATCAATGTAGTGAATAACTGAATTAGGGCTTTCTGATGTTTTCTGCATGCATTTTATTCAAGTAGCAGATAAGTAAAAATAGTTTTAAAGTGCTAGGTTAAATATTATCAGGAAGTCAAGAGATGGTCAACGGAGGAATCATACTACTGCTAATAATGATGATGTCAGAAATAATATTCCTTTATGAATAATCTGTCTCTTGAGAGTTCTAAAACAGTCCAGAAACATATAGGATAAAGCTCTGTAGTAGTAGAAAGCAGTGAGCAAACCATTAGCTCTTCTTTTTCTCTTACACAAATTAAATGTAGTCTGCAGGACTGATTCAAATAGTCTCTTCCAATGGTTTGGGAGGCAGCACACTGGCAGGATTTGAGTTTTTATTTTACGTGTTTTATACAAAGATTTATAGCTGGTGTCCCAGGCTGGGTAGGCAGCAGTATCCTCCTTCCTTAAGGGGTTGTTTGTATCTGTGTCTCTCTCTTGCCTACATCAAGGGCTCCTCCACCTTTTCAAAACTGTAGGATTCCCTTGCAAGTTGTCATCTCTCCTTTATTGTGGCCCTTATGATTAGCAGTACTTGTAGATAACATACCTTTGCAAAGTCTCAGTGAGATTTTAAATTAATCAGTACACCTTTTCTCAGTTTCCTCAGATGTGAGTTTTCATTTTATGCATTCTACTGCCACTGGATTTGCTATTGAATGCAACAGAATTTTAAGCCTTTTCTTTCTAGTGCTGATGCAAAATACACATTTATTATAGAAAAGGCCTGAATGCTGACATTATCCTGTCATTTTCTGAACCTACATTTTAATATAGCCCTTTTTTTGCATATGGGGACTATTTAAATAATAAAAGTCTTGTTCACAAAGACAATGTTCATATTTAGACTTTAACTATGCTGAAGTCTTTTGTATCCAGATTTTGAGTTATGGAAGTTTCTTTAAGACCTGTTAAGATGATGCATTACAAATGTCTTATTACCATCTTTATCTGCCTTTGCTCTATGGTAAAAACAAATGAAACCCAAACCATCTACGTCTCTGCTTCTACCCTATATGGCTTGATCTTGTTGCTAGTCTAGCTGCATTGAACCTAGGCAGAATGGCTTTATATGTGGGTCTTTGTGCACTCTTTGCTTCTCTCCAAGCGTGCTTTTTGCTTTGCACAGAGCAGTTCACCTCTGCTGCAAACCTGCTGTGTTCTAATATTTGCTTCTCCTGCAACACCATATCCTGCTGCTGTACCTTCACCTCTGCCTGCTCATGAGACTGTTGCTCATATGTGCTTTATTACAGATGTCTGTCTTACTACATGGCTGTGTAGGTCATGACTGCACACCAGAGCACTCCTTTGTGCTGTTATATCTTAAGTTTTTCTGTGTTAAATTATCAGCCATTTGAGCTTTCTCTAGTTTTGCTTTTGAGCTTGATTTCATTAGGAGCTCATCTTTCAGCCTGGCATCCTTGTCAAGGCACAGTCATCCTATTGTCAGGTGTAGCCAGGTTACACATTCATGAATCATTTTGGAATGTCCTTGATTTCACTCATCAGAGAAGCTCTTTGCATGGAGGTGCTTTTCTCAGGAAAATAATGAGGGATTATGTAGCTCAAGCAGAGCACCCAGGTTTTTTGGGTTTTTTTCTGCTTCAGTGAACTTGTCACTGGAGATGGGGGGCTCTGCAGGTATCCCTATCTTTTTCACTGGTGCATAGGATCATGTAGGCTATATCTGTCAGTAACTCTGAGATGATTAGGTCTGTTAAGTGCTTGGACACAGTATGTTTCTCTGCAGACCGTACAGTTTGAAAATTATGTCAGGCAACATGTTTCTTCCAATACAAGATATGAAAAGCTCTCTTCTAGTATCTTCTAATAATGAATTTTGAAAGGAAGGACATAAGTTTGTCTTATTTTTGTTACTTGAAAATCCCTTTGAAGCTACTGTACTCTCAGAAATTCAGCTCTGTAGATGACAGGGCATAGCTGCAGTGTTTTAGGGCGCAATTTGACACACATTTATCTGGGCAGGGATCCATGGCTTGTCCCTGCCCAGCTGCCTCTATGCACCTGTATTGCTTCCATCTTCTATCCCTACTGTCCCTCCAGATGTGCTGTGCTGCTGCCATTGCTGCAGCCCCCTTTTCAGTATCTCAAGATGTGGCCCTGAATTGATTAGTAATAGGATCAACAGAGAGCTGTGAGGAAAGGAAGAGGCAGCAGCAATCATACACCCAAACTCTAGGGAACAACAGGAGAGATGAAGTATATTGAGGAGGCAGGAGGCTGAGCAGTTGCTCTCAGTCTGCACTTCACCAGCATTTCCATGAAAGGTGGGCTCAGTCATGCAGCCTCACATGCCAAGCTCTTGATCTCCTCCTTGATGTCCTACCAGAAGTGGTTTTGAAGGGGTCAAGTGTCAAGTGGGGTTGACATCAGTCCTGAAAGTAAACTTGATAGAGGAGGCTCCCTTTGTCCCTTACCTCAAATACACCTTCCTCAGTTGTGCATTTGGGATTTTAGCAAAAAGCCACATGGCTTTTAGCAGCCACTTCAAGGTGCTCCTCCTTGCCAGCTGTACTAGTTTGAAATCAAACCAGTGGGAGATCGCAAGTCAGAATTATAATTTAATAGAGAAAAAAAAAATTAAAAGAAATAAATAAATGCAGAAGTACAAGAACACTGACAAAGTCAGATACACCCTGACACTCTATGGTAATAGCAGTCCAAGCAAAGCAGTTCCGTTGAAGCAGTGATCCTATGAAAAGGAAAGGGGTGAGAAAGTCCAATGGTAGCTCTTGTCCTCTGGGAGTCCAGTAGGTAAGCGCTCCTGTGGTGTTCAGAGTCTCAGCTTATATCCAGGATGGAATTGTTGTCTCCTCCCTCTGGGCAAAACATCTCACAATGGGATGGTGAGTCGTGTGATAAGGCCTGATGGGCCCATTAACAGCAGATAGTCCAGGAAGGAGCTATCTCTGAGTCATGGGTGAGGCACTGATGGCCCATTAACAGATGATAACAGAGATGGTAATAGAATATACTTCAACCTAAGACACCAGCCCACAGCACCATCTGGCTCTGGGAAGTGAGGGATGTGTGCTGTGAGGTCCAGCACTACTTCCCCTTTTTTGTGCTGTGACTAGGAATTACAGCTCATCACAACAGTGAGGGGAATGGTGGTAGAAACCCACCCAGGAGCAGGGTTTCACCTGGATGCTGTGCCCTCTTTTTCTGCCTGCTAAGTTCCTATTGTGTGGTCTGCAGCATTAAGTACTTGTCCTCTGGCTTTGGAAAGCCTGTAGTAGAGAGCTTAGAAATTTCCATGTGGGGTGAAGCTCTGGACACAGTATGAGATTAGGCTGGTCACAGTCACTTTCTTCTTATCATTCTTTGAGCAGCAGGATTTGTACCTTCTCTTTCTGGCAGCTCCGCTAAAGTCATCCTCTGAAAGAAGAACTTGTGCCTTGATTGGCCTTATGAGTTTGGATGGTCGTGCTGCTGTGTCAAGGAAGTCCTACATTCTAACACCACCTTTGGGTAAGCATCGGGTTTTTGCAAGTAAAATTGAATTAGAATTTGATTTGTAACGTCACAAACAGTTCAAAGTAGTGAATGTGAATCTCACTAAGTTCTTATTCCATGGTGTGTAGACCTCTTTCCTCTCTTCATGCATATTTTTTACAGATTCAAGTTGCCAGCCCCAGTACAAAATTGAAACCAGGTGTTCTGCAGAGCTGTGAGTTGTTACAATGCAGGTATATAGGGAAAAGGATGAAAAAGGGAAAACTAAGTCATTCAAATAAAGAAAGGGTAGGGAAACTTGGACCTCTACTTTTAGTCACATCAGTGAACTACTCTACAAGGTTGATGTATCCTCTGCATTTATAGTGAAAAGGTTTTCTTTCTGCATTGGTATTCATTTTGCAACAGTTTATAATAAGATGTCACTCACAACGCTCTGGTCACTGAGTATGTTCAGGCTTGTTTGTTAGTCAGAAAACTGCAGTAGTTCATAGTCAGATAGTTATTTCTGGCAGTGTAATGTCTTGCTATTAATGCAGCTCTGATCTTTTGGAAACCAAGGACAAAAAGTAAGATGCATCAACAACTCAGACTCAATCCTGTGAACATATCCCACTGATTCTTAATGCATTGAATAATCACAGTTTATTCTGCCTGTCTGTTTTTGGCCATTCATGTCAGAGCATAGATTTGTTTCAAATGATGTCTTGAAGCTATTTTCTCTTTGACTGTTGAGATCAGACTAAAGCAAATAGTTTTCATACTTTAAGCCTCACATAGTAATTCATCTCTGTGCAAAAGAGTACAAAGGGCAAACAGATTGAAATGTGCCACATCTCATCCACTTTCTTCTAAATGCAAGACAATGGAGAGGCTCTTGACTTGGTACTTGTCTATTCAAGTCCCATCTAAGACCCTCTCAGAGAAACTGTACCGTTAACCTGTCACAGAAAAAGGGACAAGCAAAGGTGGAGTGACACCTGTTGATTGGAGGTGCAACAAATCTGGTCCTGGGAGCATCAAGGAATGCAAGGGAGGTGTTCAGTGGAAGCATGTGGATGCAAGAATAGAACCATGTCATTCATCTGGCTGTCACAGAATAAACACATAGTGAATAAAAGCCAATCTGAGCATGTCTGGGATTTTGAGTGCACTGTAGGTATATGAACATTCACATCCTTGTATTCCATCTTCCTGAGTAACAGATGATAAATAAAAGTGAAATGTAAGTTTTGAATAAAAGTTATTTGTGTTATCAGTAGTACTCATTGATGCATTTCAATTGTGGTTTCAAAAATAAGAACAAGGTACATATTCAACAGAATTATAACTTGCTATTTACATTAAGCTGATTTGCCTTACTTATCTAATTCCAAATTTTCAGGCTTTTAAATTACTTTGATATCAATATAGGATTATTTTGTTACCTGATCAATATATAAAAAACTTACATGGTCTTTAAGGACCCTTCTAACTCAACGATTCTATGATTCTATTATAGTAGGCAGTGATACATTTAATAATATATTTACTTTCTGTAAAGTTACAGTGGCATCAAATATTTCCAAGTTTTCTGCCCTTCTGCTTCTCTAAGATCAAGCTCACTCTTCTCATTCAGGCTTCTGCCTCTTTTCACACTATGTGCCACATGCTTTCCTCCTGACCTGTCACTGCTAGACATTATCCCATGGGTTGTGTCCAGCTGTGCCCTCTGCCTGTGGCTAAAATGGGCCAGCTGTGCCAGAGACCTCTTTTCTTCCCAAGTTCCGTCAGTCAGGAGAGGGCTCAGCAGGTGAGGGAAAGGTTTTTCATATCTTTAGCCAGTCAAGCCAAGCCTAGGCCATGCTTGGGTGCTGTTCTCTGAATGCTGGTTTAGTGAAGGAGTGTTTCTTGTGCAGAAGCTGTGCTGAAGGGAAGGGCAGCAGGGCATCAAGCACAGAAAGCAAGTCCTCTGGAACTTCTGAGAAAAAAATTTCCTCTGTAGATTGAGGCTGGCTGGAGCTATGCAATGCCCTCCAAATATTTTGTAAGGAGATGTATTATACGGAGGAGTGGTGCTTGTTTACCTGCACTTCCTCATACTTGTGATTTTGAGGCCTCAGCTGTATTTATTTTGTGTGGGAGGAGTCCTTCGTTTTAAAGCAAGGCTCAGCACAGTGGCTGACATTAGAATCTCTGGGATAATCATTTATTAGCACAATTGCTCTGAGAAGTGCGAGTGCAAAAACAGGGAAACCTGAAAAATTATCTAAATGGGGGGAAAAAAAAAAAAAAAGGAAAATGATAGCTATAAACTTCCTGTGCAACTCTGGCATTCAAGTGTGTTTCTGTGGAAAATATTTTTTTGAAAATGGAAGTCTGAAAAACATGTCATATTTCTTCCTAAATTTTGATGTTTATAACAAATATACATAACCTTCTTAAAAGAAAGGAAAACTCATAGGAGTGTTAGCATTTACAGTATTACTTGAAATACAAATCTTCCATTGATTTCACTCCCAGAGTGGCGGTAATTCGCTGCATTTTGCAAAAAAGATTCGGCCAGGACAAGGACTAATTGGATTATCATTATTTATTAATGTTTATTTTCTTACACAGAAGGAAGGGAGAAGGAAGGGGCAGAATGGATGTTCCTTCCTTGTGTGGGAAAAAGGACATCTGTTTCCAAGCTGGGAGCTAACTCATGTCCTCAGAGAGGTATTCCTCCGTCTGCATTACTACTCTGAATCAGCGGAACTTCAGAGAAACTGCAAGAGCTTGTGGCTGAGGAGAGATTAGAAGAGCAAGAAACAATGTGATGACCTCCAGCAGCAGAGGCCAGAGGAGAACTAATGTCCCCTTGAAACACGATCTTTGTGACTGATATCATCAGCATGTCACCAGAAATCATTACCAAAAAGAGCACTGTCCAGACCTAGGTAAACCTAGATGGTGCTAAATTACTTTTCCTGTGAAAAGAGATGTGTCCAATGTTACTAAATCCTCCTCACCACCTGAGATGTACTATTTTGGCCTTAGGCAATGTCAGAATTGAGATATGGTAGTCCTGTTTCCTGCCCACTGCCTTAATTTGAGTTTACTATATCAACCTTACTGGGAATGCAGCCCACAGACTGGTCTTCCATCCTCAGAGTCACAGTTATGGTTCATCTTGACCCTGATTGGCTTTAAAATTACATCTCAAAGCTCCATGAAAAACAAGGGCATCACGGTTTGGCAAATTCAGTTTGTTGCACTTGACACATGAAAATTTTTATTGCAGTCCAGCATGCTTCCACTGCAGGATGGAAGTCTAAATTTATTGACCCTATTTCATTTTGTATGCAAATCCAGTAATCATCCTGGGATTTGGGTAGCTAGTGCTGGTGTTAAGTGCTGTGGGCACCAGATTCTGCTCTGTCACTTCAAACAGGTAGTATCTGTATTTTTTACACAGAGTGTAACTGGATTAAACCTATTTGTGGAATGGAACCAACATAGGAATGCTATTAAAAAAGAGTAGTCTGTTTTACTCCACTGAATTAGGATTATTTTTACGAGACCTTTATTTGAGTTGTTGTAGCCGTTTAAAAGCAAGGCTTTTTTTGAAGGGGGTTGTGAGAGAGAAACCCCACTTACCCGATTAAAATTCAGTTTTTCCTCAAAAAAGCCGACGGGGAGGGGGCTGTCCCGGCTGGGACCGGGGGACGGGGAGGGACCCTTTTTACCTGTGGAGGCCAGGCTCTGGGCTTACCTGTTCTCCCGCAGTTTGGAGAAGGAAATTGGGATCGGGGGGCCCGGGACAGAGCAGGGCCTGTACCAGTCCCGGTGTCCCCGAGGCCAGGGCCGGGCAGCAACAGTTCCTCGTTTTTCTTGGGGCCCCTTCCCCGAGGCCGGGACTGGGCATTGGTTTCTAGCCCCCACCTCTGTCCCTCCCCACTGTCCCACTTCCCTGCGAAGTGTGCGGCCGGGGACCATCCCTTCCCGCACAGGCACGGCAGCTTTCCCGGGGAGAATGGCGGCCTGGGGGCACAGCCGCAGGGAAGCCCCAGTGTCCCTCTGGGGCAGCGGCTTCTTAC
>VXBA01002630.1:466823-539755 GCA_013399895.1 Serilophus lunatus | reverse complement strand
TCTGTGTAATTCTGTGTAACTAGGAGGAAAACTATTAACTTAGCCAGCAAGTTCAAACTTTTGAACTGATTGTTTATGATTATACCTGACTTTTAAGATTTTAGAAATAATGGTTCATGCTCTTCACCATGTTATTTCTACTCTTCAATAGGAAAAGGAAAAAAAAATTTCCTGATTTTTAGCTTGCTATCATTTCTCAAGTTTGCATGAGCCAGTTATTTGGAATTGATGTTGAAGTAAGCTGAAATGAAGAAATTCTCCTCTTGGCATTTTCAGAAAATACTAGCCTTGCCAAGAGCTGGTTTACTGGTTGAAGGACAGCTAGGTTTTGGTGCTCAGTGATTTCTTCAATTTCACTCAATTGGCATTAAAACAGCAGTACTTTTTTAATGACTATTTTAATGAAAATTGATTTTTTGCATGCATTATATTTAGGGCTAAATAAAAAGCGATAATTTTAATTTTAGTTGTAAACAGGTTGATTGAGAAGAAAATGCTGTGCCTCTTAAATGCAACTGAAACAAATGTAGGGGGTTTTCTTACATGTTTTTAGATCAATCTTGCTACTAAGCAGGCAATTAGTAGTGTGTACAAGATGTGACATTTTTAAAGTAGACTGGGCATTAAAAGGTGCCCCCAAACAGCTGACCTTAAGAGCTAGACTATTTTCATCCCCTCTTGAAGACAGAGGCATACCTCAAATGAGCAACGTCTGTGTTTGAGTGTCAGGAAGTAAATGCATGGCTGTCAGTGCACCTGGAGTGGTCCAAGGCTCCCTGGGAAAAGCTAAAGAGTGTTCTTTTATCATTTTCCATCTTGTTTAAGGATGTAAAGTTAGAATCATAGAATCGTGCAGGTTGGGAAAGACCTCTAAGTTTGTCAAGTCCAACTGTTAACCTGGCTCTGCCAAGTCCACCACTATACCATGACCCCAAGTGAAATGTCTTTTTAATGTCTCTAAGGGTGGTGAATCAAATACCTTTCTCAGCAGCCTGTTCCAATGCCTGACAACACATCCATTAGAGTTCATTTGGAAAAAATGGGAATTTCTGAACTCTCTCTCCTGCCATACAGCTGACTATGAATAGTTTTGAATATGTTTTGCCAAAGTTTTCTTTAAGTCAGATGCTTTTATGATGGCAGCAGATGACTGGTTTCTGAAAGACAAACAGTCTGGGTGACCCTGAGACTGGCCTGACATAGAATGATTCCATGGGACAAAGCACTTGTCTGCTACAACAAGGGTTTACTGTAGACCAGCACCAGGAAGATTAACAGTGGTGAAGGCAGATAAGAAAATAACAGGCTAAACCAGTAGCTTTCTTTGGCTGCTGGAAGAAGCCCTGAGTATCAGCCCTGTCCATGGCAGCTGCTGGTTAAGAGTCCAAGGAGAAGACCGTTAGCAACAGTCCCACCTTCTCTTGGTTGTGGGTGACATCAGGTAACAATAGGACTGAGAAAAGCACGCAGTGCCCCAGAAATGTCAGGGGGCTGATGTGGTGCCCATGGCTAGCACTAAAACAGGAGCAATATCAAGTCCTATTATTGGATCTGGGGATGCTTTGGTTTCCTGGGAACCTATGGAAGCTCTATAGCATTTGCCAAGCCTTACAGGTCTGCAAGGGCCACCATGTCAGGCATTATGGATACACTGCTCTGTCTGTGGTAAGTCAGTAGGTGGTGGCACACAAATCAAGCCAAAATTGTTAGAAGAAAATATTCATTAATTTGCCTCAAGCTGGGAGAGGTCTGCAGGGAGGAAGTGTTTAGAGGAAGTGTGGTGCAATCAGTTTGTAGGTGCCTGGGGATGGTGCTAGCTGCAGTTGAAGTGTTGTTTTCTTACCAGGAAACCATCTCAGCTTTACAAGCTCAGAGCCTTTTCTGTTATTTCCCCAGCGTGCAGTACAGGACATAGCAATCACCTCAGTACCTTCCTCATGCAAGTTGCTGCAAATGTCCCATTATGTTTCTCATGTACTTTTCAAGGTGGCCTGAGTAATTTCTTCAGTCAGAACAGACCTTTCCTCTATTACGGTGAGACGAGGAGATTTCCTTTATGCATGTTTTCGTTAGTCCAGTTTCGGGAGGCACCCAGGCTTGAAATGAGGTAAAAGCTTTAACGAGTGCTAGAGCCGTCTGGCTGATTTTAAGAGGTTTTCAAAGCTTTAATCCTTCAGCTAGAGACTTAAGGCAATTTTCTGTCATACTGTATAAGCTGTGAACTGAGGGAGGTTTGTTAAAATGGGAAAGAGGAAAAGAGAACTGAAGATCCCATCACTCTGATCTTGTTTCACAAACCCAAGAAAACCAGGGCTGTTATGACTGTGTGCCTGTTGATTATTGGCTTACCTTTTCCATGTGCCAGGCGCTCAGGGAATATGAAACCTATTGCAGCCCCTTTATTTATCCCATTGGTTCCACTAGTTACTTGCATGCATAATGCTGCTGGTGCTGAGAGTTATTGTAGTATTCATATAAAGAAATGTGCCATCTAGATTGCAGTGGATTTTGAAGCAACCAGTAGTCTCAGTCAAATACCTTTTCCTTTCAGATTTTTTTATTTGCAGAGTAGCAGAACAATTTTTCCAGAAACCTTGACCATACTAGTTCAGGTTTCCTTTTCTCCTGTGTTTTTTTAGACAAGCTTTTACTGCCCATGGCCCATTTTCTTTCTGGTTAAGCTCTGCTGCTGCCATTTCATTTAAAACTCTTTTTGTTGAATCAGAGGCAAAGAAGCTTGCTGCCAGTGGTGCCATGAAGCTGAGATCAACAATTGTGAAATGCATAAGGGCTAAGGAGGCTGGGGAAATGGGAAAAAAAATTTAGTTTATTTTGATCTTTCACTGCAGACTTTTAGGCAGTCATATTAATAATAAGCCCTACATATGTATTTAATGGGGTTCTTTTAATTACACAGGATGTACTTGACTCTGAACAATATTGAAGCAAATCTCCAAGGCCTTAAAAATTTTCATAGTCCAGCCACCAAAAAGTTGCATAGATCAGTAACAAAAGGCAGTTTAACAAGCTGCGTGGGAGAGCTAACTTAGAAGGGGTGTGAAGACAAAGACAAGAGACATGGAAGAAACTAATAACTTAGTTATTCAAGAATAGAATAACTTGTGTCCCTGAAGTTCTGATTAGTTCACTTATGAACACTGTGAAGAAGTAAAGGAGGAAGGTGCAGTAATTTATCAAAGTGAGAGACATAATTCCACACATAAGGGATTGCACTTAAAAAAACATTGAAGAGGTAATGAAAGAATAAAACAAACAGAGATTAAAGGCAACATTACTGACAGGTGAGAGAAGGTAAGGCAGTTCATTAAGTGTGGCAAACAAGCCTACCTAAATTCTGCCCTAATGCAGTTAAAATGGTTTTGAGAGATTCCTCATTTGTGTTGAGCTCTCACTACAACACTGTGTCTGGTTTCTCTTCCAAGGAACTGGGATAAAGGCAGGACTGGCATCTCGCAGGGCTTTTGAGTCAAGCATAAGAGTTTGAACTTGATGCGTGTGAAAAAAGTTGCAATATCAGTCTGAAAATAGGATAGAAATTAAACTGATGAAGAGGAGCTGTAAGATTTCCTTCTTGAATAAAGTGTTTCCTTTAGTTCATCAATACTTACTCCTTTTTTAATTCTTGTTTTATCTGTTTTTCTATAATCAATAGAATGAAATAAAAAATAAAAAAGAGAAAGAAGGGAAAGGGGAGAAAGGAGAAAGAAAGTTACAAGTTGCCTGTTCAACCTTAATTTTGAGTACAGCCCAAATTGTAAAAATATGAGTAGTATGTTTAAACTAAAAATATCTTTCAGAATATTTTTCATAGTTTTCCATTTTTCCATGGAAAAAATTTTAGCTTACACATAATATTGATCACCTTTCTGAAGAAGTGCATTTGCTTTTCTTCTCATTGCCTTTGCAAAAATAGTACAAACAATTGAATAACATGTGGATGTCTGCCCGAATACTTCTGCTTTATGAGTCATTACTAATAATGCCTTTGTAATGGAGAATGTAATCTGCCTCACCCTCAGTTTCTGTACAATCAGCTTTCTGGAATTACAAATTAATAAATATCTTTGCAGAAAAAAAAAAAAATCCCAAAACACAATAAACCAAAAAGACAACCACCAACCCACAGAAAGATCCCAAGGTTATTTTTGTCCAGTGGATGTTTGTCCAGTGGATCTTCTGCTTGGGGTTTATGAGGGGTATATCTGTACTACTGGGAAAACATGTTCGATTCAGAAGTGACTGTGAAAGTAAGGGTGCTCCTGCTTCCTCTTGCCCTGCTTCTCACCCAAGTAACAACCTTATGGCTGTAGAGTCATGATTGTGGATAATCTGAGGCATGAAGAACATGAGGTTGGACTTGTACCTGTGGAATCCTCTGTGCTCCAAAAAGTACACTCCGCATATGCCTCAGCTGTACATCCTTTCTCATGTGATTTACAGGCAGCCTCTGTGCTCATAGCATAGACAAACCAAGGCTGGGATAGACAAATATGGGATAGCCTGTGTGTTAATCCATACTCTTTAATCCTTGGCAATGACTGGCTAAGGACAAAAGAAAGTGTTGCTCTTCAAAGCAGAGACAATGCATGAGCTGCAGCATCAATAAAATCTGAAGTGTAGTCTTTTCTTCTTGTTACCCAAGAATGAAGTGTAGATCTGACAGAGAGACTTATTTGTCCCTGCCTTGTGCTTTTTAATCTTTGGCCCTTGGTGTCACTGGGTTTGCTGTATTAGCCTACTGCTTTATTAGCACTGTAAATGTTCTTTCCTGTTCCTGTGTTACTTTCACACCCTTCTTCAGTGAAACCATTTCTCAATGCAAAGGTTTGATAACGGAAAAGCGTTTTTTTTTTTTCCTTTTTTTGTTCCCTGGTGTTGTTTCCTAAGTCCTAAAACTTTCCATTTTAACTATCTTTGGAGGATCACACTTGGTACTTACTGTCTCCTGGCTGTAGGATTTAATTGTAGAACCATAGATGTGTGGAATTGGATGTGTCCCCATTTTCTGCATTAGCCCCTTAGGTTCCAGTGATAGTATTAATTGAGTTAGAGATCTGTGGTGTCCATCTCAATGTCTGCTTGCAGTACAAGTAGTATAGAGAAGGATCAAATCATATTTTTCTTCCAAGGAAGGAGCACATAGATTTTGTACATATATTTTTTTGAAAGATTGAAAATATATTAAACATGCAGCACATATTTTTATATTTTTTTCATCCATCAATTTTATTCTTATTCAGTGTGAAAACTGTCAGGCTGATACTTAGATTAATCTTCCAGACTGCACACATCACCCGTAAATCACTCTGCTTCAATACGGAAACCATTGGCTTGTGGAGCACTGGTAAGAATTTTTTACGGGCCACCTTTTCCCTAGATGCAATAAACTGCCTGTCTCATCAGAGACACGCTGACATACACTGATCAAGAAAGACCTGCTCTGAGGAAGGGTGAAGATGGGAGCACACACCCTTTCTGCTGACTGGCATGGGATGGAGAGGTCTCACTTCCTGTTGAAGTGCCTGATTACGTATAAAAGATCAAGAAAAGAAAAATGATCATTCACAAACCCCGTGCAACTGGGGAGAACCACAAGCTGGTGACAAGGATAGCATATTTGCAACTTTTTATTTTCAAAGCACATTACAGAATGAATTAATTGCTCTTAGTATTTTGAAAAGATATTGTGTAAGCCCTACAACTTTGATCCCAAAGGCTTCAAAACTCTGTACAGGAAAAACATCAGCTTGTTTAACTCGTCCTTCACAAAAAAGGGGTTGTTTCCATGCTCCAACTTCATGTGTTTTTTCTTCTAATTAATTTTAAAAGCTATTCCACAATGTCAGTGCTTTCAACTGGTACTTACTTTAAGAGTCTGTTTCTGTATTATTAGAAAACACACCTCACTCAAGTAGCCCATCTATAATTTTATTCTTGATGTTTACAGCCTGTAGAGATTTGTATCCCCTTTATATTCATGCTCCTGCAACCATTTTTGAGTAAAAGTCTCAAATTTCCATATCTGGCTCTGTCAATCTTCTCCAAGACAGTTGATTTCCATGACATTTGAGCTATTTCTTTTGCAGGGAAAATGCTTTCTGTCTTTATCTCATGTATTTGTTATGGGACATATTTGAGGCCCAGATTTAATATGTATTAAACATCATTACTAATATGAAATAGTTATTATTGATGTGCTTTTATTTATTGGTGGAGGTTTGTAGAGGCACTGTCCTCAAAAGTCAACTAGGCCAATTTCTCATCTAATTACTTGAGCCACATAGCAAAGTAAGAGCATCATTACGTTTTTGTAAGTGGGGACCAACCTCCTGTGTGGGCATATCTTAGTAGCTCAGCAATCTATTTGATTCATCTGCTATTGTTCTACTGATTTTGGATTGTTTGTGCACAATTATTGAAAACACTCAGGAATTTCGATTCACAAATTATTAATATTTAAGACCAAAAGTAACTAGACAAAATGAAAAAATAGAAAATATTTCAAGGAAGAGATGTTAAATGAGCATGAGAACAAGTGTAGGTATTTATTTCTGTGTTTGGACTTAGATCTCATGAGGTAACCCCTGGCAAGATGCTACCAGAGGTGGGTTTGCCTGCTGCTGTTCTATTAGATGATAGTTGCCCAGGTGAAGCATTAAGATAAGAGAACACCTCCATTTTACTTGTTCCTGAGCTCCACTAGATGCTGTGAACCCCCATCTGGTCCCCCCAGATATGATGGGAACACTCAATAATGGCAAAAGCATTCTTCAGCCACACAATTCTCTTCCTTTGGAAGGTTTTGGTTTTCTTTTTACTCAGAAAGAGAAGAAAACTTTTCTGTTAATATTTTTCCTTAGGTAATTACCTCAATTCACATATTGTTAAAATAGTTAAAATACCACAGCTTTGTGTCCCTGCCTGATATGCAAAGACAAAGTATTCTTAAAGTTAAAAGAAGTGAAAAGGTCAGAGTGGAAATTAACTCAGATGCTGTTAGAGTTTTTTTGTTTGTTTGTTTTGTTTTGTTGTTTGCTTGTGGTTTCTCTTTCTGGTTAGCCAGAGGCCCCTAAATTAGAATTAGACTTAATCTGCATATCCTCCTGATGGGGGAGTGAGTGGATCAGAGGTGAAAGATAGGGGTTGAGAAGGACTGCAGTGAGAGAAAGTGGACAGAATGCAGAGGATCAGTGTGAATTCTGAGATGGAAAAGGAGAGCAGAAAAGAAAAGGAAAACAGAATGTCTTCACCACTGTACACCCGTTCTTCTTGTATAGGAAAGAGATTTTGTAGAGGCAAGATTTTGTTGTGGAGAGTCACCTCCATGGACCAATACAAGATTTTACAATGAAGAGGTAAGCAAAAGCTGATGTCTCTAAATGCACAATAGGCCCTGCACAAGGGGAAAACATTTTTCCATGGGTCTACATACAAGCTGGGGATTCTTATATCCACACAATGCTGAGTTATTATGGAGATTCTGGAGTCTAGAGAAGCATGTGGTTGTCATAAGAGTGGATGGGATTAACGTGGAGTTGTAGAAACACCTTCAGGGATGGAGGGAAGGAAATGAATAACAGAAGAAAGAGATGATCTCTGGACTTCACGATGCTTGAGAAGGGAAGTAAGGCTTTTCATGAAACACGTACTCAGCATAGGAAAAATGGATTTTGATTACCCCTGATCTTAGCAAGAAGAATTTTTTGCTCAATAGAGATTGTTTTAGATGGTCATGATGAGCTGGAGCTCTCACAACTGCATTTATTGCTGAGATTTGGGAGGGCAGGTTATGAGACAGGCCTAGGAGAATAAGTCATGTCTTGTCTGCATACACACACAGAAACACAAAAAAGCAGTGGGACTCAGCTGAGGGCAATACAAGCCCATACAGAGGCTCCAGGGGTGGGGGTGAAGTTCAGTTGAGATGGCTTTGCTGGGGCAGGGTAAGTGCTTGGAGCATACATGCTGCCATCATGAATATTTATTGAATCAACCCCCTCATACCTAGGCGTGCTGGCAATCATCCTCTCTAGATCCACAATTTATACCCTCCTGCCACTGAATGCACATGATCTGAGACCCTATTTGGTAAATTTCTTTTGAAATTTTGATTTATATGCTCCTCAAAAATCTTTATTACACTTCCCCTTCCAGACAATTTACTTTGTTCAATATGTTTGGTTGTTGTGTTGAGGTTTTTTTAAAAGTTTAATTCCTACTTTCCATTTTTCAGTATTTATTATGCCACATTCCCATGGGGCTGTGACTGGCAGGTGGGTCACAATACACATAACTGATAGGCCCATCTGTCTTCCTTTCACTGCATGCTACCTCTTTCTTTCTTTCTTTCTTTCTTTCTTTCTTTCTTTCTTNGCTCAGGTTCAGCTCACCTCACACCCTAGAGCATACCAGTCTGAACAGAAATTAATCACCCTTTTTTTCATGTACTTAACTAAAAAATACAGACAACAATAGACATTTCATATATTAAATATTTACAATATCCTAAGGCTGTTTCAAGCTACTCTCCACTTCTTTCTTTTTCTTTCTTTCTCTTTCTTTCCCTCTTTCCCTCTTTCCCTCTTTCCCTCTTTCTCTCTTTCTCTCTTTCTCTCTCTCTCCTTCTCTCTCTCTCTCTTTCTTTCTCTTTCTTTCCCTTTGACATGTCATAAACTGTCAACTGTAGGTACAGTCCTGCATGAAGACTAACAGGCAGGTAGCAGCAGCCTGAGAGAAGGTTATCAGTATATAAAGTAGGTTATGAAAGCAAATTGTTTCATAATGGCTTGCATTATTTCTCCTTAATATTTACAATTTTTATCTTCCGTGTCATACAGAATCAAATTGAATTAGAACTGTGCGTTTGAGAAAAGGAAACATCTTCATTTTCTGTTTCTTTCATTGTTTTTTTGATCTTGGTTCTGTTTCCTCCAGCACAAGAGCTCCTCCTTTTCTTAGGCTCCCTAGTATCCAATGATTCCAGTGCAGGATAGAAAATAGATGCTGAAACACTCTGAAAACACAATCAGCCCCTGAAAAATAGTCCACCTGGCTTCTCTTCTCAGCAATTCTTCCCACCCAAGACTTTGTGAGCTCTCCGCTTGGTTATATGCCCGATTTTTAATTTTAGTAAGGGAAAAGTGAAAGTTCAAAGTGCTGCAACAACTGTTCACAGTGGAATGCAAGCGAGAGCTCGCAAGGATCAGGGGCCAGCCTGGTACAGAGAGGCCTAATCCTGCAGCCTGCCAAACACGCAGGGTGCACTGTCTGACACTGTGGACACAAGTATTGGGACAGGCCGTCAAGCTCCCAGTCTGGCAAACTGCTCCCATCCTGCCAGGACAGATGCTTGTGAGGTGTGCAATGGCATGGTGACATGGAGATCTGTGGCTCCCAACATCAGAACAAGAAACCAAGGGATGGCAGGCAGCATGATTGGGTGAGAATCTGGCCCCTGAGCCTCTGCGCCTCCATGCAGCAGTCCTTGAAGATGCTGAATCAATGGGAGGATGCTCAAACTCTACAGGAGACATCAGGACTAGGAGCAACACTTACCATCATCAGCTGAATGGGAGTGGGCTGTTTCTCATAATATTCTTTTTTCTCTGTTTATTATACTTTGTGGTACTTCCCACCTATTGATTTTTACCTTGCCGTTGTTCTTAACTTGCATTGTTTATTGCCATTTTACTCAACAGCCCCCAAAAACTGAAAATGGAAAGTGTCATCCCACAGTTTTTCAGCTCATTCTTAAAAAGAAAAAGCAATGTAAAAATCCAGCGGCCTGTCTTTAACCTTTGGTAACCCTGACATTCTTTGCACTAAAGTGTCTGATATTAAAGCAGATTGCTTTCATGCCTACATAAGTAATATCATATGCTTCACATCAGCCTATGCTCAGGCTAGCTGAATTCCCACTGTATTATTGCCTGTGAATGTACACTCCGTGCATACTAATAATGGCCTATCTGAACCAGGTTGCCTTTCAACTTTTTGAAAAAGAGTTTTATTGGTTTGTTGGATGGCTATGGTAGAGGAATATAGTTTAATGAATGATGGTGATGCTTGTGTCTCTTAGTGCTTAGCAAGTTGCACCAGAGAGGTAGAGCTAAGAAGAGAAAAAGCCTTAAAAGCCTAATAGAATTACTAAAAAATGGTTTCCTCCCTCCTCCCACAGCTGCTAATCAAGATCTTAGGGTAGTTAAAGAAGAATTTAAGAGGACTTCTAAATTTTATTTTGTAAGCAATATGTTTGGACATTTTTATTTTTGTTTTTTTCCCCCTCCTTAGACAGTAGGTGTAACAGGGAAATCCATCAGAAGAGAGAACTTTAATACTAGTATGATTTGTTAGTATTGTCAGGGGGTCCATATTTGTGTAAAAGAATTCTTTCAGGCCTGCCAGAGTTGCTTCTCAGCTCTTCATACTTCCCCAAATACTTCTTGAGATCTTTCTCTGCTCCTGCTTTGCTGTGGTACACCCTTTCTAGTACTAGGGTATGTTCTGTTTCACAGGGGACATATCCCAGATTTCTGGAATGTGAAGCAATAGTCTTGTTCATAAACATATAACCTGGCCCTATTCTATGTACACAAACACAGAATCTGTCCCTATGCTGTTATGTCTAGGATTCTCTGGGGGTTTTCTTTCTACCTTCTAAAAGCTTGTGCATGTTGATTATAATCTTACAACCCACCTTCTGGGGAGCTTAGATGGTTTTGTCATTGTCCCAGTTTCCAAAACCAAGTGATTTGCTCACTTTAAAAGTGCACAGCCAAGTAAAATGAATCCCTCTCTCCTATAGAGCACATCAGGAATTCACCTGTGTGTAAGATGACATATGAAGATGCCTCACTTCTAACCTTCTTTCCATGTACAGCCTTATGTTAACTTCCATAGTTCACTAACTAATTTTACAGGCTTCATCTGCGCTATCTCCATACATATATATGTATATGTATGATGTATATAAGATACATACATATCCTGGAAAAAATCTTTGCTCTGGAGATACAAGTTCCTTTGTTTAGAATAAGGGAGGTATAAGAGGTTGGACTAAATGTTCACCTAAGTCCCCTCTTAGGCAGCAGACAGTAACAGACTTTTTGGAAAAAGAGGGAGAAGTAGAAAAATCACAGAATAGTAGTTTTCCTGATGTTTTTCCCAGGTTTGAGCAATCTGTGGCTTAGAGACCTCCTGGGCTTCTTTGACAAGTGTCATCTCAATCTGTAGCTACCAGTGGGCCTTTCCTCCATAAATTGTCAAATTCTTTTTTTATTCCGTTCATAATGTTAAGCCTACATTTTTATCACAATCACTAAATAGGAGAAAAAACAACCATTGAAGAATTAAACATTGTCCCGGTATCCTATTTTGTAGCCCCTGCTCACTTTCAGCATATAGAGGTACTGACCAAAAGAGAATGTGTCCAGTCTTGATCCTGAGTGTAAACTATGGGTAAAATGCCTGTATTATCAGCTCAAGTGAGCATCTTGATACATTTTCTTGTTTTCTTTTCACCAGACTGTCAAAGATGCAGCACTAAAGACAGAATATTAGCTCTATTTGACAAATTTCAGATCCAATATTGTTTATTGCAGTGGCCTGCTAAGAATTGATAGAGTTTGGCAAGGAAGGGGGAAGAAATTGTAGATGAATGGGCCATGAGTACAAATTTTTTTCGTTTCCTTTACATGAGTCAAATGCTAGCTGCTTCCCATTCCGTGCTGAAGTTTCTATTGTGTAAGTAATCATATGGGCATATTTAAGTACTGGGCTTTTTTGTGTTAAATCCCATTCAGACTGTTATGACTGTGTTTAATCTTTGAAAGACGGGTGGAGAGGGGGAAATCTGTTCTTCAAAAAGGAATCCTTCTTATATAGAAAACTATAGGATTCTTATCTTTGATCTAAGTAAGCACAACTGTACCATGTCAGCAGCATATTAGTGCCAACGCATGTGCGTTGTACTTTTTAAATGCTGTTTCAACATGTGTCATTGGATCTATGTTCCTACAGGCTCACAACAACCTGCACCCTGGTAACTACATGTTGATTGAAGCACCCTTATGAAAAAAAGATATAAGTGTTTGTGGTTAAGGTGATAACCCTTTTGTTTTCTCTGTAATCCATCACAAGGCTTGTCAGCCCTGACAGCTCGAGTGGATTTTTTTGAACACCTCTTTATCTGACAGCTTCATGCATCATAAAGCAGCAAATAGAATTAGATCAAAGTCTAGGAGTCACTGTAGGCTTGGTAAGGTATGCAATCCTGTTTGTATCTTTATCCAGGCTGTGACAGTTCATTTTAACTGGCAACAGGGGAAAGAAGGGAGAAGGAGGAAAGTTTCTTTTTCTTTTATGAAGGTACAGTAGTGCTGCATTTTTAAGTGTACACGGCTTTCACGTATCATTTCCCCTTGACATCTGTGATTTCCTGTGTACTGTAGCATGCTACATATATTTTCAGAATGCTCAACAATGGCAGTCATATTCTCAAAGCAAAGGCTTAACCAGTACATAAGGCCACATACCCATATGCTTTAATAATCCTTACTTTTGTTTAATGTCAATGGCAAAGATTGACAGAGCTCACTTTAAACAATAGAATATTGTCCATCTGGTTCATGGCAGATTCTATGAATTGCTGTGATGGATAACAGGTTTACCCTAAACTCACAGGATATAGCCAGCATTTACTTATTAAAGAAACAACATAGGAGAGGAGAGGAGAAAAGGGACAGGAGGAAAGGTTTTGGAAGGGAGGGTTTGGTAATGTTTGGGAATGTTTGGGAAGGAAAGAAGAGAGAGAAGGAAGGTTTGGGAAGAGGAAGAGGAAGAGGAAGAGGAGAGGAGAGGAGAGGAGAGGAGAGAGAAGAGAAGAGAAGAGAAGAGAAGAGAAGAGAAGAGAAGAGAAGAGAAGAGAAGAGAAGAGAAGAGAAGAGAAGAGAAGAGAAGAGAAGAGAAGAGAAGAGAAGAGAAGAGAAGAGAAGAGAAGAGAAGAGAAGAGAAGAGAAGAGAAGAGAAAGAAAAGCCTAATTTGGTAAAAATCTCAAGGGAATAAACTGAAACCATGGTTTGAAAAAAAACTGTTAGGTATCTAAAATTATCTAATTTGCTCTTTGTTTGTTTATCTTGTTTTCAAAACTGCTGATAAATAGTGATTCTTGATGAATAATATAGGCAAATCCCAGGATTTATACCAAAGTTTTTAGAGGTTCCATAATCCTTGGAAATCTGTGGTGGAAGAGAGGGGGTGGGTTTTCTGGTCTTTTTAGTCAGAAGCATATGGTGCACAAATATGAAATTAAGTAGTATCCTTTGCTTCCATCTGAGACATTCACTGAATGCTCTTTTTATTTCATCATCCTATTTTCTAAAATGCCAGATTAACATGAAAATGATGGGTTGTATTTGTTTGGTGGAACATGGAACAATCTCCACATACAATGGTTTGCATGAAGGGGAGAAGCAGGATCAGACAGATGCTGCCTTTGGCACAGTAGAGGAAGACGTTCCAGGTCTGTAATATAAGATCCTATGCAGAAACTGCTCTGAGGGTGCTTGTTAGGATGGAAGGGTCAGAGAGGGAGAGGCTGCTCCTTCTCCTGCCTCTTTCCCCTCTGGAGACAACAACCTTTGTAGAGGGTGTTCATGATTCCACAGAAGGTGCTTTTCTGCTGCCTCTGCTCTGACCATGTCAACTGTGTGAGGAGGTGCTGCATAGTGTTTGTGGGAGCTCTTTCCCTCTGACTTCTGCAAGAGCTGTGTATCCAGAGTAGAGCAGGGTTGGAAGAACAGCATGGGGAAATGAGGAGAGCAACCACAGCAGTAAGGAGCCATGATTCCTCCTCTACCATAGTACAGCAGCACAGCTGGATACAGATGGAGGCTGGCCACCGGAGTCCCTTCTAACTCAGAGTATTCCATGATTCTATGACCTGCCAGCGGTTCCCTCCTCTCACCAAACTGCACCATCTCAATGTACTCCAGCAGAGCTCAGCAAGCTTTATCAGATGTCTCAGTAGTGTGTCCTTTGTGCACTCAAGTCCTTCCTTCTGGCAAGAGATGGAAGAAAACTGGGGGTCGTCACCTGGTCTTACTGGAACAAATACTGTCATATGTTTGTTCCAAGGAGGACTGACCTTTTGTCAGTCTGTTTTCCCATCAGCTATTCTTCCCTCAAACTGTTTTAGCAAACATTTAGAAAAACTTCAAACTTCAGAAAAGTGTGGAAGAATCTTTCAAAGAAGAGGTTATTGACTCTGGGCTCCTACGCTTTCACATATTTGTCCATTTATTGGAGCAGTGATCTCCACTGGTTGTTAGAGGCAAACAAGACTTCACTTGTGACCAGTCCCACATTGGTGTAAACAGGAAATCTTTCTTTTGAGGATGCATAACTACTTCTGCCATATTGTGGAAGACTATGAGAAACTATTCTGTAGTGTCTCAGAAGCCCTGTACACCAAGGGCCCCTCACAATTTTTTTGTCCCACTTACATCTCAGATACAAGAGACTATTCATTTAAATGAGCCTTGTGTAGGTGTCTGAATCCTCCAGGTGTTGCCCTGTAGCACAGGGGAGGCAGGGAAGGACAGAACTGGGATGGCACCTAGAACTTTCGAGATGGTCTCTGACTAGGTTGCATAGACCCTAACCGTCTGCAATGCCTAACTGAAGAGCAAGAAGCACAAAACATTAGCCAGAATGTCTCCTGCTGCTCCATCTATTTAATCTGACAATTTACATTTTAAATTACCTTACCTGAGTTTGAAGTCCACCTCAGACAGTTGAGGACCACATACATTCCAGCTACTGACATAACTCCTTAGTCGAATGCCACAAACATCATCTTCTGCTAGGATTTTTCACTTCAGTCACTATTGGGGTGCACCCATTTGAGGTAACTTCATCAAGATGATGTGGTCAGCAGGAATAAATGTCCATGAACAAATATTCTGAAAACTCTTTTCACCAGTGTGTTGTGCCTTCCCTGCTCCACTCAACTGAGCAAGCTGATATATACCCACAGATTAAAGAGCAAGGTGGCCAATGGACTTGCTTTTGGTGTCACATTGACCATAGTAAACAGTTATGATGGAACTGCCTCTGGCTTTAATCAGAAACAACAACTGCTAATGAACTTTGTCAGTACTGTCTGATTTTTCATCATTCCCTGAGTTTACACTGAAAAAAATTTTAAGCTCTCTATTAGCTGGGAGACTTGCAGCTCTTTGCATCTTACTTGAAAAGGCCCTCAGGAGCATGAGAAATGCTAGGGGGGAATTTCTTAACTGTTTCTGACTCTTTTAAGTAATATCAACTGAAATTAATTAACAGATTTGCCTTTGGTTTAGAAAAATGAGTTTAAATTCGTAGAATAGGCACTGTGGCCATGAGAAGGATGCCCTCAGTGTTAACAAGACATGACCAATAGCACCTCCAGCTTGTGCATATGAAAGTCCTTAAAAAATCAATACTTCCAGTTCTATGGAATACTTAGACTTTCATCTTAGTAAGTAGGTCCCAGTGGAAATATTTGGGAATAGTGGGGAAAAAATGAAGATAAATACTCTTTCTATACAGTTTCAAACATTAGTTTTCTTATGCTCAGAGTGTGTTAAAATATAAGCTTTTCCACAGCTCTTCTACCTCCTACAAAATCTCTTTTAACTTTTATTTGTTATTTAAAAAGCCACAGGGCATATTCTCTTCTTAATACATAGGGATTTACGTGTGAAACTCCCTGTGCATCGAGGTGATAATATACCCCTTAATTGGAAGCTGTTTAATGCTCTCGATTTAACATTTTAATAGAAAAGTTACAAGCAGTCTGGCTGTGAGTGCAGCACTATTAAAATTCCCAGCCAGGACAGTAGTGTTTTTTTCTTTAAGTAGCTTTTTATTTGCTAAAATTCGTTGCAGCTTTCATTGCAAATTGGGGCCACTTTTAAGTTTCACTCTACATGATGAAAAAAATCCCCCGCGAACTTTAAAGCAATCTGAAGTTTCAAATAAAAGTAGAACTTAAAAGCTTCTTTGCCATGTGTGTTGCTCTATAGGTTCTGCTTGCTCAGTTCATTCAGCACTGAGGCAACTTTATTGAGTGTCTTATTGTGCAGACACAGTAGGAGGAACGTTACCCTCTAAGCTCTCCAGGACCACTTATGTGGCTGGAGTTCATTTACTTGCATGTTTTCAGACCGTTATAATCATACGAGAGCAGAGACAACACGGGACCTTCACCGCTTGGATCTCACAACCACTGTGTTGCATGAATTAAGTGATGCAATAACGGGGTCCAAGGTTTGACCCAATGACTAGTGTGTGCTTTACAGTTTTACAGGTTGTTTTATTTTTTTAACACTGCTGAGAGATAGGAAAATGCCTTCAGTGTCATGTCAAAGGCACAGAAAGACATGGGGACATATTCTTAAAAGGATTAAAAGACTCAGGTATGACTTGTGGCACCTGAATCCTGCCCTAAAGCCATAGAATGCAATTCTGAACTCTCCCCTCTCATACAGTTTTGAGAAGTGCTCCATGACTTCAGGTTCTGAGTATTTACAGCAAAGTTTTTTTGACTTTCTAAAGCTTCTGTGAATGCCCTCAGTCCTCTGTAGGCT
The DNA here is from genome assembly GCA_013399895.1 of Serilophus lunatus. Taxonomy (NCBI): domain Eukaryota; kingdom Metazoa; phylum Chordata; class Aves; order Passeriformes; family Eurylaimidae; genus Serilophus; species Serilophus lunatus. The sequence goes on along the minus strand of VXBA01002630.1, from coordinate 523,105 downwards.
GAGCAGCTCTGCACAAGGCTCCCATCTAAGTCCAATTTACTTTGTTACAAGGATGTGTCTGCAGCTGTGAATCTTATGATATGTTCTCTGGAAACCCTACGGGTATTCTAGCATCAAACCATCAGTCTACCCAAGCAGGTTAGTGATACAGACAAGCAGGAGTAAATTTTCAGTGGCTAAATAAAGGCTGAATGTATTCCCTATGGGTAAATGATGTCTGAATTTATTGCTTTATCTGTTTTAATTTGATGTATGTGAAACTTTCAGCAAACAAGTCTGTGTGTATGCATGAAAATGTAGTTTGTATTTGTATTTTCCTGAATCAGGCTACTGCTCCATGCCTTTTTTCCCTTCTCACTTGTTTTGCACTGTAGAGATGTGCAGGTAAAACAGAGTTTGCTCTGCTGAACATATACTACTTTAAGGAAAAATTCCTGCCTGTTTTTCTGTCAGCCCATAAATCTTCAGCTGCAGGAGGGGAGTGTGCTGATGTTGTGGAGGAAGGTTTCTGTACAAGAGTAGAGTATCTTTAGTGCAGGAGAGTGGATGTGGGGTGGGAGGAACAACTAGCCTAGGTCTTGTACCTCCCCTGGGCACAGCTTCTTGGAGTCAACAGAGATTTCTGAAGAGCTCTGCCAGGATGTGGTACTACTCACACCTATGGCTGATATCCATGTTGATAGACTAGACAACATGCCTGCTGCAAGTCTAGCTGTCTATTCTCTTATGGGGTTGGGGAGGAGTTCAGAGTGCCTTTCTAAAGCTGTATTTTGATAGATTTACACTTTCTAACTGATCAAATAGGGCTTGTGAGAGGGAACAACTATTTATATCAATATATTAACATAATTTAATATACCAGCACATCGTACTAAACTGTGATAGAGTTTCTGGGAAGATTTCAACTTGATTCAAGAACTTCCAGGAGTGTCAATTACACACGGAATTACGCGCAGAATTAACAAGGTTGGAAAAGACCGTAGAGATCATCAAGTCCAACCTTTTACCTAACTTAACAACATTACCAACACCAATCCATCATCTAAACCATCTAAACCATCTAAACCATGTCACTGAGTTCATCATCCAACCTATGCTTAAACACATCCAGGGACGGTGACTCCACCACCTCCCTGGGAAGCCCATTCCAGTGGGGGATCACTCTCACTGTGAAAAAGTTCCTCCTGATATCCAACCTAAACCTCCCCTGACGCAGCCTAAGACTGTGTCCTCTCGTCCTGTCACTGGGAGCCTGAGAGAAGAGACTGACCCCGCCTGACTACAACCTCCTTTCAGGTAGTTATAGACAGCAATAAGGTCACCCCTGAGCCTCCTCTTCTCCAGGATGAACAATCTCAGCTCCCTCAGCTGTTCCTCATAAGGCTTGTGCTCCAGCCCCATCACCATCCTCGTTGCCCTTCTCTGGACACGCTCCAGCAACTCAACATCTTTCTTAAGCTGAGGGGGCCCAGAACTGGACAGAGAACTCAAGCTGTGGCCTAACCAGTGCCAAGTACAAAGGAAGAATAACTTCCCTGGTCCTACTGGCAACACTATTCTTGATGCAGGTCAGGATGCCATTGGCCTTCTTGGCCGCCTGGGCAGACTGCTTTAAAGGATGACTCATGCCCACTACCATTCACTCCTTGTCTTCTTGTTGAGAAACCTACAAAAAAAAGCTGAAGGCAGACTTACTTGTGTGCTTTTCTCATTTGGCCACTGAGACTGGCACTTAGGCAGCTCTGCACTTCACAAAGGCTTTAACTGTCTTTAGATGGTATCAGCTTTTAGTTGTTCCTCATCTCTGAACCAGCAACCTGTTGGCTGTTGTATCCCCATTAAAAAATATTTTACTGGCCTTTTCTACTTAAAATACATCAAATGATTTCCATTTATTTTTAGTTTTCTGCTAAAAGATGAAAGCCGTCCTGGCAGAATGTAGTTTAAACTGAAAAATATGAAGGCACAAAGCCATGTGTTGTTGAGGGCCTTTCAGAGGCAAGGTGGAGAGAGCAATGCACAGCAAGAGCTCAAAGCCTGTAAAACAGAAACACCTAGAGAGGCTTAAGTCTCTCCACCCTACCGCATAGTTGAAAAGTCTCATTTAGGTTTATGGAGAAAAAAATCATTCTCTTTTCTTCCCTCCCTTCATTCTATACTTATAGCAAGAGTCACAGAGCTATTATCTAAATGAGGGGATCACAGAAATGTGTATTTTTGGTGAGAATTTAACAGTGAGCATGGCATTCCTGAAAAGGTCAGTGCTGGTCATTTAGTAAGGAGATTTGAACAATCAAAAGCTATGCAAAAATTAGGCTTCCATGTACATTAACTCCATGCTATTTCTCCTGATTCTTTTTTAAAAGAAAGACATGGTTTTAGAGGAAATAGATTTTTCTGAAACATACAGTATATATTGTCTTTCGGTACAGCTTCCAACTAAAATTTATCTCTTGCTAAATGCAGACTAAATGAATAGTGTGGAACTAATATATTTTGTGCCAAGAAAATAAATGGGCATGGTGCTAGACTCTTAAGAGTGTCACTAATTATTCACGTGATTTGTGGCATCCCTTCTCAGCAAAGGTATGGGGGCTGTAACTATGAAAATTTTTTACATTGTTCCATTGGAAAACATGCAGTGAGGAACTCAGCAGGCTTACAAACATGCCCTGCCTTCTTAATTTCAGTGTACCCTGAATGCTATTCCATATCCCAGCAATACTATAGTGCTGAGGACAAACCAGAGGTTTTGGGCATTCCTGTGTAGGAACCAAGAGTTCTTTCTTTTTTAACAATTTTTTTAACTTTTTTTTTTTTTTTTCTAAGTCCATTTCTTCAAANTATTTTTTTTTTTTTTTTTTTTTTCTGTGTGTACTTTGCAAACCAGAATTGTGTCTGGTAATTCCTACTTTTAACTTCCATACCATGAATGCAAAGGCGTACTCAGAAGAGTTTTTAGCAGGCAGCAAATAATTTCCAACTGCACAACTCTCAGCCTGGTACGGTATGTCTGCAGCTTCTGAGAAGTACAAATGGACATACACTGTTTTCCATGGTTTTGCAAAGAAATTAGGCCTTTTTCTTGGTTTTTAACTCCCCTTTCTTTTTGGCCATCCTTGGCCAGCATTTAAATGAACAAAGGAGAAGAAAGAAATGAGAGGAGGTGTAGATGTCAAGGAAAAGCGTAATGTTGGCAAGAGATTTTTTTTAACCTTCAGGGGTTACTAAAGAATATGAGATTACCACATGAGGTACATTGAGATAAAAGTGGAAAACATTGTGCCTGTGTGACTTCTTTTAAAGGAGAAGCAGTTTTTCACAAACACAGACAAAAACACTGGCACACTTGAGGACAGTTACCAGTGATGACCACAGAAACAAAAATCAATGTAAAACATTGTAAATAGTGTCACCCTGTTTAAGCCCTGAGGTGTCACTTTCATTTCTGGGCAAGTTACAATTGTAGTTTGATTTTGTGACAGTGCTTGATGAACGTATCAAGTTTTGTCACTGTTAGTATCTCCATTTTTTTGAAAAGGAAAAATTGTTTTGGATAGCCTATATTTTAGAATTGCTTTTCTCTTGAGGTAGTTGTTTTATTTTTGTGATAGTCTGTAAATTTCTTTCACATACTGTTACCATCAGGGTCTCCAAAATAAAAGTCTGGATGGCCAAAACTGGATGAGTGATAGCAGCTTAGGATATTTTTACCCTTTCTCATAAGTTTGTCTGGGCAGTGTAAATTCATATTTTTAAGGGGGTAGTAGTGTTCTTTTCTTTTTCTATATTCTCACTACAAGGACAGGAAGTCAGCAGCTACTGTGAAATGAAGCCAGAATCAGTAGGAATAGAGTTATTGTGCTTTTGTCTTTTATTATACAAAAAAATATGTTTGGCACCAGCATAATCAGATGGAGTGTGTTTGTTTCTGTAAAGCATTTAAAATGTATTACCAGAAAAATAACTAATGTCCATGGAAATGCAACACATATTTAGATATTTGAGTGAAAACATGCTGAAAGACAGGGATGAAACTCCATCTTTAAAGACAGTCTGCCCAGTAAAGACCTTAAGATGGTTGCTAAACTGGAGCTAGAGGAAAGTGACTCAAACGGGGATCCAAGTTGAGTCCCAAAGGGGTCTAAGCAAAAAAAGAGCAAGTAGACTGAATACTGTTATGTAAAATATCCTGGAAATTATTCACATTTTGTGAACTCCTGTTGGGGAAAAAGTCCAAGTTAGATTGAAAATGCTTAAATGAGCAGCATTAAGATTAATTTGGACTCCGAGTCACCAATTAGAAAATCTCTCTCTTGTTAAACACCAACCTCTTAATTAGACAATCTTGCCTTTTTGTTTTCTAACATCAACAAAATGGATACATTAGTGCCATATGAGGCTGCCTTAGGAGGATTAGCTAAAGGAAACTACATATTAAACTTCACCTTTTAATTAACTTTTAATGAATTGCTCTCACAACAGAATGCAGTCACAGAGGGACTCCAAGATGCAGGAGTTACCTAAGGTTTATAATGGTTTTTAGGGGGAAAAAACCCCCATCAATTTCTTTGCTCCTCATCCATTTCAGTTTAACTCATAGCTTGGGCTGTGCAGTTGTTGTGGGATATTTGAAAGGAATAAAAGCTGAAAAAAGTTAGACGTGTAACTAATTATATAAACATGCCATCTTTGTTTTTGTCAGTTTCAGTTACTGGGAAGCATATTTTCCTTATTTAGTGTTGCCTTTGTGCAGTTATATTAAGCCAGAAGAAAAAAAAAGACAGAAAAGCGGGGAGGGAGGGAGCAAGTAGATTCGCAGACACTGGCGGGATGCTCCAGCTGCTGGAAGCCTGTCTGGGCCATCCACACAGTGATGGCATTCCCTTAACGCACAGTCATCAGATGGAGGTGAGGATCTCTAGCCGGGTGAGTAATCACACATGGCATTTGCTGTCAGGAAGACAACTTTGGTACTGAGTCTAGAGATCATTAGGAATGAAACATCAAATGCTGGAAAACAAATGGAAGCTTAATCTTCAATGAAAGAGAACACCAGGAAAACATGGTTTTGGGTACTGATGTGCTGGGAACTGGCAGAATTTTACCTGTGTTGCATTCCCCATTCCTCAGACCCAGTGTGCTCTGGAGCTGCCATAAAAGGCAGCAAACCTCTCCAGCTGTGTAAGGAGCAAGCAGGCAGCAGGGCCAAATTTGGCATAATCCCATGTGTATCCAGCTTTTCTTGAAATCAGAAGCCGATCAAGACACGCTGGAGGCAGGATTTGGCCCACTGCTTTTAATTTAAGGTGCCTTGGTGGTAGGATGCAGGAAGGGAACTCCTCCTTTCATGGACTGCATATGTGACACCACACCCCAGAGCTCCAGCAGTGTAGGGCCACTGTCTTGTCACCTGCACCCTATGTCTCTTGAAAGCAGCAGCTATGTGGCTGATCAGCATGGAGCCACACCACCACTATGGGAACTGGTTCAGTGCAGTCAGATCAGAAGCAAACAAACTCACAGGAAAAATGGTGGTCATCAAAATCCACCCGGTTCCAGGGGACCTTTCCCTTTGCTGCTTGCCTGCCCTCCTCTAGTTGCTTTCTGAAAACATTTGCTCACACACATTTTTGTCAGCACAATAGCTTTTCTTACAGTGAACTTCCATGTGAGCAGCCAAGACAAAGGCATCTGTGAGCAAACTGAAATATTAATTGTTGTCTTTTGCTTGGCTGAGTGTTCGCCTTCCAACATTTGTCTTTGTGACACTCAGGGACTGCCCAGAGCTGTGGGATGTCCTTCTGCAGCCCACCCTGGGTTGGGCGATGCCCACCAGTGTGACCTCCTTTCCAGCCAGTCAGCTGCCTCCTTGGCAGTCCCCATGCTGCCAAAATTTGGGGTCCCTCGGCAAGCTTGCACACGTGGCTTTAAGCTGGCTGCTGTGCTTGGCAGCTGCGTCTTGGCTCCCTTCACCTACTGCAGCCAGACCACCTGAGAATTTGACAAGGGGGGCCCTGCAGCTTACAGGGATTGCCCAGGGGTCCCATGCCCAGAGATCACATGGGCCCAAGCAGGGAGGTTCTCCTGAGCCCCTCCAGTGCTAGTGGTTGTTACATCCTAGCAGGGATGGCTGGGGTGTCCCCGCAGGCCCTGCAGCTCTCTGAGGTTTGGACCTTCATATCTTGCTCCTCCCCATCCTCATATCTGTATTTATGAGGGTAGGGCTTTAGTAGGTCACTTTAGCTGTTGTCTCAGGCATTCACGGGCTCTGGCTAAATAGCCAGCATGTTTGTGACCTGTCTAAGCACGTGTATCAGCTCTACAAGGGACTCAGCACAAAGGGCGCTGCCAGGCTGTTTAACTTCCACTCTGAATCCACTTGCTGTGAAGTGCCCTCATCCCATCTTAATTGTTCATTTCATCCCTCTCATCCCCAAGTGGAGCTCCTCATTCACTCATTGAAGATTTTATAAGCTATTAATTATACATTGATTCCGTTAAGCTCATGATCCCTGTCACACTATCAGCTTTCAAGGGAGACGATACCTGACATGCTGTGAACACTGATGACGAGCTTGGTGGGAAGCAATGGAGGTATAGTTTCAAGAGAGGTGCTTCTGTGCCTTTGCAATTACCACCTCCACCCACAAATCCTTGGGACTCTCTTTCAGTCTACCAGTAAGTCAACCAGACCCAAGCTCGCATGACCAATATGTTCATGTCTCACAAATAATCACAAGTAATCAAATCAGGAACAATCTAAGTGAGCAATTTGCAGTATTTAGCTGAATAACCTTCATTATTCAAAAAACATGAAAAAATATCTTCAGAGAATAAACAAGTCACAAGCAGGGAAAAAAGCCTGCATTTGTCAGATAATTCCTCCTCAATGAATAATTCAACTGTTTACAGTAATTATTATTTATTATTTATAATATACACACTGACATAGGTGTATACACTGCTTCAATAAAAGTAATTACAGTAATTAATCATGAACTTATTTGATTAATGGAATAAACACAAAACATACTTTTTCTGCTCACTCTGTTACAGAACTGATTTTAAAAACACATAGTGGCCTAAGAGGTCTATATCCAAAATTATAGATAAGTTCCCTACAGCTCACAATGATACAATAAAACCTTAAATACTTTTAAAAAATGTATCCCTTGACACATTTTAGATATAAATTCTGATATTTACCTCCTTTAAGTGAGTTATCGTTTGAACTAGTAGTCCATCTTTCTGTAGGTTGCGTATTTAATCACAATGAAATGACAGTTAATGATAAAGATATATATTAGACCCGATTTTACAAATTTTTCCTGTAGGATCCATTGTTCATTTTGCTTAAAACAAAGAACAAATAGTATGCTTTCAAAATGGATGCTTAACAGGAACTAAAATACAAAGACTTATACTTAGAAAATAAAATCTAAAAAAGAAATTTGGAACTTCTGTACTCAATAGTTGAAAAATGATGCAGAGTGGCTAAAATAAGCCTTACATCTATCTTTAATTAAGTAATTTGTACCTCTTTATTAAAAAAAAATACTTGGATTTTTTCCTCTCCCTGAAACAGTCTGAATATTACACAGGATTTTGCAGAGTAGCAAAAACGAGACATGAACTAAAAAGGCCCTTGGAATTTGCTTCCATGGTACAGCTCGAGCCGTGCTCTGACAGATGCTCTGGGTATTTCAGAGAAAGAACGCCTGTTATCTGTTTTCGGGGCTCAATGCACTTCACCTAAAACTGTGCTGGCAGTATGCTATCAAGCAGATCGCTTATATATTGTTTCTCCTGTTTTACCAAGCACTTGTAAGGTCCCAGGATTTCCAAAGTAAAAAGAGTTCTTATAAAAAGCAGTTTATTTGTAAGGACAATATTCTGTGTAATGACCTCTGCAAAAAGTATCGGCAACATGCCAAGCAGGAGGAATCCTAACTTAGCCTTTCACTCCGTGGAGCTCTGGAGCTTGTGCTTGCTTTCGGAATGAAAACAGGCACATTGAAACTGGTGAGATAATGCATGTACTTACACATTTAATGCATGCTTACATACTTCAGTAAATCAGCCTCGACAAACAGCAAATGTTAAAGAATTCCTTAACCAACCTTCCAAAAAAGGAATTCTTTTTTTTTTTTTTTTTTTTTTGAGATTGAATGATTGCACAGCATCATGTTTTGGGCTTTTAAAAACACTTTTAGGAAAAAAAATGCTTTTTATTGTAAAATGCTTTTTTTTTTTTTTTTTTTTTGGCTTCAGTACTTTAAAAAGTGTCAACAAACCCACAAATGTTTAGCTCTTATTAATTATGGTGAGATAAAATTTAGTTTCATTACTGTGTTTCCCATGCACACATGAGCCCCATGAGTTTGTGACAACCTCTGTAGTTGCTCGGGAGAAGCTGTTAGCTACACACACAACTCCAGCACAAGTCTGCCAGCCCGGGGAGCTGAAAGAACATTATTAGAGGCTGGCAGAGGCAAACTGCTACAAGGCAGTTTCCACAGCTAAAAATCTTACAGTCACAAAGCACAGGCCTTTATTTAATTGGTCATCAAGAAATCAAGTTGGGATAAAGTTCCAGAAATCAAGGAGACGCAAGGCTCTGAAACTTGCAGTCACTACAGGGAAGACATCATCTCTGTTTCAAAGGTCCCAATTCCTCTGCTGAGCTTTTCAATGCTTGCAAGAAACGTGGTGTCTGGGGGCTACTGGGAATGGTGAGAGGTGATGGTGGGTTTAGTGTGAATTTCCTTCTTTTGTCCTGGAGGTCATTTCAGTAATTCCCAGAGAAGGCTTTAATAGTAAAAAGAAATATTAATTAAAAAATAGTTGGTTACATGTATTCCTGCTTTCTCTCTTTCTTTCCCTAGTGATGTGTAAGCTACTGTGTGAATACTGTTTCTGGAAATTAATAACTAACTTGTATTTAACTTGCTCATGTTCAAATTGCTTTTTGCCAAATGTCCCCACCTACATTAAAAAAACTGCAGTGCTGTCAACTCCAATAATTTTAAATCCAGCTGGTGGTATTTTAATGCAAATCCCTCACACAGACATATGTAAAGTGGTTTAAACCTTGCTTAAGTTCGTTTACCTTAATTTGGTAAATCATCAGTTTCAGATAAATCTATGTAAATTCCACTTTATGGTCTTAAATCCTTGGGCAGTTCTTCACCTACAATGACTGAGGCTTTAAGTCATACTTTGTAAACTCCACAGAATCTCTATATGACATTTTCCCCCTTTGTATTTCCCCTCTTTTGTTACTTACACCACCTATGATACTTGGATCCCAGAAGAGGAAGGGTTCAAAACTGTTTCGTGTCACTACAATTCTGATTCCAAATTTTAAACTTTTAAGTACTACATTTAAAAAACTTTGTCTGGACCCAAAAGCTCATGAAGGTTTGCTAATTCTTATGTTTGGTGTAAGAGAGTATTTGAGCATTTGGTGTATGACTTCAATATGACAAATCCTTGATGCTGGAAGAAAGGCAGGAAGAAGGAAAGGGAAGTAGAAAGGGGAAGGGAGAGAGAGAGAGGGAGGTCCTCTTACTGAAATGCTAGTGAATTAAAGAACCTACCCAAGAGAATAACTGCAAAAGTTATTGTTCTTTTGTTTTTTGTTGAAAATGCCACTAAGAATGACAGTTACTTTTTTAATGGGCAGTATTCTAAATTTGATTCACTTCTTATGCCATTGTAACTAACTTTTTTCACAGATTTTGAAATGCTTATTTCAGTTTGTAAAGTATCATCTATCATGCTTCTCACTTAAAAAGCTGTTCATATAAAGGGAATTAAAATTATATCTGTATTTTTGCTGGAAGTAGGCATGTCACTATTATGGGAATGTTATTCATACAGATTTTGTGTTGTCGGGCACTGCTACACAAGGGAAATTAATTGGCTCATTTAAAAGGAAAAAAGCTTCTTATCCGCAGAAGAATCTCCATCTTCCTAAGACCTGGAAGAGAAATATTTTAAGAATTATTCCAAGAAGTAGGAATACATAAAGTTAAGAAAATGTATATCTCATGCTGAAGAAAAAAGGTCTGCAGAAATGAAGAAAGAGCTTGTGTTACAGCCGAGTCTTCCATTGCTGCTACAGTTAATGTAATCTAGAATGATCTAATGAATAAATGTTAGCTTTTTTCCATTTAAATTTTGGATGCACAGCATTCTGCAGTCAAAAAGCAGATCCCCCTAGGACTTGGGCTGATTTACAGTCTGTGCCTTTGGAGATTCTCAGAAATCACTTCCATGGTCCCCTGGCAGCAGCTAGTCCAAACCGAGAGGTAATGCTATTGATCCCATCAATGCAATATTTTTGCAGTTTCCTGGCAAAATTCTCCCTCATCTGTGACTTGGACCACACCACACCTGGAGTAGGTTTTATACAAACGAGTGAGAAAGAAAGTAGAAGCAAGTTTGCAAATGCAACTTTCCCTGCTGCTGAGCTGCTGCATCGGCTTGCTCTCCACCTGCAGCCTTAGGAAGGATCAGAGCTTGGCTGCCGATGGACACTGTGAGCCCATTAGGAAGCTGACACTGGAAATGCACTGTCTGCTCTCAGCTGCATTCAATTTGGGTTCTACTGGCACTCGAGAGCCCTCCAAGCATGCAGAGCACCACGAGAGCTGCACATCTAAACTTCTCTGCTCGTCTTTCACCATGTATCACTGCCCTTTGAAAAGGGTGAACCTTCTGCTCGATGTGTCCCAAGTGGGGAGGAGATGCTCTAACAGCAGGCGAAGGAGTCTGGGATCCCTGACACAGGAATATGCAGGAATATGTTTGCAAGTAATCAAGGGGCCCCCAGATCCTTGTATTTAAATTGATGCCAACCTGTTCTGGAACAACTTCCTGTTTTCAACAGATGGAGGCACTAGGGAGATGTCTGGATGAGAGTGTATTTTTTAAGCAACCAGCTGAATGTGGTACCAGCACCAATTCTGGTTGGAGGGACAGGGCACCCCACATATATCATGGGATAGGAACACTAAGAATGATATCCCCATCTCTTTGATGTATTTCCAGGCATAGGCAGGCCTTTGGAGATGCTCCAGATGAGTTCTGGGGTGTTGATAATGTGGAGGACAGGGACCAGGAAGGAGTGAGACTGGAATGGCTCAGGGAATGTTGGTGGGGTTAGGAAAGGAACCCCAGAAAAAATCACAGAAGTAGTGGTGTGCCGTCACAGTTGCTGTTGGGTTGGCAGCAGCCACCCCACACCTCAGCTGGGTGCCCTACTGCAGTTGCCTTAGGGACGGGTAGATGTGTGAGAGGAAAGGACTGAAAAACCACCAGCATTGCAAAGGGCTAAGGTTTGCTTGTCCATGCAGCATATCATCCAGTGGGGCTGCTGCCGTTGGCAAGAATTTACACAGGCCAGTATCAGGTTCAGCTTTTTTTTTCCCATGGAGTTGTTGAAGTCCCTTTGGAATATTAAAAGCCACATCATGGTGTTATACATATTAATGTGTGAGGATTTTTTTCTATTGTCTATACCTTTCAGTCTAAGTCTGACTGACAGCCTTATCTATAATATCCAAGTCTTAGGATGGTCTGATTTTCAGACAGGCTACCCTTCCTCTTTGGCAACTTTTTTAAAATTTATTTTAAACTTTTTATTTTTTATTACTGAATTTCTGGTTTTGGTGACTTTTATGTCATATAATGTATAGCTGACAAATAGTACTTATTATCCTGACTATTTAACATTTATGTTTCCTAGATGCAAAGGGCAGAATACATTTGATTGATGCAGAAGCCAGAAATGTTGATATTTCAGGTAGATTGATTTGTCATAATAAAAAGACATATGGCTTTTAATGCGAATTTTTACTATATCATTTTAACCTAAGGTCAACATACTAGTTAACATTTTTTAAATATAATATTATGCTGCTGAAATGTACAAAAATGGGGGTTTTTTGTGTTTTTATTTTTATACTACTACACGGTGCAAATCTTTTTGTTCTGCTACAGAGGGACTATTGTTGGAAGAGTTTTCTTATTTGATAGTCAAATCAAATAAATAACACTAAACCATATATAAGAGAAAAAAAATTCTTGACTTTTTTTCCTTTCCCCTAGTAGCCACGTTTGTAGCCATATTTATTTTAAGTAGCCTTGGGCAAAAAGTTATGTGCCTCATTAATCTAAATCGACCTTGCCGGATTTTATGGCAACTGTTGTTGCTGTTGCCACATTATGTATGCTTTTTCCTTTTGTTCTTCAATATAGTGCTTATGAAGCTAAGGAACAATTGTCACTTCCTATTATGTGAACTAAATGTACGAGAATTGATGGGGCTTTCTACCTAATGTTGTTAGCCTGAACCTGGTTTGTTTATTTAATGAACAAAATGTCACAGTGTATCTGCATCCTCCTGACATCTGAAACAGTGGCAGCTGCTGGTGGCAGATTTCCTGAAACTTGGGTGCAGAATTAACCAATTCAATTTGCATGTTATCCAAAAAAGAAGGGAGAAGGGAAAANGGGGGTAGAGAAAATGAGAGAGAGAGAGAGAGAGAGAGAAAGAGAGGCTGGACTCCCTTTTGAAAACATTCTTTTAAAAAGCATGTATTTTGGGCACAGATGTCCTGAGGACTATTGTATTGTGGGGGGTGGGGAGGAGCCAGTCTAATCCTGACACATAACGTACTTCAGCGCAAGTAGATTTAGAGAAGTTAATTAAGATTCAGGGTTTAAATATGATACCGTTACCAGATAGATGCTGGGTTGGTAAATAAAAACTCTTTGTTGCAGGAGTGTTTTAAAAACTGTAACCTATTCTTCCCTTCATCCTCTTACAGAAGGATTTGTTAAACAGGATGCACTGATTTTGCAGCCATTCCACCCAGAGAAAAGATAGGGTTTTTTGTCTTCTCAAAGTTGGAATTCATACACATAAATAAATGGTGACAATGAATTCTTAGAAAGTGACAAAGTCTGTGGGAATCACTGAAGACATTCACACTTCCCAATTGCTAATCCTAATAATAATTGCTAAATTGCAGGTTTTTGGCATAATCATCCTAGAGCTACAACCACTTTTTTAGCTTGGAATCATTGGCAGAAAATTATGTTTACCAGGCACCAGAAGTTTCAAAATAAAGATAAATTCTCCTCTAGATTGGTCTAGTTTTAGCTGTTCAGTGGAAAGGCAACACTGGGTCCACACAATCTTCAATCAAAGAAAGAGCAAAGGCAGCCACCCAGGTTCTTGTTTAGGGTGTTGTGTGCATCCCTCATTGAGGCCAACGCTACCATCACGCTGCATATGCAAAGGAAAGAAAACACAATCTTTGGGTATATTACATGACAGTGCAGGGATCTGAACTACTTGGTAGAAGGCCCAGTTATGAGTATGTCTGGCAATTAAAAATAATTGGGAAGCAGGTTTGCCACTAACTCTTCCAAGAATGCCAGTTATGATATAATGATGTTTCATTAGACATGCTGAAAGCTGTGAGCTCCGTATGGCAATGGCAATTAGGAAGGATCATAAAGAAGAAAAAAAAAGAAGAAGAAGAAACATTAAAAATATCCCAACTAAGATTAGCATAGCATTTAATGGCCACTTCATTAGCTAATTGATTTCTTATTAGTTACAGGGAATAGCCCAGTTAGGGGCTCTGCACAGCTAATTAACAGCATTTACACAATTAGTCAGTTGCTCATTTTGTAACCAAACATTCTTGGAATCAACTGTGGCTGTGATGCTTTGGGCCATTTGATTAATTTTATTTTATTTTTTGCTAATATTGGCTTAACCTTCAAATAAAAAATTCACTCCCTAGGGCCCCACCATATTTAATCACAACATTAAACAAGCAGAAAAAAATTACGTCACAAAATCTTAGGACATGAATTAGTTCCTTTTTCTTTTGTTTGCAAGTTGTTTTATTGGTCCCATGAAGTCAATATCATTCAATAAGCAGAATTGTCTGTCTTCTCTCCTGACAGCTGAGTTTTTGCCCATCAAACATTATTATTTTGCATTTGGCAAATGGAACACATACGTATTTTTTTGCTTATGTATTGGGAGAAGAATGTAGGAGGTCTAGCTGAGATATTTGTTTCTAATGCAGTTGCTTCCTACTGCAAAAGAAATGTATTTAGTAGAAAACTCACCATTTAATAAAAAGCATGTTTTCACATTAGTTTATACCTCAAATTAAAGGTGAATGAGGAAAATTGCATGATGTTATAAGGGTCAGAAAGAGACAGGCTGGATTTATGTTACACTTTCTTAGCAGCTCTGAGAAAATTGTTGACCAAGAACATAATAAACAATAATAATAGCATTTAATAAAACAAATAAACTTGTCTGTTTATTTTCAGTTTATGGCGGCACTCCATAATCTCATATCACCCAATTATTATTCTGGCAAACCTGATTTCCCCTTCGCTCCCCAGACTCCTACGCACCAAGAAGAGCCAAACTCTGATCTCGCTGTAGGCGGTAATGATATCCCCCCGATACAGGGGCTCTCCTGTGAGACAGAAGCCTTTTAGCATTGATGCATATAGGCTGTTAGCACTGTAAGAAGACATTGCATATGTGAGCAGAAGGTCAATGTTTTCACTTGCCAGTTTTCATCAGCACATCGGGATTCTGTATGAAATTACCATACGCTAATTAAATAAAACCAAGACCTCATGATGATCAATCAGGTCAGAGATGATGCTGAATCATCAATATATTAGTTATTATGTTTTGTTTTTCTTTCATTTCACTTTTTTTTTTTTTGTTCTTTAATGTTTCCTCGCAATACATACAAAATGGGAAATAATTTTCATTTACCATTACTGTATTAATTGCAGCTAATGGAAAAACACTCTCTCAGACACATAATGGTAATTATTCTACTTGTTTCTCCTTTTTTTTTTTTTTTTTGCTTTTAATGAGAGTTTATTTTGTGTGTTTGGAAACAGTGAACTATAATGGATGGTCATTTCAGTATTCAGATTTTTTTATTGTATACATAGATAATGCATTTGCTTTCATTCCACATTGTTTCTTGTTTTGTTGATAATGCACATCTTATTTAGTTGCTTGAAGGGATTTTGAGAATCAAGAAAACCTCCAAATTACCTAATTTTAAAGTGACATATTGTCAATTTAGGGCTTTTTTTCTTTTTTCTGCTATCAAAATCTAATGTATCTGGAAGCTCTTTCTAAATTCTGAGTGACATCTACAACACTCACACTGAACTTCTTTGTCCTTATATTAAATACAGCAGAAACAAAAAAACCTCCCCCTCAAAAAAAAAACCCCATGGATTTGTGAGGTTTTACCACATTCCAAATTATTGAATCACTGAAAGTGAGCATTTAGGTGTCTGTGGGGTTCTGGAATTAATCTCTACAGGATCAGACAGTGCATCAAAAGGAGAGGAAGAATTAGGGACTGGCAGTCTCCAGCTTCTGCTGGAGATGGGTTTTTACTCCATTTAGTTCCTGCAGTTTGCTTCTCTGAGTTACCTGGTTGTCCATACATCTAGCAACTACTCATGCATTTCAAAGGATGACAAAATGTAGTCTGCAATTTCCATGGCTGACATCCATGATTCTCTTGCTTTGCCTTTTCAGGCATAAATGCTGCACAATTCAGCTGTCCTTCCCACGTCAGCCTATGAGTATTTCAAGATATAGTCTCAAGGTCTTCCAATTAGAAAGCAAGACAAAACAAAATCAATTTCTGAAATTCTTTGCCATCAGGACATATAACCTTCAGACAGCTTCCCCTGTTTGTGCAGGATTCAGCCAACAGAAGCTGTATAGCAATACCTGAGTGATGCAACTAGTTAATCTGAAAAGCAAAGGAAAATCCTCACTCTTTTTCTTCTAGCCCTTTCCTAAAAGGGACAAATATATTTCTTCCGTCTATGATGGCTTAGAAACCATTTTCTTACATGATGTCTGTTAAACTTTTCTAGTCCAGTTGAGCCCTCCACTGGAGCACTGTAAGTACAGTAGAAGCAGCTTTCTGAATTTCAGTCTCATATGGCAATTTTGTGAGCTGCATCACTCAGCAGTTTCTTGTTGTGTTGATTTTGGTGCATTTGCAATACTCCGCTCCATAAGAATAAATATAAACTCTCTCAGTCAATTAAAAAAAAATCTCTTGTATGTATCTGTTCAACCTAATTTGGCCCACCATTTGTTTCCCAAATGCTTTCCTTTTTTTTTTCCAGGAGCGGGAATACCTGTTACCTGAGCTGGTCTTGTTGCTCTTGTCAAAACATCATGACTTGCTGGCACACACAGAAACATACATTTAATATGCATATCTGTGCTGGTGCTTTTAAGGTAGCCTGTGCAGCTCTGTCCCATTGCCCATGTGCAGAGCTGACTGTTGGTATTCAAATAGCACAAGTATGAAGGTGTGCAATTTAACCATCTTATATGGAACTTGGGAAATGAAAATGATATTTCTGGCTCTGTAAGATGTAGAAAATTCTGTGTCTTCTTGCTTCAGTTTCTCCTTCTGTACAATAGTTACATTAAACCCCTGAATAGACCCCCTTGAAGGTGCACATAAGACACAACGTTGCTGTTTATCTCTGTTTATCTTCCTCAGCAAGGAAGTCTAAGCCTCTCTGGTCATTGCCTTGTGCATACTGGCTCTACAGGACATGGTGCCTGCAGCTCAGGGGGTTGGCTCTGTCTGCTGTCACTGAGTAGGGGGTCATACGGAGAATACTTGCTATTGCCAGCAGTAGTCAACAAAACACACTGTAATTTATTTTTTTTCCCCCGGTCATAGCTATAGTTTCTCTCCAAAGAACAGGAAGAGAAAAAGGTGTTGTGTTTCACCCACTGCCCTCCCACCCCTCCCAATATCTTGTTGTTGATGATTTAACATTACTTGGGGAAGAACCACTTCACTTCATGGTTCACTTCCTGAAGCCTCCCCCTGTCCCAGTCCTCATTCCCTATTTAAAAAGAGACAGAGCAGCAGTTTTTAATGACTAAAGAAATCTGTCTGTGTGTGTGTGACAAGTAGGGTTTGTCAGTCTTTAGACTGCAAAATCACTTCTCTTCTCTGGAGCTGGCTATGTTGTTCTGCTTCTGGAAAGAAAAAACTAAACACAATTGTAAAGGTGAAACAATGTTATTATGATAATTTGTTCTGGTTCTGGCTGGGGTAGAATTTATTTTCTTTGCAATCGTTAGTATAAGGCTGTGGGCACACCTGGAAACTCCCAGATTTTAAACTTTTCCCAATACCCCAACATGACGACTTGCAATATAGCCAGCACCAGCAATTTTCAGGAGCCTCTTCAGAGGCTGATTAAAGGTGGGAGATGGAGGAAGTGCGAGGATATTTGGAGCAAGTAGTTGTGTGGTGCTTGGTGGTCAGCTGGGGTGAAACCACAGCATGACCTTATCAAATATTATAGAAAACATTTTGTTGGGAGAAAGAATTAGCCATTCCACAAATTCCCTGCAATTTTCAGATGTGGGAAACTAGTATGCTTCCCGAGACTCAAAGAAAGGAGTCTAAACTCAATAAAGAACATGAAACTCTAACATCCCAATTGCAGGATAAAACAGAAGATGGACAAGATATGCAGAAACTATTTCTGGACCACATAATATATGCAGAGTCAACAGATGATGCATTAAAACTGACAGCACAAATATATGCTGCCTTCCCTTTCAATGCCTCTCTTACCACACTGTCTCTCCCTGTAATACTTTCCTTCACTCTACTGATATAATCAATGTATGAAAAAACCCCAAAAACAAACAAACAAACAAAGCCCAAAAAACCACCACTACCAACCAAAAAAATCACCCAACCCCCCCCCCAAAAAAAAAAACCAACAAACAAAACAAAAATGACAAAATGAATTTGGTATTCAACTCTGCTTGGCAGGAAAATCAGTGATGACCAAAAAAGCCCAATGATTCTCAGAGAAACGCATAGAAGGGGGTATGATATGACGCTAAATGGATAAATAGCAGAATGGAAACAAATAAGAGTTAAATTATTATCTTGGGGTACAGGTTCACTGTTATGTAGGTGAACACCAATAAAATCTTTATACATTCCCAGGAGGCTCTCACTTGGACCGCTTGTGCTCCATATATACTTTCTAAGGAACACCCATTGCTCTAGTGTGATCCGTCATGCTGCAAAAGCAGTGGGATTTCAACATTTAATCCAGCAATAAAGCTGCTTGGATATACATGACATTTTCTGTTTCTCTGCTGAGTTGATCTCTTATCTCTATAGTTGAGCCTATTTCTTAGCTATGTTTGTCTGAACTAGAACCACATGTTTAGGGAGGACTTGAACTGCTGAGCTACCTAAATCCCAGAGGGCAGCCCAGCATCTCTGCATGTAGTATTCCCAAAGACCTCCACTGGAGAACTGGGGATCCCAATAGCAAGCAACAAGTTGGGGAGCATGTTTAGCAAAGAATGAGCCTGTGGTCCTTAACTGCTCTCTGAGGACTCTGAGAAGGCCGGTGCCCAGCTGCACCAGCTGAGCCCTGGTTGTCCCTCACATCCTTGTGACCTTGATCCAGTACAGTAAGTGATGTAGGAGGTAACCCCAAATGGCAGTAGTTCTTGATGTCCAGGGCATTAACTCTTATACTTTTATGAAATCAGAAGGCGCAAAGTTCTACTTGCGTCTTAAGGAACCATATTAGAGTGGGGCTAGGTGGGTTGGTTGTCAGTGGAGGAGAATGCACTGCCAGGGAGGGCTCTCACCCACTCAGTCCTGCTGTCTCTACCATGCCTAGGGCTTGTGACCCAGGACTACGTGGTATCCCACCAACTGGTAGCAGCTCAAGACCACAGACAGAGTGAAGATGCACTCAAATGTTGTCCAGAAGTGAGATGCTGATGAGGTAAATGGCAATGGGCAGATTGGTTTTGTCTCCTGTGGAGAGGAAAGTCTGGCTAACTAGTCTCAGAAGAAGTAATCATAGCAGATGGAAACCAGTTTTTTGAGGTATGGGCTGATTAGTCTGGTCTGAAAGGTATTGAACTAAACAACAACAAAAAGAAAAGGTGGTGAAGGAGAGAGAAGGCAGGAAAATCAAGATACCCAGAACAAAATTAATCAAGGTGCCAGGAACCTGAAGAAAAGTCTCTAATTGCTTCCAGGATTGCAAAAAGCCCAGTAATAAGAAAAAGGGAAAGGACTTGCTCCCTGATTAGTGCACACACACTCCACTTGGGTTTATAAGCCACCAGAAGGAATATTGGCATGAGTGGAATGTTAAAATCAGTGGTACAAAACTTTTATTCAAGGACTGATGGAATTTGCATTAAAGAACAGAGAAAAGTAGTCTACATTGAAAACAACATCAGCTGTCTTTGAATCATTGCCAAGTACTCTTAAATGCTTATGGGCTGCTGTTCTGGAGCATAAAGCAGAAGATAGGGGGCTGGTGGTGCCTATTGCTGACTGCCAACTCCCATAGAGACCAGGATGACTGGCTGCCTAAACACCCGTCTATCAGGTGTAGGAAGAGAAAAGCTATGCTATCATGGGGGATTTCAGTCTGAGTGACACGTGTTGGAAGTTTCATGCTGCCAAGTACTAAAATAACCTTGAAATTTTGCAAAATTACAGATGACAATATTCTAGCTCAGAAAGGGTGACAACCAACACAGGACAATTTGGGATTTGGCCTCATCTTGACAGACAGAAGCTGAGCTGGGAACTAAAAGTCAGCAGTTCGGGTTTGCTTTTACTATGTCTGTTTATGCAAACAACATAGAGTACACATCAGTGATATATTCATGTAGAGTTTCTCAGAGTCTCATTTCACAAAAATGGAATAATTAAGATATGAGTCAGCTTAGAAGATGTGAAATGATAAAATATGAAAGATTAAATTCTTTTAAAATGTTTTGTAAATAATCCAAGAGCTAAAAATCTAAAGTCAAGAAAGAAGGTTTGAAAACAGTCAGGTGCATATGGGAGGACAAAACAATAACAATTAAAGTACAATATATGGAGAAAAGTGAATAGCAGTAAGGATAAACTGTTAAATTAAGAAAACTGATGAGGAAAGCAAAAGATACAAAGGGAAAGATATAGCTAGCAGAACGTAAGGCAGTGGAAGGAGCTTTTGAGTATCTAAAGAGCAAAAGGAATCTCAATAAAAGTGCTGTTTCACTAACGATTTAGACATGGCAGAACTGCCAATAAGAGACTGAAATATTCAATAAATCTTTATGTACCCTGACTGGAGAAAGAGAGAAGAAGAAAATGTATATAATTAATGCAAAAATGTTAAAATAGGTCCCCCATTCACAGTGTCTAAAGGTGGTGTTAAATTATAGTTACCAAAGTAGGTCTTTTCATAGTATCATGTCTGAGAGTTGCAGGCTATGAGCTAAGAAGAATGATGGATCATTATTGCTGAGTTTCAGTAAATTGTGTGAAATAGTAAGACTTCTGAAAAAAAATAAATAAAGCAGATGCACCCATATTTAGAAAAAGCAGAAGAGATATCTCAAGTAATCAAAACTGCTGGATAGCATTCCTTGACAAAGTAGTGGAAGAGCATATATGGGACCAGATTAATAATAATTTGGAAGGAAATGCCATTAATAATTATTTATAGAAGAATCTTGTCAGACTACCTCAGGATAAATTTTAATGTGATTACAATTTTGGTTGATGGAAATACTAGTATTTCCAATGTAATAAAATTCCAACATTATTGCATATAGGACCCCACATCTTGAATAACAAATCAGAATGTTATAAAATCAATGTCATACATTAAATAGACTGAAAATGTGTTCAATGGTGCATCCAAATCTGATAGTAAGTAGGAAGTCTCCATGAAGAAGGTACATTCCTTGTTTGTTTGTTTTCTTGCAGTTTTCCATTTTTAGCAATAGCCTAAGTGTCAAATGTGGAATTTCTCACAGCTGAGACAACAATTTGTATATAGCCACTGATAGAGAGAGAAAATACTGGACCTAGTCAAATGAGAAATACTTTGGGGTAGCTGAATGCAAAACAACCAGTCTGCGAACAAAACATATATTATGAGTTGCGCTTCCAGGGGAGCTCTGCTTGGAGAAGTAGAAAATTTTGGAAATGGTGTTTGTACTTTTGGCCAGGATGAAAGTCACTTGAGCACGACCTCCCAGCATGGCACTAAGACCAGAAGTGCTAAAGCAGTTCCTGCTGGTATTAAAAAATAAAAACGGAATAGGGAGCAGAGTATTTCCACTGTTCTTGGTACTGAGGCTGTGCTTGTTGGGGTCCTATGTCCAGATCCAGTGCTCAAAATTCAATACAGTTGTAAAAAAAATTGGCATGAGTTCAGAGAAGAGCTCTGAGAATAATTAAAGGATAATTAATGGGAAGAATATCTTCCAAGAGAAAAGGTTAACAGTGACTTGGTGATAGCCTGTAAGTACCTCCACAAGGAAAAGATTTAGGTAATACAGAGCTTTTTACTCTGGCAGACAAAGGTACAGACTAATAAGACCAGTCACAGGAAAATGAAGCGAGGCAAATTCAGAACAAAAAAAGAAGATGCATATTCTTAACAGCAAGGATAATTAATCATTTGGAATTATGTACAAAGAATTGTGCTAGATTCTTCATTAATGGAGGATTTTAAATCAAAATGAAACTTTTTTTTGAAAGAGTCGCTCTACTGCAAGCACAGCTTTTAATCTTGAAGCACAAATTGTTATAGGGAAGTTCTAGAGGCTCAATTGTATCGAAAATAGTGAGACAATCACAACACTTCCTCTTGGCTCTAAAACCGGTCAGGAATCTACATCAATTACAGGTTTATATGTTTCCTTATATATCACTTCAAAAATTTAATTTTGGTTTTGAGATGAAATTTGGTTTCCCACATATTCACAGGGTTCCAGGTGTCAGGGCTTTAAAAAACATAGTGCAACAAAGGCAAATGTAAGAATTTTCAAAAGCAGAAATAGTAGGGATTACTCTCAGGATGAGATTCAGTTTTAAAAACACAGCGATCAAGAGATGAAGCACTCGTTACAGCTTTTCATTTTACAATTTTATTAGTTCAAATCCCTTAGGAATGAATATTCCTCACTGGCCTGATAAAAATTCATAGCAACAAAGTTAATAAAATGTCTCATCACCTGACACATGTAGCAGAAAATATTTTTAAAATCTGTTTTACAAAGTAGTCCCCCAAGCTCTTGTGGCAGAGTCAAAGCATTAACTATAAATAGTCAGAGGTAGTGAACTGCCATCCTCTGTGCCAAAAGGTGACCTGCTAGCCTTCAGAAGATAGTCAGGAAAGAGCTGCAAAAATGGTTGTTAAGAATTGAAATGACAAATCTGTGCCTCCAGTTCTATGAATCTGTGAATTATTATTTTCTAGAAATCTTCTGGCTTTCACTAGTATTTATTAGACAAACTATCTCCTAATTTTAATGCTATCACCAAAGGCCAGATGCTACTATCAGATCCCTGTTATTTATCTCCAGAATTTGGCTTACATTGAATCTGCCATCTCTTTTGGTATCTTTCCATCCATGGCAGGCAACACCACATTCCATTGTTGGGAATCATTCCCTCTCTGTTCTGATCGGTATTTAGTGACTTGCATGATCGGGGTCTTTATGGAAGAGCCTTAATCATGTGCTATAGTCAAAAAACAGGTATATATCATAGCCACAATCAGGATGGCGGATTATCATTCAACAAGCACAGTGTTTTCTTTAAATAAGTTGGTGACTTCTCCCTTTGGTCTTTGCTCACAGATATACTCTTTCCAGTGAAGAAGTGAACCTGAATATTTTTGAATGCTTCTGGAAGGAGGCTAAATAGCTCTATTACTCTTTTGAAGACATCTCTAAGTAGTTTTAATTAACTTTTTATGCCCTTCTTTAAAAAGGAGGGGAACATCTACACTTTCCAAACAATACTGTGGACCTGTGCACCCATATTTCCATGTTCAAATCCTGCAAATTTGCAGTCATGCTGAGTCACTCCATACATCCCTGACATCAGGATGACAGCACAGCTATGCACTGCAGAGATGGGTTGCATGAATGCCAATGGTACTTAAGTGCATCTGTTTCCCAAAGCAATTGGGCCTTAAAGAACACAACTTTTTGCATCTTGCATTGCATGTTGGACATGAAGCACAATGAACTGAAGGTTTATGACACACTGATCTGCAAAAGACTTTCCTCTAGGTACGTTTGCATTTATACCACCCTTCACTGGCAAGCATTATTTCCAGCTGGGGTTGTGCTCTCTTCCTGAGTGTGCACAGAGGAGGCTCCCAGCAATATTCAGTCTGAGCTGAAAATTTCTCCCTTGCAAAAAGCAGGATGTGCCTAAAAAATACTGAAGAATTTCAGCTCTGGTACTATTGTATAAATTGCCTTTTTCTGGTGATCATTTGTCTTCATTCTGTGCTGCACTGTAGTGACTCGTCTATCCAGTACTCTTTATGCATTTTTTTGGTAATACACAAATGATTGTGTAATTAACTTTACAACATCTGGGAGTTTAAAAAACCCCACAAAGCTATACCAAAAAAACGTTACAAACGGGAAATAACCATGAGCATGAGATCATCTCTGTATCATTGTAGACTTTTATTAATGTTTGGCTCAAAGGGATCATTTTCTCTAGATTCTTTGGAATCTCCCTAATTTTCATTGACATTCTGGCAATATATTAAACATTCTCATACATTTAATTCAGAAGTTCATTGTTTTCTTTTTCCTGTTGGTTTCTGACTCTTTCTTAAAGTAAAAGAAGAGACTCTTTCTCCTTTCACCTCTATACAGAGACACCTCGGATTTGGCTCTTGAGTGTGTTAACTAGGGCTTGGCATCATCCTTAACTGGTGCAGAGAGGTGCTGCTGGCTCCCTCCCGTATCTGCTGCTGTCTAAGTGGAAAGAAGGAGAATAGGAAAAAGCATTTTTGGATGGGATGAGGCACACCTGGGCTTGGCTAGCCCTCAGCTGGCACTGTGATTCTTGTAGTCTGAGGCAATCTGGTATAAATTAGAACTGACTCTCCTTGGGTACAGGACATGATCTGTGTCAAGAGGTCCACATTTTGTGTTATGTTGAATTATATGATCTGATGGTTGATGGACACCATCACAAGAAGAAGGGGAGACAGAACATGCCCTAGGTAGCATAAAATTTTGATTTGCGTCAGTTTCGGAAGGCCACTTTACTCTTGGGTGGTGAAATCATGGTAAAGCTATGACACTTATCTCACCAAGTGTTTATACCATATGAGGACATGTTTTGCCTGTGCCAGAGAAGACATTAATTTATTTTTCTAATGAGGTGCTGAAATTTCTCCTTGTATATTGTGTATCTCTTTAGATAGAGCCCTGTTCTTCTGATTAACAAGCTTTGTCAACATCTGAAAATCTGCTTTGCCACATAATCAAACACATTTGTTAACCATTTGGAAGGATGAGAAGATCAGAGCTCTTCAATAGAAAGGCACATTGCATGTTTTGGAGTGTGGAGGAAACAGTGGTTTGATAGTGCAGCCTGTGCTTCTCTGAAAGATCTCTGCTGGTTCCAGCAGGCTGGTCAGCTTTGAATTATTCTGCCCCAAACTCTAGTGACACAGCAACTGGTCTTTCCAGCTGTCTCTAAAAGTTCCTGGACTCTCTCTCTGGTTTTACAAATCCTGATGTCATCCTTATTCTCCTTGACAGGAGCAAAGCCATGAGGGAACTGCAGCGGAGCTGCAAGTGGAACAGTTGCAGCCCACTGTAGGGTGCCCCTGCCCCAGCAACTAACCCTGCTACTGCCAGTGTTCACCATTGTCTGTGATCTCTGCAAGGCATAGGGCAGTTGCTGGCTACAAAAATTTTGGTTGGTGCTGTCTATGGGTCTTCCTGTTGTACACAAAGGACACAGGTATTTCTGGTTCCTGAGACCCTTTCTGCAGGCACAGACTTAAAAATGGACTGAAACCAGGGTGCTGTAACGAGACAGAAAACTAGATTTTTTTCCCCCACTTAACTACAATGTTGTTGTAATAACTGAGAAGTAGTGGGCCAACCTGCACACCTGGGGTGGCTGTGAATGGCTGGTACTGGTTCTTCAGGAGAGACTGGCAGGGAAGATGAGGATGAAAGGGGCTTTTTGTCTCTGTGAAGACTCAGCCTGGGTATAAGGATCTCTTCAGTGAGCTGGATGGTGGAGAGTGTGTGGATAAGGGGAGAGGCCTGTAAGGGGCACATCATGGTGGGAGGGTATTACAGGTGCACCATCAGAGTGAACAAGTGGATGAAGTCTCCAAAGATCAGAACCAGGGAAGTTTAACATCCCTGACATTTGCTGGAAGGGCAGCATGGGACACCAGCAGTCCAAGAGGTTTCTGAAGGGCATCAGGGATAACTTCTCGAAAGAGGTACTGTGGGGACTGACCAGGGATAGCTACCTCTCCTGTTCACTGACAAGGGAGGATGCATTGGGGATGTGTGGATCAGCAACTGGTGGGGTGGGGGGGTCTTGCAGGCCAGTGAGGAAGGAGAGTAACAGAGAGGAGATATCATACTTCAGGAGAGCGAATTTCAGCTTATTTAGTAAACTGATAGGTGGGATGCCAGTGGATACTGAAAAACAAACGAGTTCAAGAAAGCTGACAGAGTTTCAAAGACAGCATTCTCCAAGCAAAAGGACAGTGCATTCTGGTACTCACATAGACAGGGTAAAGCTCAGGAGACTCCTTTGAGTAAGCAGAGAGCTCATGGTGGAGCTCTAATGCAAAAAGGCATCATCCAAGAGGTGGAAGCTTGGATCTGCCATGAAAGAGGAATACCGAAACAGGTAAAGGATGGTGTCAAGAAGGCCAAACCTTGCCTAGAAATATATGCTTCCAAGTGACATCAAATGTAATAGGAAGAGTTTTTCCAGCTACACTGGTAGTAAAAGTTTAATCAAGGAAAATATTTGCCCACCTCTGAATGAGAGGAGTGAATTAGTGACAGTGGACACAGATAAGGCTGAGACGGGCAACTTTGCCCCTCTTTGCTGAAACTGACCCTTGTACTGCAATCTGTATGCTAATATAACAGGTTGCTATGAAGTATTCTGTCATATTCATGATTTGTTTTATTGTAAAGTCTTTCATGTTTACCTTTTTTTTAGTGCCTGAAGTACTGATGACCACAACATCTGGAAGCAAGAGGATAGGAAAAGGAAAAAAAATAAATATTTGTTTGTTCTATTTTTACTCTGGTTCTCATTACTTCAATATACTTAATAATAGGGGCAGATTTAAGTTGAAATTGCATTTGTATACTGGTTGAAAAAAAGAAGACACAAACACACAGGGGCTTCCCAGTGGTCACTTGAACTTCTCCAGCTTGTGGAGATGTTTTCCACTGAAATAGTTTGTGGGGGTAGAACTCTTTTACACAACAGGACTTTATTATTTCTCTGCTGAGATGCAACCCTTCAGCCACAGGTGCCTGTAAGATCACTGAATTTTTCCCGCATTGTTCAGCGGGTTCTGAAACTGGACCTGAAGCCCTCAGGAGCTGAAATTGGCTTCCCTAAAAAATTAGATGCTGCTCTTCCCCTCTCAGAGCCTCTGACTTCTATGAAAGGACAGGAGGATCCTGGTTCAAGTATTATGGAAATATCCTGAAAAAAAAAAAAAAAAAGACTAATCTGGGATAACATGAACACTCCTGTCCGGACTGAAGTCATCTTCCATGTCACTGTGTATAAGTGCATATATCCCAAGCTTTGAGGTGACTACAGGCTGTCTGGCTTTCTCCCCTGAGTGAGTGAGCTTCAGTGTGAGAGAACAGGGCCCCGGATCCAAGAAGTCAGGAGGAACTGAGCTAGTAAGTTAAGGAGGAATTTGGAATGGAGAAGGGAAAATATTTGGCAAATGGAAAGAGGCCAAAATGTTCCAGGTGTAAGGGACAGTATAAAAGACAATGCAGAAATGAGCAGGAGGGGGAGAAGTCTGAAAGACAGGGAGTTTTGTTAGCTGCTTGCTTCGAAGTCCCAGAGATGCTCCTAACTTTTAACCTCCCACTTTTTTTTGAGGAGTGAGGTCACTATTAGAAAATGTCCTAGGACTACAGCTCAAGGCAGGAAAGTTCTGTTTAAATATACAGGCTTGCTGTGCTAAGCCCATAACTTTTAACAGGCCAGTTGTTTTAACAAGACCTTTTTCAGGGTGCAGACCTATTTTATGAAATAAGTTTTGGATTAATGCAATGGAAATGCGCTGTTTTTATAGGTCAATTCTCTATTGTAAATTGCTTCTCACTTGTAACAGATTTTTATCCCCAAGCAGGTTTAGTCTTTTAACAGGAATTCAGTAGATGGACACACAAGTAGTTCAGTCTCAAAATAAAAGCTGCTTCATAATGCTGACAATAGTAGTGGACCTTGCTCTAGTGGCTGGATCCTCATCATCAGTGGTCAGTTATTCATGCTGAGTTACCACCCCACTGCCAGTCCCCAGCCAAACCAGCGGCCACGAATGGCTGTTCTTAATTACAGTTACCTGAAGAAACCCTTAGCAGGGGTGCTCTGTACTGAGAGACAGCAGGAATGTTTGTCCTATGTCCCTTTCTTCCTCATATAGCCCTAATTGGACCTTATGCATCCCTGGAAGCTTTCCCTGTGCTGAGAGGCTCTCACCTTGCTGCCCGCAGCAGGAACTGAGTGAAACAAGCTTAAGGGAGCTTCATCCTGAATATTTCTCTCTGTGCTGAAATGATCACTGGTGACATTTCCCAGGATGCAGGTGGATGCAATTCACCTCACCTAACTCAAATCACATGCCTGCAAGATGCCTGATGTGGGCAAATTGCCTGGGCTCCCCCTGCACCAGGAGGAGCAGCAGAAACCCCAACAGGCGAGTTACCCACTCCTCCAGCTGCCGCTGACTCCTGCCCTGCCATGAGTTGGTGGCTTGGTCTCAGGTGGAGCTCTCTCCAATCATAGCTCAGTCTGAACATCCAGCTTTAAGCCTAATGTTAGGAAATGAACACCATAGCCTGTTGATGGCCTCTCGCACCCTTTTTTTTTGGTAAGGAGAGAGGCATCTGCCATATAGAGGGTAGATTTTTTGGCTGTGCCAGAATTGTACCTAGGAATCAGCTGGGGGACACTATTGCATGGACAAGTGGTTCGCAGACTGATCTGTTACCTCTCCAAACCTCTTGCAATATGTCTGTTTTGGTATTGGTATATTTTATGCAGATGTCTATCGATTATGTCTTTAGCCCTTTATGTTCTGCTTACTACATGTGACTAATACTTTTCTGTAAATAAGAGTAGTCAGTGTAGATGGAAGCTTTTCATGGACTAATAAAATTGTTTCCTGAGTCCAGAGGCAGGAGATTGAAACTATTTTGCTAAATTAAGACAAAGCAAACAACCTCCTCGCTTCAAAACCATAAAGTGTTATTTCATCTTGCTTTGAAAGCAAAACATTTCCACTTCTCTTTATGAAATTACATTTTGGATGTACGCTAATATTTTTTAAGAATAAAAGAAAAAAATTAACCTAAGAACCAGGGAAAAAAGGTTTAATCACATGTTTAATGAGGCATTCTGCATTTATCAAAATTAATTTTTTGCTCTGGCTAGAAGATTTTTTTTCTTTCATGTTTTTTCATTTGGCCTCCACCAGGAAAATTTAACTGTGCCCTAAGCTAGGGTTTATATGTTTTGAATGCTAATGGCCTCAGGAAGAATAACTCAATGTAAATAAGTTACATCTTCAAAATTAATGAGTTCTGCTAATTGAGTTTATCCAGGTAATAAAATTCATCTAATAAAATGTATCCATCAAATATAATTTTTTCAGTTCTATAAAAAATATATGTTTCTTCTTCTGTATATCGTCTGTGTGGAGATAATGAATACCTTGTGACATTGGGGTCATAGGTCAAATCCCAGACCTTATTACAAATCTAGGGAAAATTACTTTTTCACTGACCTATAGTATGACCTAATAGTCTAGGAGGAGTTAAAGGCCAATTGTTCATTCAGCATCACCAAATAATATATATATAAGTGCATATATATATTTAATAACACTGATGCAATGAAAACTTACTGCTGTAGATATGGATTTACAGCACGTCCACAGGGATTTCTCATGCAGATCTCAAGATGTCAAAAAACAACATAACAGCAACACTCTGAAGTGCATGTTTGAAATGAATGATGACAGACCTGGGTGTGTGGGTTAGGGTTTTACTGTTCGTCCAGTGATTTGCCATAGCCCCAGACAGTGCATCTTTAATATCTCCAGACAACAAGACTTGTCACAATTTTAAGGATATGGGTTAATTGCAGCTACTTTTGCTGGCTGCAAGGAGATACAGTGTTTGAGGACATTGCTCCATGCAGCAACACTGCTAGCTCCAAAACCTATCCAGGACATGGCAGCCCTTTGCTGCAGTCTCACCTGGTGTTCAAGTATCTGGGACTGAACTGCAAACTTGAGCTGGGGAAATAATCCATGTCCTTAGAAAAACCTGTGGAAAGAATTATGGGGAGTTTTACTTGCTCAGCTCTACAGCACTGCCACTCACGTAACTGCACCAGGAGGGAAAGATGGCTCTCGTTGCATGCAGGGCCAGGATCAGAGAGCAGGGCTGAGGTAGTGGTGTGGACACTGAGAACATTTCAAAATTACACCCTAAAAGATTACACCAGCCAAAGGTGCTGGCACTATTAAGAGAGCAGTTTAGACGTGAAGAGGATGCTGCTGCCTTTTTTGTGGCACTGTCCTACATCAGCTATTATCTGGCCTTCATAAAAGCCTCATGTGGCCAGAATAGGGGAGCCTTAAATAATCACACATGTTTTCCACATTTGGTTAGTCCCCTTTCAAGGCTCAGCCACTTTCTCAGCACACAGGTCATTTGCACAAGTCTTTCTCAGTGAACTTTTCTCCCAACTCCCTTCCAGCCTGCTGCACAATAACATCTCCCATGTTTCCTTCAATGTCCATGTTGAACAGGATCCTGTGCATTTGAACCTGCCCTGATTTGCAGGTCTGCTGCCCTATAATGACTGACAAACAGGCCACAGATTACTTCCATTTTATGACTTGAGTTTAGGGAAATTGAGCATCCTAATTAAGCACAGATGTAAGGTTAAAGTGTACAACAATCTGGACTGGTTTTCATTTAAGTCCTTTTCTGATTCATTTGGTTCCATAGGAGAGTCACAATTAGAAAAAAATACTTTGTCGATGTTGAAAGACACGCGATGTAGAACTGATTGGATTAAATCTGAGTTCATGTGAATTTTGGCAAATTCAATTAGGAGAGGCCCTTGCAAGTACTTTGTGGAAAACCTCCAATGGCTTCTCAAACTGTATTTGGATTTTCCAGTCCATAACACTGCATGTGTTGACAGGGCACCATCCTGACATAATGTGTCAGCATTACAAACAGGTTCCTTTGCTTTGTAGGAACCATAAGGTCAGAGGTAGAGCAAAGCTGCAAACCCAGGCTCATTCGAAGATTCCCAGACTAAGCAAAAGAACGGGTGAGTATGAGTTACAGGGCAACATGAGGAAATACCTCAGTGGAGGTTTTCAAACTGCTTGTAATGGTACAGAAGTCATACGCTAGATGTGAGAGCTTTCTGTAGCAGGGGTAGCTTTTTGTGCAATTTTTTTTCTCATGACCGGGGAAAAGGACCCTAATTTCTGGTTATAACATCTACATCTAAAGATTTTAATATTTGATTTTGAAATGTTTTGTGAAATGTGTTTCTGCGTCTGAAAATGGTAAATCTAATACTGCTGCTTTTTGACAGACATCAAACTGCTCTTGGATTTAGTTCATAACCTCTTTGTCCGGAAAATATTCACGTAAGTACCTGTGTCAAGCTGGATCTACTTGGCGGCTGGAGGGTCATAGTTTGAATTTTGTCCAAACCAAACCTTGCATCCTCCAACCTCTGCTCCCCAAGCAGGCAGAAAGAAATATCTCCCTGTAATAAGACTGAAATGGTTTTCTTTTTTTTCTGACTTTGTTAAAGATAAAATCCAGCTCCTGGCTTCCCCTTAGCTACACAGGAATGTGCATCAATTTCAATACTGGTAACATATGTCATCAGTTTATATTATTTTTAATAATCCTTTGTTCTGACTGTGATGGCAAAACATGATCACCAGGACTCCTTGTGTTTTGTATGAACCAACAGACAAACAAGCATAGCCTTGTTTTTAAAAAGCAGTTGTTTTCCTTCATGTAAAAATATGATGTTTTGTTACTGATGCAAAATGGGTTTGCCTTTCTCAAGTCTCTTTCTCTTCTCCAGTCAGGCATTGGAAAGCAGTCCAAATCAAAAACAAAGCAAAACAATAAAACCAGCACGTTAAAATCGACCCCTGCAATACAGTCAAAATAGAAAATAAGACGAAGGCTTAGCAAAAGGACCATGGAACTCTTTTACTATTTCCCATCTCTCCCCATGGTTCAGGACTGTCACATGTGCTTGATGGGGCTGAAGTCCCCTTTTGCTGTGGCTTTCTAAGAAGCCTCTAGCTGTATTAGCTTTGCCTAAGTGATTGAACTGATTTCTGAAGCTTAAGAAATACTCATTTCTTTTTGATTCAATTTACAGAGATCCTTCTTTTTTTCTTTCTCTTTTGTAAAATATGGGGGGAAAAAGTCACTTCATGTTTTTCCTGAAAACAAAGAAAGCAAAGCCTCCCACCGTGAATCAAGACCCCTCCCTCTTCGTCCCTCTTCTCCTAAAATGACCAGTCAGAAATATCTCTGTTGCGACAGAGCAGTTATTTAGGCTGGAGCAAATGGGGCTGGGGCTGGCTCTGGCTCCTCTACATTGAATACGAGTTTCAGCCATGCCAAGATCAATGGCTGAGGTTCCTGATGAGGCTGGGTCTCTTCACAATGTTAGCTTGCAGCGTCTTTGGTCCTGTCAGCTTCCAGTGAGAGCAAGATTATACCTTTTCTGCATTCAGACTCTCCAAGTCAAAGCTGTTTCTGTTTTCACCTTCTAACAAAATTTTTGTATATTACTGATTCTGCCAGCAGCAATAGTTGTTTACATTGACCCTTTACGCTGCACTTTCCTCAATGCTCATGGCACTCAAATTTGTATGAAAATGTGGAAATTTATCTTGCTGATGTAACTCAGATTCCTGATGTTATTGACAGTTCTCCCTTGCAGCACAAATTTCCCTCTTGGAATCAACTCTGGGCTCCAGTAAGTCAGTGGTAATTTTTTCTTTTCCTTTAATCAGTACAAGATTTCCTCTTTCGTTTTCAGATACTATCATGATCTTGTTCCTTCTTTTATCACCTCTGCCTGATCTGCAACTTTCTTCCTATACTCCTTAAGTTCTCTTAAGTTATTTTGTCCAATACACTTCCACTTGAAAGCTGTACTGTGGCTGAAAGTCCTTGCAGGGAAGCCCAGGGAAATTTTCTCTGGAGAACCTTAAAATAATACATGCAATCATCTGCAATCTGGTATACCACAAGGTAGAAGAGGAAATTACATTCAGATCTTTTTCTACCATTACAATTGATATAGAGATTAAATTAGGTGGAATCTGAGCTGACTTTTCCACCTCTCTAAGTCCTGAACGTGTAATTATGTCTCTGTGAGGAGAAAATGGATAGATTTTGTATGACACAAATATTCTTCCCCTTATCTGGCTATCACAAGCAATGAGGTCAACTTTCCTGATATTTCTTTGGAATGATGCATACAAATCTTATTAACAAATTAAATGCTATGAGGAAAATCTTCTTGAAGCTTAGCTGTAGTTTTTGGGAATCCAAGATTGTTTATATTGCAAACTTGAGGATGACCAAGCTTGTGATTCCTGTTTGGAAAGAAATTTTTCCTTAGAGATGCTTTGGAGGCATGTGGGAGTGGCAGGATTTTTGTTTGTGTTTTTTGGTATTTCTTTGTTTGTTTGCATTTGATTTTTTGTTTGTTTTTTGGTGTGGCTTTTTTTGTTGGTTTTGTTTGGGGTTTTTTTGTATATGTGAATTGTTTGGTTGCACCTTACTGAATTGTGGATTATTAAGTTATTTTTTATTTAATTACTTTTTCAAATCCTCTGTAGCCAAACCAATTCATACTGGTATAGCTTTAGTAAGTTATTGCTAAAGTAGTGCACAAAATGTTGCAGGGTTATTTCTTTTTTTCCCCTCCTTTTTTTTCCTTTTTTCTTTTTCCTTTCTCCTATTGTGAGACTTTGTACAATTAGCAAATATAAAACCTCTTGCCTCTTATTACCATTAAATTATATAGATTTTGAAGTTACTTTCCTAAAATGGCAGCAACGGTACATGTTCCACCAAAGTCAGTTTCTGAACCATTGCCTGGGATTTATAAAGCTAAGCTTTACTGAGTTGTAGGACATGACTCCTGAAGCAGGTCTGAGTCATTTAGGTGTACTGACAATATCTACTTTTAAGCAACAACTTAAACCTTCAACTGTAATACTTAGCATCTTACGGAGACCGCTGGTGGGCAGATAGAGCCCATGAAGCGCAGCTCTGTTAAACTGTATGTAGGATAATACCTAACTTAAGAACCTTTCCTCCTTCTCTGTAAGCTATTATATCCTGTATAAATTTCTTTTATCTGGCTCTGTCTTCCTTCAGTGTACAGAACGTGATTTCTGGAAAATGCCTTTCAGAAACCTTGAGACAGGTATCTGTCCAACTTGCAAAGGTTTTGCCTGGGTATGATGTCCGCAAACAAAATTTGTCCAGGAGGATATGTTTTCAACCCTGTTGAATAAAAGACAGAATAAAAAAAACCCCTATTCTTATTATCATAAACACACCAAGCCCATGCCAAAGCTGACATGGCAACAGATTTCAACACATTCAGTGTTGAATCCTTGTTAATTGGCCTCATTCACTTATGCACAAAACCCAGCTCCTACTCCTGCATTTCCCAGGCCATGGTGTGACTTGGTACAATTCTGTATACCAATTCCAAACTCATTAAGGAAAAATCTAAACATCATATTACTCTGCTTATTGTATATGCGCATGGAAGTAACTAATGAAGTCTATACTTATGCCAGGAAGGAAGGGGAAATTTGCAGCCCTGTTGATACTTTAAGCAAGAGAAATAACTTAACTAGATGTGCAGACCTCTCTGCTTACCACCACAAAATGGATTCTGCCTTGTGTTTTTGCAGCAAAGCAAAGAAGCAGGACCAAGAACTTTTTTAGAAGTGTCTTGGATAAACTAGTTTGGAAATGCACCAAACTTGTAATTTCTAGGGAACTGGTTAGAAATTTTCCACCTAAATTGGAAATTATATGAATGGAAAAAGATACTGCCAAAGTGTTAGGAAATTATTCATGCCCATCCTCTGTTTTTCTACAGTTCTCTTTCAGCCTGACTTACTTCCTTCTGGAATCACTGGATGTCCCTCCCCTGGATTCCTTGGAGCTTATCTGATCCTTTGCTTTTTATCTGAGAATTTTATTTGGAAGTATTTTAGTTAATGTAAAAGTAAGCATTTATTATACAGGGAATAAATACTGAAAAGCAAAACTCTTTTATATAAAAATCATCCTGCTATGAACTACACACAAGCTAATAAAACTCTTATGAACACATAAGGGAAAGGTAGATCCTTCACTTTTGAGTGAATATCACATGTAAGACCTTAGCTACCCTGAGATCACACTATGAAAACCTATTGTATACATCTTGCATT
Source organism: Serilophus lunatus (assembly GCA_013399895.1). NCBI lineage: Eukaryota > Metazoa > Chordata > Aves > Passeriformes > Eurylaimidae > Serilophus > Serilophus lunatus. The sequence goes on along the minus strand of VXBA01002630.1, from coordinate 488,383 downwards.
GAAAACAAAAGGTGGAACTTCATTGAAATAATCATTAAACTATTTTTCCTATCCTAACTACAGCTGTGGGGCATGTTTCTATGGAAACGGTTTTCCTTATGTACTTCTCTATAGCTGAAGGTCTCAAATGGACCTTCTGTCTACTCATTGGTCATTTAAACTGCAGATTCTGGACAATAATCTCTAAAACAGATCAGCTGAGTCTCCTGATATGTGTCAGAAAACATTATCAGGAGGCAAAAACCAGTTATTGCAGGTTCCCATAAATTTATAGATAATCAGGTCCTTAGTGACAAGTTGGCATCTTAAGTGTAGGGACTGTACTGAGGAGTTTTGATTAGAGGTCATTGTCCTATCCAAAGCTGTAACACACAGCAATGAATTCTGAGGTTTTTGCCTTTGCTGTACAAAGATTTATGTTGCTTTGATTTGAATAATTTATGCTGCATATTGCATTCTAGATACCAAATGCTAAAACCAATTTGTTCTTTGTGACATAAGTAAAACACTTGCAAAATTGCTGATTAAGTGAGCCACACACCTTAATATTTTCCTTATTGTAAAACATCGCTGTAGAAAAAGGCAGCATAAGTAAAGCTGATATTCCTAGAGTAATATCTGACAGTACAAGCTAGTTTGTAGATAAAGCCACATAGACAGTGAAACAACTGTTCTCTAAAAACACGGGATAAATTACCCACCTTATTTGATATCCTCAAATTATAAGTTACTAGTCCGTGCCGTGCAAGTTGTCTTTATATTATTCACATTCAGGGACACTGAAATGTAAAGGTATACAAATTCATTGAATTTTTTTTATGCCCCTGTACAGAGAATAATCTGTGTATGAATAACGCAGAAGCAGTTAGAGTTATAGAGACTGATACCTATATGAGTGAGTTTTATTCATTTTAGTAGAAGGCGAGGTACTTTTACATTTATTATAAGAACTGAAAGGGTTTGTTTTCAAACTGTGGGATTTTATCATCAGTAAAGCATGGGCCACAGCTATGCACATTATTACCAGAATAAAACTCTGTTACAGCTACTTCTAATAAATTATGAAGACAACAGGCAACAACTTTTGAGTCCATGGTAGTGCATAGGAAGGTAAGACTCATCTTGCTTTATAGCTAGGAATGACTCTCAGAGACCTGCTTGGGATTCTTCTGGACTCGACGATGGATCTTCAGAAAGTGAAAGGCAGCTATCCCTCTGAGGGGGAGCATGCAGCATGGGCTGAGAAGGGTGATACAAGTAAAGCAGGACAAATTCCCCTCTTGGGGTGGTAGCAGTATGGCAGAGGAACCCCACACCACCAGCTTTAACTGGACACCTTACTTTTAGATAAGTCAACTTAAGTGATGTGAATGCAGTTCTACTTCTCGCTACCCATTATCTCCAATGTTATATTTTAAAATGTGATTAATTTATGCATTTAATTTAAAATCAATTTGACTTTTCATCAGTTACATTCTCAGTTTACTCTTTATGTTTCACTCAGTTCAGACAAAATAAGTCTGACATTTTACAAAATAATTTCCTCTTTCTGGTTCCAGTCTGTGGCATGACATTCCTTGGATTTTTTTTTTCATAGAGAACTTTTATAGTTTATATTTATATATAGCACATAGCTAAGAAGTGTATGTCGTATGTAAGTGCGCTTGGGTCAATCTGCCTGGGTGGCCGCACTGAATTCCAGTAACAGGGGGCAGACAATAGTAAGCAAGGACTATGTGTCAAAACATAGCTTTGCCATGTTCAGGGAACAATTAGGAATTGAGGACAATGTCCCAGTTTAATATTGTGGGCAAACCTTGTGTGCAGTCCACACACTCAGTCCCTGCTGCTGCCACATTTTGGAAGGAAAGGTCCACACTATAAAAATGGCTACAGATTGCCTGAACTCACCATTATTATGATGTTTATACCAGGGTGGCATTTTCCTAGAATAACCAGGAGTTAGTCTAACCATTTGAGGGTCTGGTCATGGCCTCCTGAAGGAGTCTGTATGTGGAGTAATTCCATTTATTCCTGTGGAATTTCATTACACCTTTTCCTGGGCACTGAAAAGAGGAGTTTTGCTTGTTTATTTGTCACACCTCTCTCACATAAATTTAACTCCAACGCTTTTGCTATTGTTCAAATAGGTAGGGCTTTTACTTTCCCCAAATGGGCAGTTGGAAATGTGTGGAACCCTGAAAGCTTTGTAAAAACACGTTCAGCATAGGGAAATGTCGTTAATTGAATTGCTGTGGACAACATTGGCTTAAATAAGGGGAAACCAGTAGAAAAAGAGGATCCTGAAAATAGTGAGTTTTGTCAGAAGAGACCTAAATAAATCGACACACATACAGACAAAACCCCCCAAAAACCAAACCCAAATCTTCTTGCCTTGTATATGCTTCTGAATCATTACCAGACACTTTTCAAGCACATAGTTTATATCAGCCATCTGAGAATACTTCAGACCAATGAAACATCTCAGAACAATTACAGGTGGTCTTTACTGAAAATTTAAATACTTTTTTTAAAAAAAAATAAGGATTACTTATTGGTAAGTTACAAGTACAAAAAAATTGCAGAAAAATATTAAAAACATATGTACTTATTCCATTTTTAGGTCTCGTTTGTTTCATACTCTTTTTTAATACCCTTTAATACTCTTATGTCCAGACTACTTCCAATTACCTGTGCAAAAGACAGTTAAGGACATATGGCCTAACACTACCACTTATTATACTGCTTTTTATTTTTCATTTTCTTTTGTTTTCCCTATTTTTATCATACTCATATATAACCAAGCCTATTGAAGCTGTAGTTAAGCCCCATGCATCTGCTTAAGCTTACTCCCCTCTTCCCAATAGTCAAGACAAATCTCTGCTAAGGTTAAATGTGAAAAAATGAATAAGCAAAAAAAAAGTTGCATTAAAAAGAAGGCACTCTAGAGCTGAGCAGAGCAGTGGGAGCCAGAAATACCTCTGGTCCATGATCTCCTTTGTCGCTGGCAGAGGCCAGTTGTGCGGGAGAAGCTTCCAAATCCAAACACTGATATCTGCATGTCCCTGAGCTCTGAGTGCTCATCCCCGGTGCTGGAGACCCTGGTCACCTGAACCTGTGCCAATGGCCTCAAACCTCCTCAGCTATTGAGCTAAGTCTCTGCTGGTTCTCGTCACTTTATCACCAGTGTATCACTAGCTAGCTACGGTTCTGCATTTTCTGCTCCAGTGGAGAACCACCCTGTTGAAATGGTTTGTTTTCATCATTTATAAATGCCTTTTTCCACTTTTGCTTTAGCACTTTCCATGTCAGTGTGTGTTTAAGCTATCAACACCTGTATCTCAACTTGCCCTTTGAATTATGTAAGAGTTGTAAGGGCTGCCTATCGTAATGTCATCTTCATTAATCAGCATTTTAATTTTGCAGTATATTGCTGATACGAGTGAAGAAATGCCTGATTTGGCTTTGGCTTTCACCTTAGATGTTTGCTTACATCCTTTAGCTACTACTTTCTGTGGGATGCGGGAATCTGAATAAATTTCCCTTTAAAACCCTTGTGCCAAATTTGGGTCTATTTCTTATCCCCTCTATTAATTAATCTGTTATACTACTGCAGCCTTGCAGCAGCAATATAGCAGAGCTCAGGGTGAGACCTTATAAGAAGAAAAGGTAATTTTATTTTGCAGTAGATCTGGTCTGTCTGGCTCCTTCTCTCACACTTGCACACTCCCAATGCCCCAAGTCTTGGGTCCACACAGCCCAACTAATGTTTCCAGATTCCCAATTCCACGACATGCAGGACAAGAGAAGCAGTCTAGTAACTCCTTTTTATATCTCTTGGGATTTTACAGTTGTGATTCTGTTCTGGTTTTTCATGTATCCACTTTTAGGAGTTGTCAATGATTATGCTCTTCTCTCTCCTATGCCATTGTATCCCAGCTCTGGCATCATCTGAGGTTTATTCCCTCATTTGCCTCTTCTGACTGTTTTGAGGCTCCAATACCATTCTGTTCCTCCTTTTTTTCTGCTCTTCCTTGTTTTCCAGAACTGAGAAGCTCCACGTAGATCTGGCATGACTTCAAGGACCTGCTACTCTAGATGCCAAAGCCACATATCCCTTCTACCTTTTCTTTTGTCTGGTAGTCTCATACCAAAACATCTCCATTAAGACTGATTTTAGTGTTTCTGTTACAGAGTTCTGCACATTCAGGATGATAGAGAACTGTAGGAGACCTTGGTGGTCCCCAGGAATGATTTTCATAGTTCTCTTGGGATCAATTCCTTCTTTGAACTTTTTAGTGGAGCTCTGGAACTTTACATAACTCTCACAGAAATCTCTGCTAGATTGTGCTGGGAGCAATTGTCTGACACACAGTGAATCTACTCCAGTCCATCTGCTTTTTCCTTTGCAATTGCCTTAACTACTGAAGGCTTTTGGAGAAGGGTTTGCAGCTCTATCAATTACAAGACTGGCTTATTTTCACATTTTGAGACAGATTGCATGTGCTTGATGCTCTCTTCTCTCTGCACAAAAAAAAGAGACCTAAATACAGCAAGTATTTGGCATCAGTGGAAGATCCTAAAATATCTGCTCATAATATCTTTTATTTACTCTTCTCCACAGTCCCTTGTGGAGAAGAGACCTTGATACTATCAAACAAAGCAACCCGTCACGCTTGCTTCTGTGCAAGGGAAGCACAACAGTAGTGTATCTCAGTGATGTCTACATTAGCAAGCAGCCCATCCCAACAGGAGCTGGTCTTTAGAGCAAAATAGCGCTTGGAACACAACTCCCATGTCCTCTGCATTCTGGTGAGTTTACTTTGGTTTATGTTTATTCACTTCCAGGGGAATTACTTGCACTACTAATTGGTGTGCACCAAGTCACCTCCTGGTTACACAGATTCCAGAGGGGCCTCGTAGTCATCAGATTTATTCAATGAGCATGCTCCTGGGTGGAGCCATGGTAGCCCGTGGTATGGACTGGGTACAGAATCCTCTTCTTCGGGAGTAAAGAGGAGAGGGATTATGACTGGAGGGGGTGGAGTTGTTTGTATAGGCTGCAGTAGATGCCTAATTTAAGTACCGACATAGAAGGCTGATAGCTATAGCCTTAGAAGATATGCATGAAGATATTCTCTGTTAAGGAGAGATTGAGAAAAGGCCCTTAATTAGATGTTTTGAATCGACCCTTTGAGGGACCTTCTCCTGCCCCTGGGTGTGGCAATGAGAAAGTGATACTAGCTTCAGGAATGAAAAATTTAAGTGTGCTGGTACACTCAGCAGTGTAGATGCCTGTCTAGGCTCTGAGATTGGACTCCTAAGCGCAAGTGGGGAGATTACTATGTGAACCCACCTGAAAATCCGTTCCTAAGGTCAGGCCTTTGAAAACATCTAGTGAAGAAGTCAGGCTAACTGAGTATTTCAAGCATAGTGACACATCTAAATTTGTTTCCCACTCACAAATGTCAGGCCATCCCCCCACGAGTGTCTCACTCCAAGATCACTCCATGCTGGACTACTGCTCTTCTACCCTGGTGTGGGGGCAGTGTTGACACTAGAGGATTTCAAATTTTACATGGGGAATTTATGGCCTGAATGTGCATCAGAAGCATGATTTTGAGCTGTGATTTTTAGGATCATAGGATAATTCAGGCAGAAAAGGACCTCACCTAGTCCTGCTTTAAATGGGGTCAGCTCTCCAAGTAGTCCACATGCAGTTACAACTGTATATGTTATGTAATTTTTGGGTCACTGGTAATTTGGATTCATCTGGCAAGCAGAACAAGTGTGATGGGTCAGTCTATCAGACAGAAACAATTTTTAAGCATTATTTCCTTGTAATCTGGCAAGACCTTGTTCGCTGAGGGGCAGAGATCCCACAGAGACGATGTGAAGATACTTTCCTGCATTGGGCTTATGAGAACAAGATGTGCTAAGCTCTGTGGCCAAGGGGGAAAAATAAAAAAACAAAAAAAAGAAACCTGTTAAACTTATTATCTGTGTTATGGAAAATGCCTAGGGGTCACAAGGAACATAAAATTGCCAAGCGGTAGATACAAGAAAAAGAGAAGCAATGCCCTAAACTTTTTAGATGGTGTAAGAGAAGGCAAACAAATAAAGAAAAGACAAAATATTCTGTTTAATTCCCACCTTGCAGGTGGGAAACTGAGACAGAGAAAGACTAAGAAGTGATTTAACAGCACACAGGAAATTTCTGACACAGCCACAGACCACAAACACCAGATATTCCAGATCAGTAGCAGCATCACCAAACCCCCTCTTATTCCCAAACTTATCTCCTTCTGGCTTGCACTGGTGGTTTTTATCTGCACAAAGACTTTCATGTTACTGCAGAGCTGACCTCCTCATTTCTTTTTTTCAGTAAATAAGCTAATATATATTAACTATATATTGCACTTCATGCCACACCTTAGATCAAAGCGGGCCTTCTATCAAAGGCAAGTGGTTAAACTTCAGGCAGGTTGGGCTGACCCCTCTCCTTCCCCAGCATGACCCTCCTGAATGCTTGATCAAGTCACGGGAAGGACAGTGATGGCTCGGAGAAAGGCCATGATGACCTCTGCTAATATTAACAACTTTCACTATCCATGAACACAGCAAGGATTCATTAGCACTGGGAGGATCCAAAAATATATAGGAAAAAGAAAATAGGCAAATTAAAGATGCACTTAATTTTGCCTCCTCTAAAACCGATTCCCAGAGGAGTGCAGTCAATTTAACTAGTTTAAAAAGCTACAGTGTCTAGAGGCGATGTACTTAACTGTTCCTTTCCTTCTTGCACTTTTAGCACCCAACTCATTTTCTTTTCCTAGTTGCCAGAAGGGTTTATGCAGGTTTTACCCCTCTCCTAAAGCCCAACATGGGCTCATTGCATGTTTCCCTGAAACATTTGGCCTCCATCCCTGAGCTTGCTTTCACCAGCAGCCAGCTAGCTCTCACCAACCCACAGTGGTGCAGCTGCAGCAAACATCTTTCTGGGTTACCCAAGTCTGGAAAGGCACTCACAGTCTCCAAAGCCTTTTATATCCCTCCAGTTTCTCCTTAATGCGTAAAGCAGGAGTATCCCACCAGAGTAATCAATTGATGCTTTCCTTCAAAATGGTCCATATGAGGGTTTCCTTGGAATCTCCCTACAGCAGGCAGGCGAACCACCAAGAGCTGATAATCTTCTAATTAGTAACACGGAGTTAGTGAATAACTCATGCTTTACAAATAAGTCAGCACATGGAGGTCTCAAAACCCCAGTGTATCCAAAGGAAACCCAAGAGAAACTAATTGACATCTGTGGGGGCTACAAGGTCTGTTGGCTAGCCTTGCAGCTCTCCACAGCTGCTCATGTGTACTGAGTAACTAAGGGGAGGCTGCAGGCAGCCAATTTTTAAACAAAACCAGAAACCTCCACAGCCTTGTCAATAGGTGAATATTTGTGCATGTGGACATGTAGTGAGGGGTGTAAACGGGAATGCACGGTGTGATTTGGGTGTGCAGTAGCCTAAGTCTTACTTATTTAGCAATGTTGAGGACAGAATTCCCCTCTTTAAGGAAAAATAAATGAACAAACACTCATCTCTGACAGTGACTCTCGCCCACTGCTCCAAGCAGAGCAGCAATACTATGCCATTAAACGTTTTACTCCCCACATGTTTTCCTCACTCAGCATTAAATGAGGACTCAGTGCAGCAGAGGGGCCTGCAAATGTCAGCCCTGGGCTTCCACTTCCTTGGGGCTGATATCAGGAGGCCCAAACAGTTCTGAGGGCCATGCCCTTACTGTTGAGCAGCTGAGCCCCTGTGAGTGAAGCCTGGGCAAACCACTGGCAAGGCACTTCTTGCTGCAGGAGTGGGGGGAAAGTTCAACTGAGAAAAAAGGACTATCAGCTAGGAAAGTAAGCCCCAAGGCCCCTCCACTTTGAGCAAAGGAAAATATTTCACTTTTGCTTCTGGTGCCAGCGGCCCCACCAGCATCACACTTTCCACTGATGCTGGCGGGTGGCCACACCTCTTCACAGTTAACTCAGGACCATCATCTGTTGGGGTTCCTTGGAAGGCAACACCACTTCAGGGCCCATTACATCACCTGGTTTCTGGTGGCGACAGCTCCTCTGTGCCAGGCAAATGTTGTGTGGAACCCAGCTGCCTGCCTGCCCCATTGCTCTCCTTGTAGCGCAAGCAACAGTGCACAAGCTTAAATTGGTCATTTCCAGTCTTGTAGATTTTACATGGCAAACATGAGGAACCTCTGACACGACAGTAACCACATGGCAGAGTCTCAGTTTCCCCTGTACCATTAAGTCTAGTCAAATGTAGTTTTTAAGCATTTCTAATTCCAGTTCATCCACTGAAAACCTGCAGATACCAAGCTTGGAAGATCTCTTTGTTGCCACAACAACACTCTGGTGAGTTCAAGAATTTAGTTCATTTAGAATGAGGCTGTGTTAAGAAACAAGATTCTAATCCTTGAATTGCCTTGTAATTAAAAAACAAATAAACCCCATTTTTCAAATTCTATTTAAAGAGGAACAATGCAAGCCCCCATCAGCAAGATTGTCATGACCCAAAATGCATGGAAGGTGCTCCCAAGGCCTGTGTTCTGTCCCATTCACAGGCTGTTTCTGGTGTTAAGTGAAGCCAAAGGTGAGGCACAGACACAATATGAAGGCAAACCACAAGGATAGGATGTTCTGGGAGTAATGAAACATTATAAAAATTAGGAGGGGGTGCATGTATCTGAGAGAGGTTTTGCTATGCAATTCAAGGGCTGAGCATATTAAGCAACGTTTGTCATGCTGCTTATCCCACTGTTTTTCCTCTGTCAGAGTATGGCTTTTTGTCTACTCCTTCTCTTCTTTTTTTTTTTTTTTTTGTTTATTATTTTTTTGTGCTAGACACAAGACTGTATTGTGGTGAAGGGCAGCTGAGAGTGAGTGTCTCACCTGGGTTAACATTCCTTCCACTGACAGGTTTGTTGATATCGTTTTGTTCTGTGGAAAGCTGAGGATGTTTATGAGAGGAAACTGGTCCCTGGTAACTCCAGGGAGCACTACTGGCTGCTCCTCCTCATACTGCTTCCCAGGGGGCTACCCGACTGAGGGAGCCAGTGAGTACAGGAAGGAATTGGGAGCGTTTTCATGCCATGTTCATAAGGTAGAGAGCCAGTAACCTCTTCTTCCCCAAAGAAGGGAAGGAAAAGAGGACAGGGGAAGGAGAAGAAGTGAGGTTGTTCTCACCACCAACTTTTTAGTCCTTCATTTGGCAAGGACCTTAAAAGCACATCACACTGTTGTCATATAACTTGATTACACACTTGCTTCAACCTAGAGCTACTGTTCCCCAGCTTCCCACCTCTCCAAGTCTCACCTACAATAATCCCTATCATAAGCACCTCTGCAGAACTCTCCTCCATATAACATGGGGGGACGCCTTGCCTGCTGTGGGCCATAGAATGTTTCCATTGTGGTCTTGTGCAGGGGCTGTATATAATCTTTCTCTGCAAATATATGTCTTCATGAACTGCCCTTCCTCCCCCTCCTCAAAATAAAACGACTATTCTTTTCTGCTTTAAGTAGATTTCATGCAATAAAAAACATTTTATTGCTTCCAGTAATTGGTATTTAATTTGCAGGCCTTTACAACTTGCAAAGAACAGACTGCTTTAGCTGGAAAGCTGGTCTGTGTGTGCACTTTGTGGATTTTATTCCACTGGCACTTGCTTAGTTTACTGGTGTAAAACGATACAATTATGGTTTTGCAATCAGAAAGGCTGCAGATAAAAACCTGGAGAGACGTTATAAGGTCCTGGGTCCAATTTGAAGCAGCAGGCAAGACAATATAATTTTAGGGGGCGCTGCCAGCCTCAGACATCAAGACTTGACTCCTGTTAAGTGTTTTCCATTTTACTGTCAAAATATCAAAGGCTGTTATTTAAACCCCGAGTCTCTTAAAGTCGATTTTCTTTCTCTCTCCTTCTCCCCCACCTCTTTTATTCTCTTTAACTACTCTGATAGAGGTGAGGTGAGGTAACCTGTGAAATGTTAGCCCCTTGCCCCCCGCCTCACCGTGTAGGGGCAATGAAGCTCTCTGCAGCCCTTAATCCCTTTTTGGAGGTGAAACCTCGTCCCGACCAGCCCTTCCGACGGCGGCCCGGCAAAGTCTGGGGATGTCTCTGTCCATCAAGGGCCGCGGCTGCGGGGGACGGCAGCCGGGGCTGAGACCTGCTCAGCGAGGACAGGGGAGACGCAGCTCTACTCTTCCTGGGGAGAGATGCCGATGCAACACCCACCGGTTTTCACCCGCGGGTCGGGGCAGAGCTCAGGAGCAGCGACCAGCCGGCGCACCTCACCCACGCCCAGCCTGCACAAGCGGGAACCGGGGATGAGGACCGCGTCCGTCCTGCGCCTCTCCTGGGCACAGCTGCAAATTCACTGCCTCCTACTCCTCTTCCCCGCCGGGCCGGGCCGGGCGCGGATGCAGCCCCGGGCAGGGCAATATCTCGCCCCGTCTGACACGGGCGCAAAGGGGACCGGCGGTGGGGAAAGGGAGAGAGGAAATCATCCCGCCGCTGTCCTGAGCCGCGCCAGACCACGGACTGGGGAGGTCACAGGACTTGTGTGTCTGTCTGTCTGTGCCTGTATCTGTGTGTGTTTGTGCGTGCGTGTCCGTGTGGACGGAGTCCTCCGTGTGCGGGTGCGCGTGTGAATGTTTCCACGTGTGCGCACTCCCCAGCTCCGCGGGGATTTAGAGACCGACCGCCGGACGAGGCGAGCACGCGTATGGCTTAGGAACACGCATGTCGATTCTAAGGCGCTTTAACTGTGCCGCCCCGGCGGAGCCCACGTCGGCTGCGGGCCCGCGCCTCCACCAGGCACAGCCCGCGACCCCGCGGGGGCTTCGGCGCCCACCCGAGAGACAGCGCAGGCCTCCCACTCTGCCCACGGTGGGGGGCTGCGAAGTAGGCAGGCGGGGTGCAGTCGGATGTACCTTATAATTTTAAAATATAGCTAAATTCACGGGCTTCTGCTTGCAATAAAGTGGCAAATAAATTATTCCTTCCCTTGAGTATTAAACTGTTATCTGATTGAAGTTTACTCTGATGTTTCAACAATTTTATCCTGCTAAGAGAAGGGTGGGGGAAGATGGTTGTGTCCTTAACAGAAAGAATAAATAAATAAATAATAAAGCCCCAAATAGTCTTCTGTAGGGAGGAAGTTAATATACTCAATTATTTTCTGAAAAAAGATCATAACATCTGGAAATTGATATCAAATGGTGTACAATCCCTGAGAGACGATAAACTTCCACTGTATAATATTTCCACTAGAAATCTTAATAATCCCATAAATCTTCCTTGTGAATTGGGAAAATGTAACAGTTCATTGAAATACTCATTGGGAAATAATTGAAAAAATGTAATAGTTCACTGAAATATTCGTGGGGTTTTTTTCTTTCTTTGGTGCTGTTGCTGACTCTGTGCATGTGTGTAAATATTCCTACTTCGTTTTAAAGACATACACGGAATAGTCCCTTGAGCGCTGCATACCATAAAAGAAAAATACGCCCTTTTGACTTATTAATCATTATCACGGAGTTCAAAATTGCAGCGTCCCTCGCACATTACTGGAGAAAGCAAACAGTTCTCTCTGTGTGTATACTTCGTGTTGTTAAATTCAGGACAAACTTTACAGTTCTCAACTTTCTTTTTCCCCTCCTTTTTTTTTTTTTTCCCTAAGTTTTTTTCTCGTAGACCCTTCTTATTCTGCTTGAATTATTCAGGGCAACTGAAATCAAGGGGGCTAGTCGCCCATTAGGCTGGCCTACTACATTGTAATTAATTACACAAGAAAGCAATTGCTTATTGTAATTCACCCAGTGAATGTTTAATTTTGCACAAGTAAAAGTAAATGAGGATTTGAACATGTCTAGGTTTCCTGTAATGAATATATGATTAATTAATATTTCTGGAAAGATGCAGCTTTATATATATATATACACATATATAAAAAATAATAATTGTGTTAGAGAAGAGATCTTGTGTGCGTGTGTAAGTGCGTGTGTTTGCCTCTGCCTCGGTGTAAGAGAGAGGAGCGCATTTGTGTGTTTTTGTACTGAATTAATGTATCCCTTTGGTTACGTTGCAAGAAGTCGGAATAAAGACAATTAAGCCTTTAGCATTTCTGTCACACTTCATTAATTACTGTAGCCGCTGCTGTCCCGACCACTTCGTAACATATTCATCAGGTACGGTACCCGTCCAGCAGTCTCAGCCGGCCAAGTGGGCTATTGTTAGTTTGAACTATAGCCTTTCAAATGTTCTTTATTTTACTTTTCATAGAAGATTATTTTCCTCTCCTTTAAAAAAGTTTTCCTAAAAATAAAACTCAACATAAATGTTTTAAGATTAGGTTTGTGGGGAAACAGTTTAATTTTCACCATATGTTGCCATAGCAGTTTGTAGATGTAAATAAAACTTTCCACTTAAAGTCACAAAACCCCCCTCCCCAACAACAACAAAACAAACCAAAACAACAACACTCCACACCCCCTTCCCCCCACCACCTCCGAAAAAAAAAATCCTCATTTAAAAATATATTCTTCCCAAAACGTTTCCCTCCTGTGGGCCATTTTATGGCTCCCAAATAAATCTTTGAGGTTGGAAGGAAGGAGAAAAATCAAAAATACGTTGATGACGGAAAAACAAGTCCTGCCACGATAATGTCCTTTATTAATATTATAGATGTGTAGTGTGCTGGATGGATCAATCATATCCATTCACAATCAGGATTAAGAGAGCCTATTTTAATGAAAATCTATTAGTCTCTCACTTGAGACACGGATGCTGCTTAAATCAATAAACAGCATAGAAGAGAATACGACGCAGGTTTCTAAATTAAAAAAAAAATCCCATCTATGAAATGTGTTAAGACGTCTGTAAAATCCTGAAACCCTCGATCGATACTTATAAATATTTAATGGTTTTTTTTAACACAAATTGAAAACCATTAACACTGCATCCATTCTTATTATTAAAACAAATTGTCCTTGGAATTATGTGCTGTGGAAATGGAGCCAGATTGAAAGGGCATCCTCTGAAATATGTTTACTCGCTTTCATGTAAACCAATAAAAATCTGCAGGAGTCTGTAGCGTGAGCAGAAAGGTTTGATGTACAATGTCCATGATTACAGTCTCTGAATTAATCACGGGAGAGGGAGAGAGAGAGAGAGGGAAGGAGGAAGGGAGATGGAGAGGACTCAGTTATCTACTCAACAAAATGTCGCTCTTCGGGTCAGCCCTTATTAAAACATGGATTAAACCGATGATTTTTCTGTTTGCTTATTTGCCCCATTTCGACCAAAATTAGCTAAAGCGGAGGAGGGTGGGAGGAAATCGGTTTCTCCCTACGTCATACCATGAGTCAATGTACAAATGCAAATTCCTCTTATAAATATGAAATCCTATACTTTGCCTTGGAAGTCCTTAAAGCTAATGCAACATTTAAACCCATTCATAATTATTCCTCTCGTTTAACTCGCAGAAAACCCACAATGGTCAAGAAGTTCCTTTGAAAGTGGAATTAAAAAATAACACATGGGTCGATACCATGCTAAATAAACTCTCCTCTGCAGTACAAGGTCTAGACTGTTCCCTGCCAGGCTGCCCTGCTCGCGGATGCTCTCTCTCACTCCGGAGAGGGGGCAGTCAGGAGGCGGGCTCAGGTCCACGGCGGGGAATCAGTCCCGTAGGGTCGGCTCGACTGTGGGGCAAGTGATGAGAGGGGGAAGAAGGGAGGATGGAATAAACAAGACAGCCCTTTTCTCAAGTTAGGACCCCCAGCAGGGCTGAGGGCTCCTGTCCGGTGTGCCGAGGCAGTAGGGAGGGAGGAGGAGGAGGATTTGGGGGCGCGGTGCCCCGCAGGTGACCTAGCAGGCCGGGCTGTCGGGGCAGCCCTTAAAAGGCTCCTGGTGGCCCGTCCTGCAAGGGACTATCGACGACAGCGGGGTGGCTTGTGCCACGGCAAAGGGGATCCCGGGTGCCGAGCTGCGCTCAGGGCAGCGGGAAGCTCCGAGGACCGCTGGTGACCTTATAGCTTTGGAACAGGGTCCCAGGAGCTCCGTCCCTACAAGGGAGTGGGGTTTGGACGGCAGTTCATTCCCTACCCTTCTCTCTCTCTCTCTCTCTCTTGCCTTCCCTTTATCCCTCCTTCCATCCCTTCTCCCCAGCGCATTATCAGGAGCAATAATAAGCGTAATTACTCTTTGAACCCGGCATCAAATTTTGTTGTGAGGTCAAAATTGTTTCCCGCTTTCGCCCCTGCCTGCACCACCTTGCCTAGGTCTCCATAAGGCCGAGGGCCTCGCGAAGAGGGGTGGCCCGGGGGCGCTCCCCCGCCTCTCGCCGCTCCCTGACGCCCCGCTGGGACGGGACGGGCCCGTCATCCCTCACAGGGATCCTCATTGCGCGGAACTGCGCGCCTGCGGGGCTGCCCGAGCTTCCATTCCCTCCGCCGTCTGTCCCTGAGGGGCTCCGCGGCGTGGGACGGCAGACAGGTCCCCGAGAGGGTTAAGATTTGCCCTGCTTTTATTTTTTTTAAAAGTATGTTTGTTTTTATTATTTCCTCGGGTTTTCTCCCTTTCCCTTTCCGGTGCTTTGTTTCGCTTCTCGCTTTAAGAGTCTGAGGCAAGTTCCCCGCTGCTGCAAGGCTCCCCCCCCCGGTGGCCTCTCTGCTGCTGTCGAGGGCGGCCAGTGGCGGTGGCCCGCGGGTTGCCGCTCAACTTGCGCGCCCGGTGGCTGCCCCGCGCCGACCTGCGGTTTGCAGAAAGCGGGGGGCAAGCAGCCTTCCCACTGGGCGCCCCCGGGCTGCCGGGAAGCAGAGAAGGAGGGAGGGGGGAGAGGCAACAGGGCTTTTCCCCCCCGCCTTTCTGAGGAGGTTTGTGTTGGTTCCTGTCCTCGGGGGCAGCAGCCCCGGCGGTGGAAGGAGGGGCCCCGGGGTCTCCGGGAGAAGCGCGTCCCCGCGCTCGCGTGGGCTGCAGGCGTGGGGCTGGGCACAGGGGGGAGCTGCGGGGAGCAAAGCGGGACGGGGGCAAGAGGTAAGAAAACAGGGATCCGATGGACTTGGTGCAAACTCCGGCAGCTCGGGAAAGCCGAAGCACACCGTGCCACTCCAGGGCTGGGGACGCGGAGTCAGTAAATATCCTTGTTTGCTGCTCGCTACGAGGGAGACAGAGGGAGGCTGGGCACGTTGGGGAATAGTGCCGATCGAGCCGAGGGCTGGGGAAAGTTTCCATGGCGGCGGCTCAGCCCTGGTACGGAGCCTTTCCCACGCGGGAGAGGGTGCCCGAATCCCCGCGTGTCCGTGACACCCTCGTACCACGCCAACAGCATGTGCAACAATCCGCCACAAGCCCTCACACGCAGACTGCATGACAGGGTCACAAACAGAACGTCGTCCCGGGATCTTTCCTCAGCCATACGTTACTTCTCCGTCTATCATTTGCCTCTATTATTTATGTGGTGCCGTGTGATATACATTAGAGACTCGGATTTGATTGGCGTTTGCGATGACAAGACCTGTTTGTTAAGTTGTAAGGCTTCCTCGGCTCCCTCACTTGTTAAACGAACTCAGGAGGAAGGATGCCACCGAGACACGACAATATAATAAATGTCAGGGATATCCGCAGTGCCGAGATCAAATGATCAATCCTTGTCCCCTAGATAATCATTTTAAATTCGCACAGGGGGAGATTGATTTTTTTTTAAGCCCTTTATTAATTGCTTCCTCGATTATTATTTTTCCACTCCTCCTGTGGAGGTGTTAACTCTGGTGCTGGGGGCACCTTTGGATTAATTAAACGTATTTTTAGTATTTTAATGTTCTGCTAATTTTCAGAGCAGTCCCACACTCCCCCGGAAAAGAAACAATGGCCCGTAGCTCCAGCAAGGAGCCTGCTTTAGTTGCAATTCAGAGCAGAGTGTGATGTGATGATGGGCTCTGATTACTTCAAACTCGAGGCGAGGGAACAAGAAGGACGCTAAAAGCCAAACGACTAGAAGAAAAAAATCTTCCAAATACCGAAAAAGCCTTCGCGTTAAAGCTCGAGGAGAGGAGATAGAAATAAATAGCTGGAAAGTCGACTCCGCGTGGGAATCAAACGTTCCGAAGGAGCGCTCGAAATGCCGGCGCTGTTATCTGGAGACAAATTTCAGGCAGCTATTCAAGCACGCAGAATAATAATTTTTCCAGGAGTACAAGAGAAATAACTGCAGCCTACCAAGAAAAAGGTGGGGAAATTGTTGCCAGTTCTATCTTAAATCCAGCAGGATATGTTTCGTTGAGGGAAGGAAGAAAAAAACAAAACAAACCCCTAACAAAAAACCCACCACGGTTTAATGCTCTATTTGTCATGTACAAACTACCATGTTAAGAAATTACCCCTCTCCTGCATGCAGCTGAATAGGTCTACATTCAAAGAAACATTATAGATTTTTAATTTTCCCCTACAGTATCTTCAGACAACATAATAACAGTAAACAAGAAAACAGATCCTGCAGTTGTTACATGCATCTGGAGAGACCCCCTACCTATGGATACTCCTCACCCCTCCAGCCAAGAAATCCCCTCCAAATCCTCCGAACACACCGACACGGATCCCCGAGGCACCTCGCAACTTATTTAGCTTCAGCACACGTCCCCCTCCGCGTACCCACCCACCGACAGACAGAACAGGCAACACTTTTAAAATAGCAGTTTTGTTTCGCCGATTATTTTGACCATTTAATTAAGAGAAATTAGCTAAATAGCAAATCAGGTAAAATTTCCAATGATTACAACAAATGTACATCTTCCGGCTTTTTATTCATTACCTTTTTTATTGAACACTCATTTTCTTATCCTCTTGACAGCGATACATTTAATTGCAGGAGCACAGTTATTTGATTAGCTGTGGGTCCGTTTTTGCTCACAGTGTTGCCACGTACAGGATGTCCTTACAATCAATTAAGTCTTCCTCGACTTTCGTTTCTGAAACCCATTTACAGAATGCAAATACCTATTTTTATTTTTTCCTCTTTCCTCCTCCCTCGCTTTTATTCCTCTCTCTCCCTTTCTGTCCCCCTCCCCCCTTCTTTTTCGCTGTTGCCTCTTTGCCTCCCTAAATCAAGGTGCAAAGATGCCAAAGAGTGATGAAATGAAAAGAAAGCCAATTGCTGGACTGAGGTGGGGGAGATAGCTGCTCGGAGTCCGCCTGCGACTATGGAGCAGTCAGTAATTGCTGGAGACAGGGAGAGCTGGGGGTTGGGCTGAGGTAGCCATGTATAAATAGTGTGATCTCAAATTGAAAGGCATAAATAACAGCAGGAGTGATCTAACCCTATACAGCCCATCTTCTACGTGCAAAAACAGCGTGCAGAGGACGGCCACATCTCCGATTGAAAACAAGTGGATCTCTGTGGATAAGATCACCGGGCAGCCATGGAAGAACTTACAGCTTTTGTATCCAAATCTTTTGACCAGAAAAGCAAAGAGAGCAGCGGCGGCAGTGGCAGCAGCAACAAGAAGGAGACGATCACGTACAGGGAAGTTTTGGAGAGTGGGTTGGCTCGCTCTAGGGAGCTTGGAAACTCTGACTCTAACCTACAGGACATGACCGAGAGCAGCAACCATTGCCCCGTGCATCTTTTCAAAGACCACGTAGAGAGCGACAAGGACAAACTGAAGGAGTTCAACACGGGCAGGACGGCGGAAGGTAAGAGCGGGGCTGGGAGCCCTCGGCCCTGCGCTTCTCGCCGGCAGTCCCAGCCCCCTTTCCGGCCGCCCGTGGCTCGCCGCAGAGGGGGCGAATCGGTCACCGCGGCCCCGGTCCCGGCCCCGGCGGGGTGAACCGGATCGCCTCCTGCATCCTGCCTCCCTTCTCCGGCCACCTCCCTCCCGCAGCAGCGGGGACATACGCTTAGGAACATGTACTCCTGCATGCATAACGTGAGCTTAGCCGTGAAAAATAAGTCATAACTTCGGTCCTGCCCCCCCGCCAGCCCCCGTTCACATCCGAAATCGATCCGGTGCGTTAGGCGTTCACTCGCCTGGGGAAAGGGGGCAGCGCAGGACGTCAGAGGTTTTTTTGTCTATCTGTGTATTTTTGTACGAGGAAATCTTGTCTGGGGAGTTTTAATGCCTTAGGAAACCTGTTCTTCCTGCTTCCGGGCCGTCGGGATGCTGCTACTTCTTCTTCTATGAGAAAGAGGGATACGGAGAGGCTCTCCCCGAACATTTTATCTTGTTTCGGTCAGTCTGTCCATTCAGAGGCTCCGGCCGGCGAGGCAGAGAAGGAGGAGGGGAGCCTGGCTGTGAGGCAGCTGCCCGGGCCCGGTGAGACAGAGCATCCCTGCGGCGAGAGCCACCAGCCGGCCCGACTGCCTGGTCCCTAGGTCCCTTGCCTGTCCTCTCACCTGGGCCAGGGCAGTACCGCACCTGAGAGGCAAAACGCCATTCCTTCTCTTAAAGAAAAGAAAATTAAATCAAACCCATTTTTTTAAAGTAAGTCAGCTAAAAATCCCGTTCAGACTAGCAGAGGAAGGAGAGAATAAAAAGGGCGGGGGGATTAGAAAGTTGAGAAAGTGTCTCTAGGCAAGTTAGACAGGTGGACCTGCCTGGGGAGCTACTGGCTAGCTTGGGGTAATAAAAACCGGTTAATAGGTTGGGGAACAACAAGCAGCCTTTCAGCTGTTTCCTACTGTTTGATCTTGTTTAATATAACATGGGGCGATTTAATTTACAGCCCCAAACGTTTATTTAATAATTTGTACCCCCCCCCTCCCCAAACAGAAGAAGGGTATAATCACATATCCGGGTACTCATACTTCTGCACAAGCCAGTACCACTCAGCACTGCTTATTTTCCTTCTCTGGTCTAAAGATTGCAGAACGAGAGGGTTCAGTTTAGGGCAATCATTCCCGCAGATGATTTTAAAAAATGAAAGCAGGACATGCTTCAGGAAGAAAAAATAGAATAGGGAACGAACGAAAAAACCCCTCTCTTTTACTCTCCCTATTCCCCGTGAATCGAAATTCTGGTTTGTATGTTTAGCTAATCTAATCTACGGAGAGGGGCTGGGGGTGGGGATGAAAGGGAGGAGTTGGAAAGAGCTGAGATGCTTGTGACAGTTTAAATTCATGCCAGGTTTCAGTCTAATTTCAACTGATTGTGGCGTGTGATTTCAGTCCCACCGATATGCTAGTTAATATTTTACACCTATCACGGACATGTCGTAGCCTCGGAAAAGAGACAGCTTTTGAAAGCGCCTGATTTCCCTAGGCATTTGCTGGGTTAGCACCCTCTTCTTTTCATAGAGATTCCCCTTACAGGAGAAATGCGACAAAATGCCATTAAAAACAACAGACAAAGACACCCCCCCCCCCTCCGGAGGTCAGACCCTTCCCAAAGTTTTGTGCAGCCAGTATCGGCCCAGAGCCCGGAAGAACGATCACGGCCAGGGACAGTTTTCATTTTGCAAGTGAAAACGAGAGCTTCGGCTTGGGTCCGGCCTTACTTAAGCACAGATACAGTTTGGGACGCTTTGTAACGTTTAATTAATCTAGTATTTGCAGTTTATCATTTGCAGTTTGGGATGCTCTTAAGTAATTATGTTAATATATGTGCCTGCACACATTTCTGTGTGTATACATATATGTATGTATATAATAGGTGTGCATTTGTTGAGGGAAAACGAATTTCATTCGAGATCGCAGATACGGCTCTCCCCCAGCTCCACGCTGCCCAGAAGGTGAGGCACGACAAAGGAGGTAGTGAGAGAAGGCTTGTCCCGGGACTCTGCTGGTGCCCGCACTGGATGTGCACCCGGTGGGGCGCCCCAGGCAGGCAGGGCATCCCGGGGAACCGGTTCAGCCTATAACGGTATCCCCTGCTCTTTTCGTTAGTCGAATTTGAAAGAGGGACAGTGCCTTAGGCCTCCTGGCATTAAGGAAAAGGACGAAAAAAAAAAGCCAACCCTAAGAAAAAATTTGCCAAACCAAAAGAAATCCCCCTCCTCAAGACAGAAAAGGGGAACAGTTGTACCCTCTGCCCTCCCAGCCCTCCTCTCTTCTGCTCGGGACAAGCACGCACAGTGGCTGCCTTCTGTCGCAAGCTCTCCCCGAGCCCTGTTGGACTCCATGGAGGCCGGGAGGGTGACCGCTGGTTTTTGAGATGCTGGGGGGCACCTATGGCACTTGAGTCTGCTGCTCCACGGGCCTTCCGCCCCAGGGGTTTCAACCCGTTGGCAGGTATTTTGGGGGAAAGACGGGTGATACGGGGGAAAGAGACAGACAGTTTCCGTCTCAGGCCCAAGAAAAGTTTAATTTACGAGGCAAATATTTTCACCGTGGCTTCACCATGACAGCGGTGGGGAGCTTCTTGCATAACCGTCTTTACTTAGAGAGAAAACGTCGACGGAGAAACTCCCTTACCCCTCCTCATCCCACCACCTGGAAGTATCGGGGGGCCGGTCGGTTTTCCTACCAACCCCTTCCCCTAACTGCGTGTGCCAACCAGCTGCGACACGGCATCCTCCTAAACCTGGGAAGAAAATAAAATTCTATTTATCTGTATAGATTTTCTGAAGGGGTTTCAGACAGACAAGGCAGCGCGACTCCCTTCCTCCCTCTGGCCCCGGGGTGCGGTGCCCCCTGCCCAGCGCGGAGCCTGCAGCGGGGCTCAGCCTGGCCTGGGGAACCCCAGCCCCTTCGCTCTTCCAGGGCCGGCCCAGGGACTCCCCCGCCCGCTCGCCGGTTGCCCCCGTAGGTTGCACTGGGGACAAAGAGAGGAGAGGAGAGGAGGGAGACCCTCATGTGAGAGAACTTCGGAAAGGTGCGAGGGGAGGCTCAGTGTCGTTTTCCCCTTCTCCCTCCCGGCAGGAATCTACGAGTGCAAAGAGAAGAGGGAAGATGTGAAATCAGAAGATGAAGATGGACAGACCAAGCTTAAACAAAGGAGAAGCAGAACCAATTTCACACTAGAGCAGCTGAATGAGCTGGAAAGACTTTTTGATGAGACTCACTATCCGGATGCCTTCATGAGGGAGGAATTAAGCCAGAGGCTGGGACTGTCTGAAGCTAGGGTTCAGGTAAGAGAAAGACTCTACTCCTGGAAATGTCCTCACCTCACTTCCTAGCTGCCAGCGGACCCTAGCACAGTGCCCCATTTCATGCAAAGAGGGGAGGTGATGTCAAAGGTGACACGTGTGATGGGGAAGCTGTTTGCAAGTCCTCTGTACCTGTCCTGCCAAACAGTAATTCTGCTCAGGGAGTATCATGTCTTGCGTTTCCTGGCAAGGTGGTTTATTTTTATTTTTTTGGGGGGAGTGGGGGGTAGGGATGGGGGATAGGGTGATTGGGTGGTCATGGTGTTGAAAACTATCTAATAGTTGAACAACTGCTTTTTAAAAATTTTATTTTTTCCTTGCAAACGTGCCATTAACTATCCCTTAATACTCGCTTTCTTCCCCGCTTTTTCTTTTATGGGGCCATTATGGGGGGGGGGGGGGGGGGGGGC
>VXBA01002630.1:391139-457472 GCA_013399895.1 Serilophus lunatus | reverse complement strand
TTTTTTTTTTAATTATTTTTCTAAAGTAGATTGGAGGTTCAAAAGGACATATTTGTGGTCCAGAGGTGCTTGTTGAAGTTTAAAAGTATTGTAATTGTTTTAGATTCTCAGGCATGCCAAGCCTCACTTGTTGTCCAGCATGATCTTTGTGTAATCTTTCGTTTGAGAAGAGTGAGATTTCCAAGATCATTAGAACAGCAGCCATTGAGCATAATTTCCTTTAGCAAATGAGGATTGCTAAAAAATCTTTCTCCAAAGTTTTGTCTGGTATTTGAAAAGTAACTTGAATGAATGCCAAATGAATAATGCTGTTTATAAAACAAGTCTGTAAAAAAGCTTTATGCATTACATGGGCCCCTTTATAATGGAAAAAATAGTTTCTGTCTTTTTTTTTTTTTTTTTTTTTTTTTTTTTTATTTTTTAATTTGTTTTCTCATTTTTTTTTTTTTTGAAACTGTCAAATAAGTTTAAGCACTTCATTTATTTGTATCAAATTAGCAATTTGACTCCATGGATCATTTTTATTGACTCAGAAATGTGTGAAAAAATTATACTGAAAGTTTTTTTGCTTAGTAGGGTCATATAGATGTAGTGACATTTTGGCTAATATCATAATACTTAGCAGTTATATAATGTTTATTTGCAAAACACTGTATAAATGTCTATTATTTAATCCTCACCCACTATGAACTAGGTAAGAATTATTATCCCAATTTTTTTAGAAATTAAAACATACAAATGAAGGGCCAGGTTCCATTATAAGTTGTCAGAACTGAGTGTTATTACTTTGTTTTTGTAATGTAGCAGCATCCCTCAGATCACAATTTGACATGAACTTTGTGGTGGTAGACAACTTTCTACATAGCAGTGGCCCTGCTCCTAGAAGTTTAACTCTGCATCAGACTTCAGCATGTCTTAAAGGGCAGGTTCAATGTGTTTCAGAGTGGCAGGATGTACTTGTGATTTATTTCCACAGAACATCTAGTTATTGCCCAATCCTCTGACCTCATATGTCAGTGAGAATTTGGTTTATGACTCGGTGGGGCCAAGTTGTGTCAGTGTTAAGACCAGAACCAAATTTCTGAGTTCCTAACAGCATGCACAAATTTCTAGGAAATACCGATTTCCAATTTACCCTACTACAAATTTTTCACACAGACCAAGTGTATAGATGTCAATTCTTCGCATGCTTTATCTGCTATGTCTTTTAGTCCTATGTTTGCCTATAAAATAATAATAAGACATGATTTTGAATTGACATAACATTGACACATTAGGACTGTTGACTCAAATAAAATAGATGTGTAGTCCTAAGGAAATCCAGATCCCTGAGGTAAACCTGGGTTGTGGTTTTCTTTTTTAATTGATGACACACAACACACATGTTTTCTGCTCATTTAAATGTATTAGGCAAAATAATTTTATTTTTTTTTTAAAAAACAGATAATTTTAGTTTTTGGACACACTATTGCTTTGGAGATGGCAGGATTTTTTTTTCCCCTTTAGTTTAAGGAAAACTTTCAAAGTATAGGAAAAAATAGATAATACATCTTTGTTACAAATGTGTTTATTTTTATAATATCTAATATCTAATGATGCAGCTGGCGTCCTTTTAATTGCTAATTGTAGTCAACTCTACCAAGTGTGCACAGCCAATATGGCTGGAAAATATTTGTGTTCCTGGATTAAAATGGATGGTTGAAGTGCCCCACTTCTCATCTGTAAGTGACCTACTCACCCACATTATGTTGTTTTCTTTCTCTGAGGTGACAAAATTCCATGGCAAACAGACTTCCAAACAGCTGCAGATAACATGGCAACAGGTTCTCATTTGGTCACTTAAAAATCTCTGCTGGTTGCAGTAAGATATGGCAGGCTGGAGAAGGCCTGGTATTGCTTGGAAATTGAAAAAAAGAATGAAAAGAAATGAGCTGTGCTGCAGAGTGTGATCTCTTCTCCTTAAGAGATGAATAGAGCCTTTTTCTTAACGACTCATGCTTTTTGTAAAATGGCATCTTTAAGTCACATCTTTAAAAGATACAGCATGGGTCCTGTCAATACAATGTGGTGGCTAATATTATGTTGGTTATTTTTGTTAGCTGGCCTTTCTAGCCAGGTCAGTGGAAGGCCATAGGCTTTGGTGTTTGAGGCATTCTTCAAGAGGGGTATGATACCAGATATCCCTCAAGTTTTGTCTGTTAGACAGATTTGATGCTAAAAGTTGGTGCCTAATTTTAGTAAATCAGCCTAGAAATTTGCTGATTTCCAATGAATAATTAAAGCTTGATGCAGTTCATACACCTTATATAGAAAATTGATATTTAACTAAAATCGGTTGAAGAATGTAGAAAATATCAGATTTTGAAGCTGACGATATTTATTGAAAGGCAATACTTTCATAAATCTAGGCTTATGGTATGTATTAATTACATCAAAGACAGGCAGATATCTCTGTTTCTTTGTATTAATGTATGTGGATGTTTTATTTATTTTTTTGGTTGAAAATTTCTAAATGTGTATTATTTTAATTATGTTGAGTGTAAATTTGACAATGCTTTGCATTTATTTTTATATTTTAAAAATCTGTTGCTTTTGCAAAAGTATGAGCAGCCAGTATGATTTGCAGGTACCATAGCATTATTTTGGTTATGTACACACAGTTGTCTGAGTTTACAGACATTTCAGGGATTGCTAAAATGAAAAAAGCAAAAAAAGTCTCCAAAATCAACTCATCTTAAAAGTTTGTACCCCTTTGTTATTGCAGAAGAGAAAAACAAACAAGCAAACTACTTTTTTTTAGGTTTTGATTATGCCAGCATGCTCCTACCTGAATTCACCAGACATGTTGAGTTCCATTTTCGGAGTGTATTATGTTGAATCACATGATATGAATGTACATCTTGTAAAAGTGAAATATGAATAAACTTATAAATATTTGTAATCATGTGTTAACAGATATGCAGAGTAAGTACTACCAAAGGGAATACGAGTAACAAGGCATTTCCCCATGTTAAAATAGAGGTTTTTCTTCTGTATTTAATACTTTTTCTTTTCCAAGCACCTTATTCACTTTCGTCTTGCAACAAATCAAAGCTGTACATCTTACTCTGTAGTCATTTCATTTCACTTACAAGTCTCTCATTGGCTTTTACATAAGTTGTACAGGGCAAGTTGTAGCTTAGTGATTAATTAGAAGTTACTTTTATACCCCATCTACTAGTATGATGATTTTTTTTGTTTTGTTTTGTTCTATTTTGTTTGGCATCCTATTCTTTTTAAAGAACTGATAATTTTTCCTTGATGTTGAGAGGAATATAGGAGCCTTATAATGGACTGTTCCAGGTATTGTATTTAATGGCTCTGTTCTGTTGTCTGTTCAAATCAGTAGGAAAGGTACTGTACCAGGCTTTTATTTTTCAGGTGATTAAGGAGTGTTTTCCATGTTGCTGCTTGTTGGTATGTTAGATGTAATTTACTTCTATAATTTTATTCTTTCTAGTTGTAAATCAGCTTTCTAATGTTGAAAAATATACCTATATTGCTCTCATGCAATGTATTGTTTCATCAACAGTAGCAAAGCAAACTGTGTTGGCTGGAAATCTTTGTTAGGTTACAGTCTGTGGATCAAGCTCCAAAATTCCAAACTAGTCACAAGACTTAGGTTAGACTTGTCTTGTTTGAAAACCAGTTTATCTAACCCATAAGCTACATTTAAACTTCATTAACTTTACGAGATGGTTGGTTCCATATCCCAGCCCTTCCCCCAAGTCCTCCCAGAATCCTTTTATTCTTTTTTATCTGCAGCTCACTGTGTATGCTGAAGTCAGAACTTGTATGTAAGTTTTCTAACCTTGCATTTTCTGCAAGTATTTGCATTTATTCAAGTTCTGACCTGGAACATAACTGGAAAGCAGTTGGTGCAATATTCCCACATCACGATTACTGTTTTTCTCCAAGCCAACACCACAAACTGACATCCTGTTTTTCCTGCCAATAACTATGTAAGAGACAGGCTATTATAAGAAAATTAATCCTTTCTTTTTGTCTCTTAAAGATATGGGGGCAGCGAATGATTGTCAGTAAGATGTACTGTAAGAGCTATCAGAAAAAATATAAACAGTGTGTCCTGAAAGATTATCTTCACCAGAAAACTAATAGCTATTTATAAACAAATATGTTTTTACACTCCAAATTTTTTTGTCTATTCATATTCAGTTTAGATGTTGAAAGGAGAGATAAGTTCTTTAGCAATTTTGCTGTTAGGAAGAGAATTTTTTTCCTCTTCATTTTCATTCATTAACATGTTTTTTTCCCAGTGACTGCTTGTTCTATTGCTTCCTGAAATCACTGACAGTTCTGAGGGAAGTTTCCTCTCTCTCTTATCTTTGGGTATATTATTCTTTTTCTTTTCAAGAAAATTTATTTTTAATTACAAAAATTATACTTTGACCCTATTGCAATCAGCATTTTGGCTAGTGTCTCCAGTTCTCTCTGAATTTAATTGGATAAAAATAAACACAGCAACAAATTCCTCACGAATTGTCAGTAAAATTTTTGTTTCTTTCTTGAGTAGCTTTTCTCCTAGACTATTATTTTTTGGACTGCAAACATCTGAAAAGAAAATTATGAGGAGCTACACAGGAAACAGGTCTGAGTATCTGCTGGCATGAATACCCATGATCTGGAAATTTTACCATTATGTGTGGTTCAATCCTATATTGCCTGCGTATTCAAAAGTCCAGTTAAAGTTAGAAAGAAATCTGTATGCTCAAGTCTGCAGGAGCAACCACAGAAAGACAGAGCTACATTCAAGAACCACATGTAAATTACTAGAGATTGGATAACAGAACAAAAGGAAATGTATGTAATTTTATTTCCCTGAATCAAATACTCAGGCTTCATTACCAATATGATTAAGGGCAATGATCCTACTCTTACATTTAATTGCTGGTTTATAATTGCTACCAAGAGGCTATAAAAATACAAAGCTGAATCCAAAAAAGTTGGATCCAAAAAAGGGACTTAATGCCTCACTCTAAAGTTAGACTTCAGAGGAATTTAAGCCCTTAGTTCCAAAACCTTAACACAGAACTCTTGGCTACTTCTCAAACTCTACCAAAGCCTGAGGGCTGCAGGTCCTCCAGTTCCACATTTAATTTCTCCATGTGCCTCATGTTCTACTTGTGTGTGTGCCTGGCACGTGAAAGATCTCTGTGGCTGGGAGGCTTACTCTCTTTTTAGCCTGATTGAATTACAGAAACTAGGCATCTGTTTCATTTTGCTTAACTTCAGATGTTTACAAGTCAAACAGCTGCATCAGAACTTGTCAGTGGAAGGAAGCAGACACTTCCAGTAAATAGATCTCTGGTGAGCATATTAAGGTGTGACTTAGAAGACTAGCTCAGATGTAGCCACTTTCTCTGTAGATGTCTCTCTTTGGACAAACATGTGCAATTCCATGACAAGTATCTTCCACATGCCTCCGTTGTGTGTTCTCTACTGCGCAAATGCCAGTGGTTCCACCGCTTTGTTTTCTTCAGAGGGGGAGATTTCCCTTTACACAATGACTCGGTTACTAGTATATTTACTCAGGACTCTACAATCTGGGTTTTCCTGATTGCCTTCATCTTAAGAGATAGGATAGCTGAAAAGTTAGAACTCTTGGTCCTGGAGTATCATTGTACAGAACACGCTAGTCATGGATCATGTGGATGTGAGCTGACCATAGCTGATGCTACTTTAATAGCACAGCAGACAGATGACCTATCTGTTATGATTTTCATTCTAACTGTTTTCCTTACTGTGATTTCTGATATTTTAGTCAATTAAAGTGCAAACAGTTTTTCTACAGATTCTTAGGGGAAAAAGTAATCTTATTGTTTTCCCTAGGTGGGGCTCGATACAATATTTAAATATTTCCTAAATATATGAGTTCTTCACAATAGACTTCCTAGATTTCATGAAGTTTCCCATTTTCCTCTCTTCCTGTTTGCAAAAAGACCTCTTGAGAGGAGGAATTTAGTTACATGTACATAAAAAAACCCATTAATAAACAAATCTCTCAAAATTTGACAGAATTTAAGTTGTCAAATACATAGACTTAGAATCTTTAATGAATCCATGTCATATGGTTCCATCTTTTGTTACCGTGTGCATTCTCGCCACAGGACCTCTGCTTCAGTTGCTGCATGAAGTAAACTGTGCTCAGGGAGCAAACTGGGATGGTGAAGAGAATTAAGCCATTTTCTGGAAGTGTTCCCCTCTTGCATGAGATGACTGTATGTAGACAATGAAGGAAAAGATGGCAATAAGTGTATTTTTGGCTTTATCATTAGCACAGTTAATGTTGACGTAGCAGAATTGTATCTAGCCTGCTACAGACTTCCAAGCTGATACTCTGAAGGTAGTAAGACATTTTCAGGATATCTCTGAATGTGTGGCTTCATGTTTTCTGGATGTTAAAGTCACAAAACAAGGAGTATGATTTATGGAAATGCTCAGCATTACAACTGCAATGATCACAAGCTGTGTAGGCTTGGGACTTCAAGGAAGGAGCCAGCATTTCATAGCAGTGTAGAGTCATAAAATATACCAGTGACTTAATGTCTTAGTCAGATCATTGCATCTTTCTGCTTCTGTCTATAAAATAGGTTTAACAACACTCTCTTACTGTGTACATAGGAATGACACTCTTCTAGTGTGAACATAGGAGGATTGTGACCATAAATTCATTAATCCTTATAGTACACTGATATACTAGATTTGCAATCATCAGCACAAATCCCATAAGGCAACAAGAAACTTTGTATTCAATGCAATGTTCAGAGGATGTGCAGTAAATAAAGCATGAGGATAAAGAGAAATATTAGGCAACTGCTGTATTCACTGAACACTGTGCACTGAATAAAGCTGGGGTCTTGTGAAAAAAAAAACCCAAACGACTTATCATATAATTAAAGAATGTATCATAATGTGTATACACATGAGAGTAGAATCCAATTGCATAGTAAATGCCAGTAGTGGCACTTCCCGACTTTTGACTGTTTGATGAATTAATGAATGGTTATTTTTTTTTGGCTTAAAGAACCTTTTCCTTCAACATTTACATATGCAGTGGTCTGTAGTCATTCTTTTTCAAATTAAAAATACAAAGCACAACTGCGTACACTGTAGAACTGTTATGACCAGGACATTGGACTCTCTGCTGAAGTCTAGAGATCACTTGATTCACGACAGAACCTATATTCATAGGAAGAGAAAGAAGGTTATGGTGTCTGAAGCTTACAAAGGACTTGGACAAATGAGCCACCTGAAGAGATGTTGAACTCACTGACACCAAATGTACAGAAGACGCCATTTTATGGGGACTGGAGCCCACTGATAGGAGGATGGTTGAGGGAAAGGGTTTAGGGCTTCTTCTGATTAGGAATCAATTAAGAAGCATGTTCTCAGCTCACATAAGCTTTCAGCTTGAAAATGTAATCTCGGTGTAATATTAAAGGATATGAAAGGCTCACAGATAATAACCGTGGCCAAGAAACTGTTCATTCACCTCAGACAAATTTATATTTTTCTTGGGAACAATAGTTCCAGTCCCCTTTTTTTCATCCAACCAGATGCATCCTAGGGTGACCCATATATCATGCAGTCTTCTTTATAATCACTTTTGATCTGGTGCTGGATATATAATTGCTCAGGACATAGAAAGTTTTAGGCTGCCAGAAGCTATGCTACCTAGCAATAGGAGTAGCTGGGAATGCAGAAGCTGGACAAATCTAAAGTAATTTCATTAGATGTGCAAGCTCTAACCTGGCATTAGAGGGTAAGATGAATGAATGTTTTATCACTAGTTGACAAATGAGGTCTTTCTTCAGGGGCTAATTTACTTCATTTTAGACCATATTTGCCAAGGACTGCTAACATGTATATGGATGTTTGTGGATGAACTCACTTTCCTATATATCTGAGACTTAGGACTATTGATCACAACAAAAGTTTGCAGGAGGTGCCAGTCATTATTAATACAGAGAAATTGCTACTGCTCTTCCTTTAGTTACTGTCTTTGCTATAAAGGCAAAGCCGTAGGGTTGATAAAATGTTGAACCATTTCTCAGTGTGGTAGAATTAGGATAGAGTCCAATTTTTTGGGGAATGTTTATTTCTTACTTTTACAGAAGCAAATAGCTTTTGTTAACTAATGATGGGTGGAGATTGCTGTTAAAGATAGATGCCCATGCCTTTGGAAAGTCCAGCTTGGAACAGTTGTGGGAGCCACGGCTTGAACTAGGATGCTGTGCTCATGGGAACATTTCTGCTTATCAGAGGGGCACATGGTTCGTATATCAGAGCCTTGGCACTGTTTGTCCCTTCATCTTTGTTGCTAAAGAGTTGGTTATGGAGCATTTGCAAATGTTGCATTAGGAAACAAAGCATGTCTGGGCTTTGAATGTTGTCTAATATCTTTTCTTTAAGAAGTGTTCAGTATTTTATTCAAGAAGAAGAGAGAAGAGGTTTTTTTTACTATGAATACTCTTCCTGAATAAATTACACACTAGATGATACTGTGAAGTCTGGAGTAATTTTGATAAGAATAATGGAGAATAAGGGAGAAGATGCTGTTGAGTTCAAGCCACTTATCTCCTTTAAGTGTTCAAATATTAGTTCTTTATGAAAACTATATTCATCTCAAGAACCGTGAAAAAGCAGGTTCTGAGGCCTATTATTGTAAATGTCTCTTTCTGGGCCTCATTCACTTTACCTTAGACCCTATGGGTTTTGCTGTTGTAGAAAGGCTTAGTTTTCCTTGGCAAGTGATAATTTTTCTCAGATTGTATTAATTGCTTTAATTTATCTGCATTCTTAATTTATAGAATCATAGAATGGTTTGAGTTGGAAGGGACCTTCAAGATCATCCAGTTCCAGCTCCTCTGGTATGGACAGGGACACCTTCCACTAGACCAGGTTGCTGCAAAACCCATCCAACCCAGCCTTGAACGCTCCCAGGGATGGCACATCCACAACTTCTCTGGGCAATCTGTTTCAGTGTCTCATCAACCTCACAGTGCAGCACCTTGCACTTGTCCATGAAGTTTGCATGGGCCCACTTTTCAAACCTATGAAGATGTCTCTGGGTGACAGAGTGAGTTATTTATTGTTGATTTATTCCTTTTATAGGGATGCTTGCTTTGTATCGAATCTTACTTGGTAACTGTAATTCATAGTGTTTTTTCTATAAATAGGTTAAAGTCAGATAGCATAAGTTTTCAGAGTTTTCTGAAAAATGATGATTTGAGGTTCATCACTGTCCAACCAACATTAAATTTTGAAAAAGTAGCAACCGTACTGTTGTCATGCACCACAGCACAGCCAGGCCACATGCTAGTCTAGTTTTGGCCTTTTGCTTGAGCTCCGATCTAAGAGGTTTATAGGGCCTAGCAAGTTATATCTTCTTGATCTGTGTCCCTTTATGCTTATATGAAGAAAGAGTAATGCTAGCTAGGATCTATAAATTATAATAGAATATCACAATGTATTGCAAATAGAGTTACATTTTATGTTGCCTCAGATGTTGGAGTCCCTTGCTGGTAGCCACTATCCTATTCTCAACAGTGATTTCTTGTTTGTTTTCTGGAGATATTGGATGAACTGGTTTCGGTATTTAAAACCTGGAGTGGCTCCAATTTACATGCATAAAAGCCCATGTCTCTTTTGGTGTTTTGCTTGGTCAGTAAAGTATGATTACTCTGGAAACCTTTCAGTATGTAAAGGTAGCTGCTGTCAAGGTATTCCTTTTGGGATCTACCTCCTAAAGTGGCCCAAATTAGTTCTGTCTCTTGTCCCTTGAAGTATGCTTCAAGGCACATCTCTCTGCTTTGCCTCTTGAGGATTGATAAGGTCTGCTTTTGCTCTGTGTGGATTGTACTTTGAGGAGGAGTTCTTAAAAATCCCAAAGAATGTTTACCAAATCCACACGTCTTTTACCACATTATGAAGGCTGAGTACTGCTTGCATACTTCAGCATGGTTCTGATGACTATGCAGAACAACTGCTCATTTATATCCTCCACACTTTAGGCCCTTGTTTTGGGTCTCAGTTATAAGCATCTGTTATCTTTGCATACCTGCCTGACCGTAGTCAGAAGTGGACCAGGATGAAACTTGTATGATGCTTTTTCTACTCACTTGTATGTGCATTTGGTGTTTATTTTCTGTGGTGTTATTTTATTTTGTCTTTTATTCACCTGATTTGTGTGTGTGAGAGTTGCCAGAGAAGCAATCTCTGGAAATTTAGTTTCCTCTCTACTGCTAGAAGTATGAGATAGTTTCTTTGCAATAGTGTGTTTCCTTCAGCATGAGGCTACCTTAACACAGACATGACAAGATTGATCCCTGAGGATAGTCTTCCAAATTCCTTGAACAGAGTGCAATTTTTGTAAATTGTGTATGAGACTTATGACAATTATCCAAACTCTCTGTGCTGCAGGAGAACAAGGTTAAAAAGGACTACCCAATTAATCGAATAAAATTACCCTGAATTCAATCCAGCCATGGAATAAAATTTTTTTTCCAAGCATTCAGAGACCACAATATAGAACACAGGAGGTACAAAGAAACACATTTCCAGAAGCTTGCTTTTTCTATAAACCTTTCCCTGTCCCCTAAACCTTGTTAGTGAAACTCCTCCTCATATTTTACACATTTACAGGAGTCTCAGGAAGGTCAGTCTTTTAAAGATTGTATATGAATGTGCCCTGTTGTGTTTAATAAACTTTGAGAATTACCGTCTTTCACATCACTTAAATGCCTTCATGTTGATGTAAGACAGGCTTTTATCATTATTAAGATCATTATTTAGATGGACTGTGGTACCTACAATCTATATGATTGGAAAAGGTGGCATAGTTTAGTTTTTTGTATGTGGATGTAGGAATGAGAAAAAAAGTAATGTTTATTTCGGAAAATAATGGTATCTATGGGAACATATGCACAGATGCATGCTGTGTTTCATTGGGGAAAAATAAGCAGCCGTGTTAAAAAAGAAGAGGTTATTTCAATAATGGCTTTTCAATAATTCATTGCACAAATTTTACAAGTCAAGTTAAGAGGAACTGCCATAGTCAAACTGATGAGCATTAAGTTAATTTTGATACTCAACAGTGATTATTTCTGCGATTAAATATTTTTCTCAGGTTATGGTTAAAAAGCTGCATGAGAAATATTTCCCAGAGAGACACTAACCAAAACAAAGTTTGACATTTCTCAAGTGGAAACAGAATGCAAACTTTTTATTGCTGTCCTTGTTACCAGTTTATATCCACGGTCTCTCTAGCAGGATAACAAAGATTTCTAACTACATGTCCACAGGCAGAATGGGTTATATCTGAATATTTATTGAATTAGTATTTAAAAGCTTACCTAATTCATAAACGTTTGTGTTACGGGTATGTGGTTCCTACAGGCACATTAGTGGAGTTTCTAATTTAGATTGTTTCTTGTTAATAATTCAAAATAGTGACATCTTTCCAAAGCCTTAGGTGTTGTCCCTGACTGCTGCTTTGCTTGTGCTGTATCTGTCTGAAGCCATAAGTCCCTTTACCCTCTTGCAATATCAACTGTTTCTGAAACTGCATCAAGAAACATGAGAAAGCACTTTATATCTTTGTTTATAGTAGTTGTAGAGAGCCAAGACTGCGTGCTAATGATCTCAGTAATGACTAAGGAGTACTGAATTTTTCAAGCAAGATGTTGAGAGAGACAAAATGGCAGAAGCAAGAGAGAAAGATTAAATCAGACCACCAACATTAAAACCTGATACCAGCAGACTGGAATTTTCAGGTAAAATTTATGTCCATTCAGAGGGTCCGTATAGGGCATATGCCCCAATTTACTCTTTTAAACATTATTTTAATAGCTGTTAATTTTTGAATTAGGAATTGGAGAGAACTAGAAATTAAAAGAAGATATACGTTCTATACCATTGCATTGTGAAGGGATTAATTTTATCATTAAAGAAGCACACAAAGAAAAGCATGTGCAAAGAAAACATAGATCTGGCTCAGATACACACTCTGGCAGCAATTCCAAAACTAAATCCTTAAATGTCTTCTTTCTTTGTACAAGTATATTTTAGTACACTTAATCCAAAATTTGCATGCACAATTTGCCTATGGAGAACCAGGAACGTTGCACTAGAGCTCATGAGTGGCTGCTCTAGACTAGTGATCCTTTTTCATCAACCCCTCTGGAAAAAGGAATTCTTTTTATATGCAGGATATGCTTCATGGTGAGTGTGGTGGAATGAGGCTTTTCTTCTTTACTTGTGTGCTCAGACAGCCTGTGAAGGCCTGAAGGCACTAGGAATGTGATTTCCCACCTTATGAGGGATTACGCAGACCTGAATTTTCAAGCACCTTTTCCCCAGTGAGTTTGTAGTAATAAAGAGTGTTTTCATTGTGAAGAAATTCACTATTGTAGTGGAAGAATTTGATATATTCAGTTTTTCCGAAGACATAATTTTACCTCCTCTTTCACTCGAAAACCCCTGAGCTAAATATTTGTTTATGTTTGTGAACGTAGTATGTTTTTCTGTGATGCTGGTAGGGCAGATTTTGATTTTTTTCAAATGTTTTGTTATGACAGAAAATTATATTTATATTTTCAATTTACTATTTCAAAATAAACACTACAGACAAAATTTTCTATCCTGACCTACACAGCAGCTCTCACCTCCCATAGTCTGTTCTTCCTGCATGAGGGGAACTCCCATTGATGTGTGGATCTGAGAGAAGAATTTTGCCCTGAGGGCTCAATTTTGCTCTGAGATTGACATACGCATATCATCAAAAATAGAATAATCTATGCATTTGAGGAGCTATCAGCAGCTCCTGTGGAATGCCGTTGCTCTTGGAGATTTCTGACATCCTACTAAACTGTGTGATAGGCTGATATCCTAGGTCTAGTGATTTTGCTGACAACCCCTCCCCCAAAACAGAGGAAGTAGAAACAAAGGGTGATCTTTCTTTGTTATTGCAATTATTCATGTCATGGCATCTCAGGCAATTTTAACAATTTTTTTTTTTTTCTTATAACACTTCCTTGAGTAGCTTTCGTTCTAGAGTCTCCCCAGACAGGTGCTCAGTCAGGAGCTGTCTGGGTGCATGTGTATTTTCATACCCTTTGACACTCTCTGAAAGCCATCTGTAAAACACAGCATTTGTGACTCTCAGCGGAAAGAGTGGGTTACACCGGACATAAGAATCATGGTTTCATTGTGGGTAAAATAGTACTTCAGTGCCTTCTTTCTCTGTGGTGCTTGTATATCTAGAAAAAAGTTATCTGAGGGGCAAAAATCATCACCTCTTCTCCTTGCACAGCAAGTTGCCATGGTCTTTCTTTCCACCTGTTTTCCTCCAGGTTTTCCTGAATAGTATGATCACTCAGCTCCAGTGAGAATAAGTTTGGGTAGAAATCAATACTTCCAACCGATTTTCCCACCACTCGTGATCCCACACCTCCTTTTCCTTTTGTGCTGGTGATGAAGTTCTGCTCATCTCAGCTATGTTTACTTTCAGGCATCCCTGGTCATTTAACAAGAACACTCTTAGTTCAAAACAAGGTTTCTTGCTGCAGTATAGTAGGAGGTGGGGGTCATGATCCACTGCTGGGTGCGGCTGGGTGAATAGCTGTGGCTCAGCGACAGGTTCCCTGTGGTTGCTTTCCCCAGCAGGGGGACTTCCGGCTGTCCTGGTACCAGTGACACAGTGTTAGCATGTCCACACCTCTTGAACTACTGCTGGATACATGGTTCTCAGAACTCTGTAGTTGACCTCACTTGCCTAAACCAGATCTTTATAGCAAGAGAAATTTATAAAGATTGTCCAAAAGGATAAAAAATTAGCTATCTTCTGCATTGCACTAACACATATCTGTGTCAGCCCTTAGAAGATAGTGTCATATCACAAAAAGCTTTCATTCTGGTTTTAACTAACACATATCTGTGTCAGCCCTTAGAAGAGCGTCATATCACAAAAGGCTTTCATTCTGGTTTTTAACTCCACCTATGTCATGATCTATCTCCCTGTTGGAAATTTCAAAGGAAGGAGGTTCCTTTTCTTGCTATACAGAAGGAAGAGTCGCTGGAAGCAACGTTTCCCCTTTGCTTTCCCCTACAGAAAGGACTGTCTCATTGAAATTGGCAGGAATAACAGGACCTGCTTTTCCTCTGGAGGAGACCCATTCCTTCCTTAGGAAGACACTGGAGAGCAGCTCCCAGCACTGCCTGCTGGGTTACTCTGCACTCTCCCATCCTCACACAGTTCCTCTAAGAGCATCAAAAGGATCTTTCAGAGCAACAGGTTAAAACACCTTTAAAAGAAAAGGGATGGTTTGTAGCTCCCAGGAATGGTGCTTTTTTAATTCCTTAACAAAGGTAAAATAATCATAGTTTGGGAAAGATGATTTATGTAATGACATAATTCAACCCCAAGGACTGATTACAGCTTGGAGTGAGCTACAGCCTGGCCTCCATATGGATGTTGACAATGTATGTCTTTATGCTAGCCCAGCACTCCCTCTAGTTAATTCAGCCAAAGGAGTCTATTACAGATACTTGGGGACTAACTCACAAAAAGGAGATGTTCTAGTGTACCTGAGACCTCCAAGTGAGTTTTGATTAAATATATATGAAAGAACTTCTGGAAAAACAGCTGAAACTACAGTATCTGAAATGGCAGCTGATTTTGCCACAGATCTGCCTAGTGAGTAGATTGATACCTCGTTCTTTTGTAGTCACCTACACAATTAACCACTAAGGGTAAGCATCTCAATCTTGAACAAAATCTCCACTCCAGAGTCACTGTGCCATAACTAATTCCTGGAATTTGATCATGTTGATTATGCAATTTAACACAGGATTAGTCAAACCAATTCAGTGAAATTCCTTCTGATTTTGTTACTGATACCAAGGGTATCAAAACTTTAGTAAACAGCACTAAAAGCTTATCTCGCGAATATGGATTATAATTTGTTCTTCTTTGAATGTTTATATCAGTCTGTGTTTTTTGAAAAAATTTTCTAAGTATGAATATTTGTATTCAATGCACTAAAGAGATTCCAAGTGTCATGAAAACATATTTTCAGCTGTTATTTGAATCTATGTTTAGGCATCTGTTTTCTCACTATATTACTTGCCTCTCTTCACAAAAGCTTATTTGCTGCTACAACACACCCTCTCCAAACTCTCACTTTTGCCAAAGATAAACTTGAGCCAAAACCTGCTACTTCAAACCTTTCAAGTTCAAAATGCTTCACAAACTTTTAAAACTAATCACAACCATATCCTTCAGTAGGAAATATAACACGTATTACAGGTGAGGAAACTAGGAGAGAGATAAAATAGTATCCTGAGACAGCTCAGTGAAATGCTCAATCTGCTTCAGGCCACTAAGCATGCTGCCAGGCAACATGGAAATGTGTAAGAGCTATAAAGCAATTTCTAGGTTTCTTAGAATATGTAATTATCAGAGATAATGCTTACAGTGTGCCCACTGTGGGTATGGCTGGTTATATGGCTACAGAAACCTCTCATGTTGTATTGGTAGACAGGTGTGACGGTAGGGCACTGATAAAACACTGGCTGATGGTCATCCACTTCACATCAGCCTCCTATGATGAAAAGCATATGTTTGAAAGCCATACACAATCCACTGTTTTTTGGAAATAATACCTCAAGATCAACAGATCAGCATATATGTGGTTGAAATATGATTTGATTCCTGGAAAGGACATAAATGCCAGACTGTGCTGGTTTTTCTAGAAGACATGCCTTAAATTTTACACGCTAGTAGATGTAATCCTCTGATGATGAAAATCTCACCTGCTCATGCTGATGAGGCCTGTAATGAAGCATCTGTCATAATTACGATGGACACAACAAAATATTGGCTGTAGAAAGAAAGAAAGAAAAAAATTCATTAAAGAATCATTTTGAATTTCTAAAGAAGCATAAACCTGCACAGAGAAGTCCAGTAGGCCGAGACAAACCTCTAAAACTAAGTAAGTCACAAAAATCTGGAACTTTTCCTTAAAATTTATGCGATGCAGATGAGTGCATTTGTAGCGGGCACTCTAGAAATCACTTTTCATTAAACCATACTTTTCCTGCCTTTAGTTTTTTTTCCGTATGCCATAAAGCAATATTGCTTTACTCTACTGGTTGGATGAGCCAAGTAGCTTCTCCTAGTGGAGAAGCTGCATCCTGTCTCCCATTGTAATGAGATCCACTTTGCTGGGACACTGGAACTATCACTGCTTGGTAATATTGGCTTTACTACACAAGTGGAATACGCTGATGCTTCCCAGAATCATTGGGCTGGCTAAGGCTTTGCTGAGGACCATATGCGAATCAGAGAAAACCTTACATGCTTCAGATGGGTCCAGGAAAGTAAGTGATTGGGAGTGGGCAAAGTGAATGAATTGTCTAGCAAGACTATTGAGCTGGGTACCCTGTTGGTAAACCTGGGGCTCAGCTGGAATTTTCTGAAGCACTTGTGGATTGAAGTAGACTTTTTGACTCTCAGCTACTGAAATCTCTTTTTCCAGGTCAAATTGCCAGTGCAGACCATCCACATATTTATTAACAAAACCTGTTATCTTGCATCCTACTTTAGGTCTGGAAATTAGACCTCTACTGACTGGGATATGAATGGGATGTGACTTACGAAGAAACAATTGAGTCAATAGAAACAAAAATCCACCTGTTGTCCTCAAGTTTGCCATATGATTCTCTCTCACTCTGATACATGACATGGCCTATGGCCTCAGCCTCATTATGACTAACTCTACTTCTCTTCCTTGACCTACCACTTCTGATGACAATATTCAGAAAAAACTGCCTTAATGGTAAAATAGAGATATAAAACTGATTTTTCAGGCATTTCATTTAACTTACCTTATTATGTCATGCATTTTGGATTTTAACATATCAGGATCTGAGAGCAACAGATAACTTTTCCCTCCTGGTAGAAACCCTGCTTTCCAAACCTCAAAGATAATAAAACTTACAATGCTTATGTCCATTTATCTTATTTGCCAACATTAGAAAGTGCAATTCTATTTCTTCTTTTAGATCTTTTTTCAGCAAGCTTTTTTCCCACCAACACTTCTCTTTCTCTATCTCTTTACCCTCTCTCCTGGGGCTCAACCTTGTCAGTGTTCTAGTTGATTCACATTCCACATTCCTGGTCAAGGTAATGTGCTTAGGGTTCTGAAATGTTGATGGATGGCCAAATGAAGCTGCAATGTCATAGATCTCCAAATCTATTGTATTTAATTAGAAATTTCTTTGGAATCCTCAATCCTTTAAATCCTTTCTTGAATGAAAGCTATAGGGAGACACTGTATCTCATTTTCTGTAAGAACACCAGCAAGAATAGAGAAAATATTTGATATTGATCAAAACCAGCCCCATGAATTCAGGCTCCTCTGAGGGGGGGTTGTTCATATCATGTAGCTCAACGCCTGCTTTTTCAAGAATTCTTTTAAAGACAAGCCCTGAGAAATCTTTCAGAGTGAAAGCAATTGACAAAGGTCTAAACTTACCTTTTAAACTTCCTGTCTCTAGCCATCAGCTCCAGACTTTTTAGTCTTTTCCAGCTTGAAAACATTATCTTTCTTGCTCACTCACGAGAATCTTGCCAAATTAAAAAGGGGAAAACATTAATACTTCTAAGTTGTGAGGGCTTAAAGTGATGGATTTGGTCAGAGTTGGGAGGAAAAATTTAATCTGACTTCTTGTTTTGGATTAAGAAATGTGCTTCCAGAGCTCTGAATCTGAGTGAAGGTTGGCCTCACATTGGTCCATAAAAGCAGCACTTCTCTTGGAATCTCTAGCTCTGCAGGGATTATGAGAACATGGAATTTGGAGAACGAAAATTTGGCTAGGTCAGATAGTTTAGTTCCCTGAAAGAATTGAATATTGCATAAAGATGACAGACTAAGTCTTACGTGTAAATCCTACTGAATTTACACAGTGGAGAGACCATGCTACTACAGCATGTGAGTTGTGAACATGTAAGATTCTATAAATTCTTGCACTGTCCTATAGTGTGCTGCCACTTCATTGTAAAGATTTTAGTCAAAACCAGATGTCATGAGAACCTAGAAAAAATGACTATAAATGGTATGAATTTGTTGGGTCTTTCCATAGAGGTGTTATTATTGTGGTCTAATTTCAGATTCAGCATTAGCTTGTTAAAAGCCTTAACAAAAGAGAGTACATCCGATGTCTTGGCAGGAGCTCATAGGCTGCGGATGCTTCTTTCTCAGTTATTATATAGACACAGCTTTGTTTATGTGGTCAAGAGAAAAAAAGACAATTTGCAACACTTCTCACTGCGTCAGCTCTTGAAGCAGCCTCAGACCTTTTACAAATTTGCAGATACAGCTATATATTGATAAGAGTCTTTCATTTTTGTCTGTCATAACACTGATGTGTACAACACATTCAAACTCCGTCTTTCAGAAATAAAAAGTAAGATAAGAGGTAACTTTGAGTAATTTTCTTTTTTTTTATCCTTTCTCCTTGCTCTACTTAAAACTACGTTTCGTTCAAGGTGATGTCCTTCTATCTTTTGACAATTCTAACCATATGGAATTTGAAGGCTGCTTTTATTTATAATGGGTTTTCAGATGTTTGACAACCTGCTTGGGCCTAGAGATTAGTTTCAGCCTTGCTTATCATATTCAGAGATCTGTCATCCTGAGCAAGTCTTAGGAGAAGCAAGCCTGGGATTTCCATGGAGTGTACAAAAATGTAGTCAAGGACAAGTAGAGGGAAATTATATTTTCCCACTTTGATGTATCTGTTGTGGAATTTGCCTGCTTCTTTTTTATACCAGAGGAGTGAGTTCATTTGTCTTTCTTATTTATTACTGTACCACTGATGTTCTAAGTCCTGTGCATCTTGAGAGCAGCAAGTTTATTGGATGTGTGTAGACCATCTGCACCCTGCACACATAACGAATCCACTCCTTCCAAGATCTGTTAGATTTACTGAATTTATGCAATGTGGCTTTGCACACCTAGGAAATGACAAGAGGAATTGCCTAGTCCTACTTCTTATGGGGATTTAGAATGTGGAAGATAAATGTCTTTCACTGAAGGAAAAGGAATCTTCAAGAAGGAGGACTGCTTCCCCATTTGAGAAACTTATTGTGTGAGGTTTGGACAGAAGACAAATCCAGTTACTGTGAGAAACCTTAGTATCTAAGAGAGAAATCTGTTCAACAGTTAATATGGCTTCAGGCTCTATAATCCCCTGAGGCAGCAAAGCAACCTCTGTGCCTTAGAAACTCCTTCGAGGTGTCAGCCTTGTCAGTGTGGCACTTGTGAACCACTGTACTGGCAAGCTACAGGGCATGTAAAGGCTTCAGGTCCTAGATGATCAGTCTGGTAGAGGACCTTGGAACTGATGCAGCTATACACAGCAGTGGGAAATGAGCAAGATACTGGGTCAGTCTCTCGTGCACAAATTAATTGCTAGGAGTTAACTGATGGTGCTGGAAATAAAAAGAAAGGAAGGAAGAAAACATCTCGAAGTAATAAAGCAGTGAAGAATTTCACTACGGAGAAAACTTTGCATGAGTGGAAGATAACAGTAGAAGATGTGAATGACCTCATCATATTTATTTGCTTACAAAAGTCTGCTTGTAATAGGTTGTACTGAAGTCCCGATAGGTTTCTTTGGGTTCTAGTTACTTAGGCATGCAGAATCAACTGTGAAAGTGTTCAGGAGTATTTTGCTTTGAAATAATGAAATATAAGGATTTCTTTCTTCTTTCTTTTTTTGTTTTGTTTTGTTTTTAAAATGTTTTATTTTTAAGAAAAATGTGTTAATAAAGAAGGTGAAATCCATCAGAGTGAAAGTTTCCGTGACTGAAGAGAAAATTTTGATATTTAATGAAGCAAGACCTGATTACAGAGGAGATTGTGGCTGGTATCTGGAACAAATCATTGGAACATCACAAAATAACTCATAGCAAAGGAGTTAGAGTTTGTCAAAGTAACCAGGTGCACAGCTCAGAATGAAGGGAAAGACATAACTTAGAATCCAAAACAGTGCAAAGAAAGATGCCTGATGAAGTTATAATGGGAGTCCTACAAGAGCAGCATCTGGACCTGCAGATGGCGTAAAAAAGAGCACAAGCCATAAACTGGAAGAAGGTATGCACTAGATTACATCACTGAAATAGTTTGTAAGAAGCAGCATACAGGAGATCAATGACAGCACCATTTGCTCTGGGGGATTCTTCATAAGACCAATTCATCAGAAGATGAATGGACTATCACCCTGAAAGCAAGTAAGACATTTATTCATTTTAAATTGGATACTGGTGCACATAATGGTGTGTTGATTGAAATAATGTTATCCTCCTGACAAGAAGAAGATAATGGAGAGTCAGGGGAGGTTTACAGTGGTAAGCTAATAGCAACTAAAGTTAACATGAGGGAAAATAAAGTAGATAGATATAGTCTGTATTAACTTTATGGAGAAGAGCGTTCATTAGGGAATAAATAATGTGTTGAGCCTTTGTTCTCATCAGGACGATGTACCTGTTGGGGAGGACAGGAAGACAGTGTACCTGAGAGAGTATCAGAGGACAGCTAGTGAACAAGCTGTCTTGGAGCAGAACACATATGAGAGGGGAGAGTCAGAGTCAGCCTCCCTCCAGTCCCTCTTCCTATTGAAATTCCATTCCTCTGAAGGAAGAGGCAAAAAAAGAAGGTCTGGGTGAGTTTATTACCTCAAGAATTATAAAACACGTAGGAGAATGAGCAGTAGGTACATTCTTTGTCTCTAGAGAAGAAGATAGGGACAGAATGTTTTCTGTCTGGATAGACCAGAAGAATTAAATAAGAATGAAAAAAAGTCACAATAGTTGTTAGAGGATAATTTTCAGAGATATTGCCTGATACCAGATTTTTTTATATGCTGGATGTATCACAGGGGTCCAGGAAAACTCTGTAAAAACACAGCACATGTTTTGCGTGTTTTCCATGTCTTATTCAGAAAAACCTGTTTCTTCAGACTTCCATTTAAGTTGTGTACAGCACTGCATTTATATGACAAAAAATAAGTTATGATAGTACAGAAGAAATTGGGGCACCATAGATGATATGTTAATATGGGAAAAATGCTAAAAGAAAACAAAGTGTCAGAAGAGAATAACTGGAATCTCAGCATTCTGGAACAGAATCAGACCTGCTGGGTTAGTTTGATGCCAGCAAAATGTAAATTTTATGTAATATAAATAGCACGCCTGAGAAAGAGGTTATTTGGTGAGGCATATAGGTAACAGTGAAACCACTCCAGTTGACAAAGAAATAGTAGATTTCTGGGAATGATGGATTACATTAGGACAATTGTACCTTATAGTGTTGCCTGAATAAATAAATAGAGAATGCTTCTACACAATGATATTGCCTGACCTTAATAAAAAGCCTAAGAAGTAGAAGGAATTAATTTGAAAGGATGTCATGCACAAAACTGTATTGTCCACAGGTGTTTCAAAGAAGGATTTTGTGATTTCAGTGCAGTCTTCTTGCAGGAGAGTGATCACAGCTAGGGACTGTTGTTTATGAAAAGTAGAGGCTAATAGGAAATGAGAGCTAATAAGCTCAGATTAAAAAAAGGAAGCTTTGGCATGGTTATAAAAGACATCATGTCTTACTTGGGGGAGGCCTTAGCTATTACTATTTTATTAGCTGAAATCCACTGCAAACCACTTATTGGTGTTACTGAAAATGACCTTGTGAACACTCCAGAGAATTCATAGTTTACTTTTTTTTCCCCTCTCAACTACAAATGGATGATTTGTAAATTGAATCTGAACCTGGAAGGGATTTGGAGATGCAGACTCACTCTTTGAAGTTTTTGACGGAAGGAGTGATGTTCAACGTTAGCCTGATATGCTAAGAAAAATGAACTTGTGTTTGGAGGTAAGCTAAGGATCATGAGTTCCAGAGTGACTACTTAGGATAAGAGTTTACACAAAGTAATTAAGGTTAAAATGATAATGGCAAAACTATCATATTCCTCATCACTTTTGTCAGCATAAGGGAAACTACTACCATTGCATGAAATTCTGTTATTATGAAAAAGTATGTGAAAAGGAGTCACAGTGGCTGATAGGTGTTCTTTGAGGAAACAAAGTTCTAGTAGAAAGAGGAGAGTTAATTTGATCTTAAATGAAGAAACTCTTAAATTCTGCATATTCCAGAAATAAGGATCAATATGTATTGCATTGATGGTATAGAGAAAAAACTGGCTGAAGCAAAGTACACATAGACTATTTATAGAGATTAGGGGAAAACCAGTCCAAACCAGAACACTATGAGCTATGTCCTTACAATTATTCTGACTCTTCTGAGCTAATGCTGTTGGGATAGTTGATGATGAACACCAGAGATCTTTTCTTTCTTAATACACTTAATTTGACAGCAACAGGCCGGAATGAGTTGTACATGAAGGTAAGCAGTTTGCAGTGCAATGTTGGTTTGATTGTCTGTATTAGGTGTGCACTTTGGTTTTGGTAACAGGGAGAATACATGGATGGCTTCTGTGAGAAGATGCTAGAAGCTTCTCCCACG
The DNA here is from genome assembly GCA_013399895.1 of Serilophus lunatus. Lineage (NCBI taxonomy): Eukaryota > Metazoa > Chordata > Aves > Passeriformes > Eurylaimidae > Serilophus > Serilophus lunatus. The sequence continues at coordinate 434,826 of VXBA01002630.1, read as the reverse complement.
CCTGTCAGCTCTAAGATGGGCATGCCACCGCTGGCCAGGGCCAAGTCCATTGGTGATGGTGGTAGCACCTCTAGGATAACACATTTAAGAAAGGGAAAAAAACTGCACAAGGGCATCTGCAGCCAGAGAGAGGAGTGAGAATATGTGAGAGCAACAACTCTGCAGACACCAGGGTCAGTGGAGCAGGAGGAGGAGGTGCTCCAGGTACCAGGGCAAAGATTCACTTACGGCCTATGGTGAAAACGTTGGTGATGCAGGCTGTCTTCCTGCAGCCCACAGAGATCCACAGCAGAGCAGATATCTACCTGCAGCCCGCAGAGGGCCCCGCTCTGGAGCAGGTGAATGCCTGAAGGAAGCTGTGATCCTATGGGAAACCCATGCTGGAGCAGGCTCCTGGCAGGAACTATGGATGTACAGAGTGAGGAGCCCATGCTGGAGCAGGTTTTCTGGCAGGACTTTTGACCCCACAGGGGGCCCACGCTGTAATAGTCTGTTTCTGAAGGACTGCACCCTGTGGGAGAAATCTATGCTGGAGCAGTACACGAAGAACTGAATGCTCTAGGAAGGACTCACATTGGAAAAGTTCATGAAGTACTGTCCCCCATGCTGGAGTGGGGAAGAAGATGAGGCAGGGAGAATGTATGATGTAGTTACCACAGCCCCTACTCCTCATCCCCCTCCACTGCTGCAGGGGAGGAGGTAGAGAAAATTGTGAGTAAAGTTGAGCCCACGAAGAAGGGAGGGTTAGAGGCAAGGTGTTTTAAGATTTAATTTTTATTTTCTCATTATCATACTCTGATTTGCTTAATAAGAAATTAACTTCCCCAAGTTGAGACTGTTTTCCCTATGATGGTACCTGCTGAGTGATCTCTGTCCTTATCTCAATCCATGAGCATCTCAATATATTTTCTCTCCCCAGTGCAGGCCAGGAGGGGAGTGATAGAGCAGCTTTGGTGGGCACCTGGTATCCAGCCAGCATTAACCAACCAAACCAGCTACGTGCTAGTCTCAATGGGCTTCTGTCCAGAAGATGGGTGAAAAGCAGTGTACTAGACAAGAAACAAATATATTTAGACAATAGGTCTTCAGATTATATACTAGCCAGGAGAGGCAACTATCCTGTCTTCTGACTGGAACAGGTCTGATCTTCCAGAGGAAGCGAGGCACCACCTCAGACACTGTGGGATAGTTTAGTTATTATTGTGATTTCATGTGTTTGTGTTAATAAAGGTTTTAATTATAGCTGTCATTACATTCTGCCTTGGAATGGAACGTGTGGTATTTGGGGCTCTGCCTTCAAAGGCTGAGCAGCTTGGCAGGGCACTGTGAGGCTCTTGTTGCAGCACACAGACAGCTGGATGCAGACAGAGGATTATTCCCAGCACCTCTGGTGCCAAGTAGCACTGAAGACCACAGAGAAGAGCGACTGAGGGCCAGAAGACAGTCTAGAGGCAGCTTACACTCCACCTATGATTGATTGGCTAAGACCCTGTGGGAGATAGGCCATTTGCTCCTACTGGCACAGGAGATGCCAACCCACCCAGAGAGAGGGATTCTGAGAAGTGTCTGAAAGGGGAACCTCAAGGAATGTCCCTCCTCCCACTGGCAGTCATTCCTGTGGGAAACACTGCCTGTCTCCTAAGGAGGTGGTGAGTCCCAGCAACTGCGGTACATCAGTCTTTCTGCCCAGGTCTTCCTGCCCATTTTCAGGGCTGTGAAAAGCCTTTAGGGTTTGGTTCCATTGACAGTAGAAATTGTAAGACTAGCTTAAATATGGATAATCTGACAGGTACTGCAGGTGAGACATTTTTCTCTGTACAACTTAACTCTGGAAGGTTGAGATGGTGTGACTTGGTTCCAAGCCTAATAAACCAACAGAATGTGTGTTTACTATGAATGGGTTCATTCATTTCAATGGCAATGTGTGTATGCATGTATTTGTGTGTGTGTGTGTGCGTGTAGAGAGAAGAGAATCCCTCTTTTCCCTTCCCCTCATGGTTTATATCATAAAGCATGCCGACACATCCAGTCTAACAACTCCTTCATAAGGAATCTGAAATAAAGAGTCCAAGGAAAGTTTAACAGCTTCATAGCTTGTAATTCTCTTTTGGCCACATTTTGTTTGTCAGAGAGAGCACAAGAATGAGGCCACACATAATTTAACACCTTTCCCTATTTAGAGTTTGTTAGTTTAACTTTTTCTGAGATTGTTTTTTTAAAAAATGCTTGTCTGAATTTAGTGGTTGTGAAAAACAGTGGCAGCCCTAAAGACTGTAGCTTTCCTTGCAGAATGGGCATGGGATGAGCTCCAGCAGAGTGCATTTCCCCATATTACCACCCTGATTTGACCTTGAATGACCCATTCCACAGTCCAGCAGAGCTGGTCTTCATATCTTTCCAGTTTTTGGCCTTTTTGCAAAGACTGACAGCTGGACTGTGCCAAATGTGGTAGTGATTCTGGGAGTCTGATCTATGTCCAGATCAGAACATGACTTCTTTCACACAGGCACAGTGTTACAATAACCTTTCCAGTACTAAGGCTGGTGAGCAAAGCTAAGGAGGCATAGGTCTTAGGGTGAGTATTACAACACCTGCAGCCATGGAAGTGCCATCTTTCCTAAGAGGTCTATTATTATAGCTATGCTTAGGCTTTAATACTTTCTGGACCTGGTGAAAACTCAAAGCAAGACAGAACAAAATGTGGGAGCAGAAATGCTCAAAGTTACAAGTCCTCATACTATCAGATCTCATTAAGGAAAAGGAAGAGGCATGGGGACATAAAATAGCTTCTCCTACCACAATTACCTGTAGAAAAGGACTTGGCTACTCCAGTGTCCTGGCTAGCATAGCATGTTGATCCTGTGGTGTTTTGAAGGTGAATGATGAGAATCAGAGCTTATCTTCAGCAACTAGGTAATGGCTCAGGCATTATATGTTGCTTCTCCCCCCAATTTTGATGTCATGAGGATTTTTGAAAACAAGATTCCACTCCTGAATTTACTTTAGTAAAGATTTATTAATGACCATCCCATTGCTTTTCTTAATAAGGTCTCATCAGTCTAAGCACAATGTCTTCAAGACTTGTGCTAGCATCACCATAGGGGCTGGTGTACTGGCTCCTGCAAACAGTTTTTTCCTCACTTCACCTGCACTTTAAGGTGGATAAGCTCTAATCCAGAAACCAGGTGGTGTCATGGGGCAGGTACATATGTACAGACCAGAGGGAAAAGAACACTGTTGGATTTTAATATTGAGTCACTGGTAACGATTCCTTCCTTCCTTCCTTCCTTCCTTCCTTCCTTCCTTCCTTCGTCAGGAGAATTGATTTCCTTCAGGTGCCATACTGTCTTCAGAAAGTTGGCCATTGGGCCACAGTGGTATCTGCCAACATTTGTTCTAAAGGATATCTGTAAAAAATTTATGGTTAAATTCCTGCATCTCAGGTCACAGGAGAGTGTGACTATTAACAAGTTCCAGCTGCTTTATAGAGTTTCAACAGCCATTTTTGGATCTTTAAGGTTTTTTTAAGAAAATCTTTTAACTTTTTTTTTTTTTTCCTGGAGGTATATTAAACCTTTAAATCTTTTTATTTTTTTAAAGGTCACATTAAATACTCCCTTTGTGTCAATGCTGAGGAAGTCTTTAATTATATTAGTTAAAAAAAAGGAAGAAAAAGAAGGAATAGTTCTGATTTTGCTTTCAGTTCTCTGTGATTGTACCATCTCCTCTAGTCATGATTTTTGTATTTATTTTCTCAGCAAGGGACCTGTTTTAATACTGCAGCTGATGATCTAAAATTGTGTGAGCCATGTTTTATTATACACAAGCCACATAATATGAATGAACGGCTCTCCTGGGCCAGCTGTGCTCAGACTGAGGAGAGCAGCTCCACTCAAGCCTCTCACTCTTCCATTCCAGGTCCCTGTTGGAGCCTCAGTGATTGTGGTGGCAAAGCAGCACCGTTCAGGCAGCACTCGAGTTCAAGGAGGTCCAGCTGTGCCTCCTTGCAGTCTCAGCACTCTCCCGTCACTGGAGCCAGTCCCAGCAGCTTGATGCCACCTAAGAACGGCCTTACACCCTCCACCGAGCTGCTTTTCTCAGGGTTCAGACCTGGCCTGTCTGTTCTGCTTCCATGACTGTAATTTCAGAACAGGATAATAATGAATAAGAAAAACAAATATAACGATGCTGTTTTTCTCCAAATTTTGGGATCTAGAATTTTGGCATGAAAACTTTTGTTTGGAAATTTGGGCCCAGGTCATGCAGTGAGCAAACACATCGACTTACTGTAATATCTATGTTTAAATTTAAATAAGAGTAGGCAAAGGGATTTCTTCATTTAAAGTTGCAATATTCAGAAAATGAGAATCCCCTTAAAGATGCATACTGTGAAGAAACCTCAAGAACAACTGTTTGCCAAGTGATTATTAGCAGTAACAAAAATATGTAAATCCCTTCTTGCAGATTTGGAGTTTGCCATACTTTTGTTTGTTTATCCTACATGCACAAACAATCCCCTGAATATATATATATATATCTACATCAGACTCATGTGGATATACTTACAGTATATGCATATAAATATATTCTGTAGATGCAGTTCACCGTTCAGGGTAAAGAAGACAAACACAGAAGAAAATAACATTTCACTCAGTACCTATTCAGGATTTTATAGGAATTCTGGGGCATTGCCGTGACAATTACAAAAATGATTAGTTAATACCTTTTGTATTTTTATAAGCATTTATTTACTGCAGCAGCACTAGAAAGTTATTAAGAGTGCTTATTCAGGCCAAATATACTTGAAAAACTCAGAACTATCCTCCTTCTTCTGTATAATTTTTGTTTCTCTACATAAATGTAAATTGATACAAATAAGTAAGTTCTAATTACCATTAAGTTCTTCATGTATACAAAGTTTGGTGTGAAATAGGAAATGCACCTGGAACTTTGTAGCTCTTATGTAAAATTAATAATAAATGTTTTTTTGCCAACATCAATATGTTTGTATTATGGTCATGGGACTCTCTCTGATGCCTAAATTATTTAAGACATTAATTTTTTATCTCCGCTCAAGCCTACTACATGAAGTTGCTGAGTTTGGTATCAAAGGTGGTGGTTCAAATCAAATTGATATTGCATTTTAATTAAAATAGTGTTAAGACCCATCTCACAGTCTTTACTCAGACAAAATATACTGGAATAGAGAAAACTTGCTTTTCCTCTGCTTTCTGCTTTGCCAAGTGCTGGCAAGGCTGGAGGTAGGGTGATTGCACATGCAAGCATTGCCTCACTCCCTGCTCTTTGTTTTTATTTGACACTTTTACTTGTGCCACAGAAGAAAAGATGAAGGCTGAGTCACAGAACCAGATCCTCAGCATCTCTCCTAGCATATTGTGAAATATGTGTGATTTTGACTGTGAAGATTCCCAACCTGCAAACAGGTGTATCCTTCTGCCTCCTGAAGGATAGATTTCTACCACACATGGTATGTCAGTGGGAGAACAGCCATGCTTTGGTAAGCGCCTGGTTGGTGAGATTTTGGAGTGGACCAGGGATACAAGGGAAGCTTGGCCTGGATTTGCTGATAAAATCCTCCCACTCTTGACTGAAATGAAGACCTTAAGCACACAGAATCTGCTTCAGGTTTTACTTCCCAAGGTCTCCTTTGCCAGGCTCACTTTCATCCCTTACTATCTCTAGTTATGTGCTCCTCCTTGGTGCGCTCGGGGTGGGCAAATTTCATGTCTGGAAAAACCCAATAGACAAACAAGCGACTGTAAGTTACTGACAGGTAACTTCTCCTTGTTCTAGCAAACAGGTAGACCTTATCCCCTTTTTAGGAAAGAGGATTTATTAAAAACGTGAAAGCAGTGATTTGTCACTATCTGGCATCTGGCAAGTTCCCAAAGAGACAGTTGTTCTAAAAGTACTGAGATTAAACCACACCCTTTTTGCAAAGAGAGCCTCGGTCATGACGAATAAGTGGTCTCGGAGCTCTGAAAAAATGCACTTATGATACTTTTGAGCCACACTGGCTTAAGGCACTCGAGAGATCTTGAGTGATGCTGGTTCTTATACAGTGTTGCACATATGCTTTCCTAATTCTGCTGGTGGCTGTGGTGTAGGGGGAGAGCTGAGTAGCTGCAACTGGGCCAGTTGACCTGATCAGCACCTCCCCACCACACCTCTGAAGGAATAAATATCTTGGCCATGTAATTGCCTGAGCAGTCATTGTTAAGAATTGTGGTTAATCATCAGTAATTGATAACTGACAACTTAATATTTCAAGGGTCTCCAGTATCATCCTATGACCTTTTTGTTACCATCTTGTTTGCCTGTGTTCTTCTACATTGCATCACTGTCCTTACAGATATTTCATTCTACAAAAAATAACTAGTTGTTACTGTATCTAAATTAAAAAAAAATGATTACCTGTGGTCAAGTGGGTTGACCTTGGATGAACACCAGATGCCCACCAAGACACACTCACTCCCCTCCTCAACTCAACAGGGGAGAAAATGCGAGAAAAGTCTTGTGTGTCAAGGTGAGGACAGGGAGAGATTGTAACACCAGTTACCATCATGGACAAAAGAGACTTGACTTGGGGAAATTAGTTTATTACCAATCAAATCAGAGCAGGATAATAAGAAATAAAACCAAATCTTAAAACACCTTTCCCCCTGCTCTCCTTTCATCTTGGACTCAGCTTTGCTCCTTGATTTCTCCATCTCCTCCTGTCAAGCAGCACAGGTTGATGGGGAATGGGAGCTATGGTCAGTTTATCACACATTGTCTCTGTCTCTCCTTCCTCCTCAATGAAAGGACGTCTCACACTCTTCCCCTACTCCAGTGTGGTAGACAGTCCTTCACAAACTTCTCCAATGTGGGACCTTCCCATGGACCGCAGGTCTTCACAAACTCCTCCAGCATGGATCCTTTCCAAGGGCTTCAGATGTATCCTTGCGCTACCATGGACCTCCATGGACTGCATGCATCATCTAGGGCTTCACCATAGGCTGGGTGGGAACCTCTGCCCTGGGGCTGGAAGCACCTTGTCTCCCTCTTTCTTCACTGACTCTGATGTCTGCATAGTTGTTGCTTTCCCATATTCTCGCTCATCTCTCTGGCTGCAGTTGGTCTTGTGCTGTTTTTCCCCCTCGTTAAATCTGTTATCCCAGAAGTATTACTGATGTCACTGATGGGCTCGGCCTTGGCCACCTGTGGTGTGTCCATCTTGGACCCAGCTGGCATTGGCTCCATCAGACATGGGGGAAGCTTATAGAATCGTCTCACAGAAGCAACCCCTGTAGCTCCCCTCTGCAAAAACTTGGCCATCCAACTTAATACATCAGCTCAAACAAGTATGAAAATATGACAGAGATTAAACAGAGGCATAGCAAAGAAAAGGATGAATTGGACAATAACCTCCTGCTCATAAGGTAATTGCTGATCAAACTAAACAAATGCTCGAGTAGGTGAAGACAATTTCAGCTGAAGCCAAGGTTGTCCAGGGAATTTGTGGAGTCATCACACCCCGAGGTGTTCAAGAAATTACTGGACTTGGCACTTAGTGCTATAATTTAGTTGGCAAGGTAGTGCTTGGTCAAAGGCTAGACTCAATGATCTTGAAGGTCTTTTCCATTCAAAATTATTCTATTGTTGTCATGCCGATTTTCTTCTTGTCTACCTTGTGCATTTACCTGCAAGTTATCTCACTAGGAGATGCATTTCCTGTGTCTGTCATTCTCTGATTTCTTCAGTACTCTGGTTTCCTGCACCTGCAAGACCTTTCTCTCATGAATTCTCTTTTGTAGCTGTTTCCAGACAGAAGTAACTGCTTGATAAAGATTCTTAGATTAAACTGAAACTCTTCTTATAAATTCTCTGGACTTAATACACATTAGTCTCTGTCTGCCACACATCTGATAGTGAGTAGCCAATGTGTTCGTCATTACTTGATAAGATGAATGTTACTCCATTAAAAAAAAAGAAGCTCAGACACAGCATAAGCTTGGCTGTCCTAAGCCATTCCTCATGGATGAATGCTTAACTCCTTTTACAGACTCATTTATGAAGTCAATATTTCTGCATCTTTAACATAAGAACAGATTTTAATGTTTAGCTTAAACTTCTTACAGTAATTGATGCCTGTTATGTTCAGTCTATTCATCATGGATATGGAGAATAGCACGTTACCTTCTACCTTGATGTACTCTTTTCTAAGGAAGACTGTTCCAGCACGGCTATCCTTATAGACAATATACAGGAGTTTAGGGACTAAACTAAAACTCTTGTAACAACTCAGGTAGTTGCTACTCATGGGAGCATGCTGCCCATGTCCTGTAGGTGAATAGTCTCTTTGATTCTGTACATCCAAGTGTAGGTCTTCAGCCTGATGGCAAGAGTCAAAGTGCATTGGAATCAGTAGCAAGTTTAAGCCTTTACTGACTTAAGTGGCCTAAAAAAATATAGAACTCATACTAGTGTTGACCTCTTATAGATAGTAGCAAAATGACTGCAACAGAAAACACAGCGGCCTTACAAGCATATCCGGCTTGGCGGTGTTGGAAGGGACTATACAAAACCCCATATAAAACCCCAAATGTCTGCTAATGTGTATGACTTAAGAGTTAGTGCAGGCTCTGGGACTTCTTTGGCTGATAGATATCTGTCTGCCTACACTGGAGGAAGAGTGATTCTCTCCCAGTCTCTTCCTCTTTCTGGTTACCAGCCCAGAAACCTCCTTTCCTCAGATCAGTTATTTCAAATCTCTGCTGCTGTGTGAAAAACATATTAGGAAAGCATTTTCTCAAACTGCAGAAGTTTTTTAACCCTCTCTCCTGCGGGTGAAGAAATGTGTATTTTTATTGATTACCTGACCCATGATTTCTGACTTGTGTCAGGTTCCTTCTCATATGAGTAGCAAAGTATGAGCTTATCCTTCTTTTTCTTAATATAGCATAGGTGTAAAAATATTTGTTAATCCTCTGCAATTAAAGCATAGAGCAGGACTTGAGCTGCTTCTCAGTGAAATCATAATTGCAAATATTTCTTGTGTTACATTATGCAATGTGAGGGTTTTTGTTAATTCCTTGTCTCCATGGAATGGGCATGTGTTTTGGCTCTATAATCTAAAAGTTCAAGACTAACATTTTCCTGATTCTTGTTGTCCTGCATTTTATAAGCTGAGTATTTAAGTTTTAAGAGTAGCATGTTTATTTATATATGTTACTGCTAATCCAAACTGTCTGCTAAACTAATCCCTTGTTAAAATGAAATAAAGTCAGCTATTTTAGATTACAAAGTTAAAACAATAGCTCAGCCAGACACTTCACACATCTGTTTTACTTTTCCTGAATAGGTATGCAGCTTTTCTTACATTCTTTCTCGGCAAAAGTGACACCAATTAGCTGTACTTTTCTTTCATTTTTCTCTTGTGACCTAAGTCTTGTTTTCTTGGTTCTTTTGCTGATTACATTTGAAATGTTGGATTTTTTTACGTGTTTGTTTTCTTTCTCAGTAATACATTTTAAAATGGATAAAAATTTCATGCTTATTACTTGTTAATATATTATCATACTCTATTACCCAAATTCAGACCAGAGGTAATTCCAATGTGGGAAATGCCAAAATGATACATTCTTGGAGATGAGATCTTAGACAGATATGGAAACCCAAAGTAGGCTTTGATTTACTTATAGTCTGCAGGAAATGAAGCATTACCATCAATATGGTATGGAGAGATTTTAACTGAAGATAGCTTTATTTCCAGCTTTACCTGCTGCTTTGATTGAAAGTGTTTTTCACATCATCTAATTTTTCATAAGCTTTCACATATTTAAGGTTTGGCTTTTCTTAAGGTATTGTATAAGTTTTCATTTTGTGAAGTAACCTTTATTTAGTGCATTTGCCAAGCACTTTAAGATTACATCAGGTGAGGGCTGCGGCCTCCTGGAGCCAAAAATGTGGAACAATGGGTTTATCTCACCACTTCTTAATAAACTGTTTTTTGGACTGGTGTTCTGAGAAGATGTTGCTGCTTCAGCCAAGGTAACCTTCAGGCCTACTCTGTTTTGATATGTTTCTTTATACAGTTGTTTCATCATTCCTTTTTGAAAGGTGGAAAAGAAGAGGCAGGTTGATCTCATCTCTTTCCTATGTTTAACTTTACATCAACCACTTGAAAGTTATCAGCTAAGGAACTTTCATTGCTCACCTGCATCAGAAATACAAGTGACTCTGCATCATGAAGAGGTGGGAAGAGTTATTACTTCCTTTCCACTACAGAAAAACTAAGGCATAGAGAAATCATACAAGGTAAATTCAGATTGCTATGTAACACAGGGATGTAAAAGTTTGTAACATTCTGTGATGTGGTCAAGAAATGAAGCTGGTCCACCTTGTCTCTCTGAGCTTGTGGGAGTCATATCTATGTACTGAGCACAACTGTTCCCTCAGCATCCTCAGCATCTCTTCTTGAGGGTAAATGCCACTGAGCATTGTTCCTTTGTGGGTGCTCTCGTGTACATATTCTCGCATTCCAAGCAGGTCTTTTAGCCTCCCTGCCCAAACTCCCATGCTACCTTGAATGGTGACATGTAGTCTTCCATGTTATTAATAACATTAGCATACAGGCTTTAAATACTACAGGATCTTAAGAGCATGCAGTTACAGCTTTGGAACCAACAATAACTCTGTAGCACTCACACAAGTGCCTACATAAGGTGTAAAAACATTGTTTACCCTCTCAATTGTGGGCCAGAATAAAAGGGCCAGCTCTCAGCCAGTGCCTGGGACAACATGTCCTCCCTGTCAATAGTCTCCATCTCCCATGGTAGCTCATTAGCAGCTATCCCACAACTGCCTCTGATGTGAAGTCAGAATTTTTGGCTCAAATATAGCCAATATACTCGGGGTGGATAAGGCAGAAGACTGCATCAAGCTAATTATTCTTCTCTTTCATGGAGTCCAAAACCTACTGAAATCGTTAGAGAGTGATCTTGTTACACAAGTGGTCTTTCTTTAAACCAGGATGTCAAGACTGCATATTTCTTCACAACTTCTGTCATTTTGTGGAAGTAGGAAACTCTGAGTAAATTCACAGAGAGAGAAAATCTCTAACTGATGCTCCTTCCTGCCAGACCTTCTCACACCCCCCAGGTTGTGGTTACTGTAGGCAAAAGGTGCCACAAGTAGTAGTGCCACCAAGGTCACAAACTGAGCCAATGTCACCTTAGAGGCAGAGGGGATCTCCCTCTTAGTGTGTTAAAGCTGAGCTTGACACTGACCATGTATGTGCAATCACCAAGAGTTTGCCTGTGTAATTTTGTAGATTTGATAGTGCATGTGGAACCTCTATAGCTTGGATCAAACTCCACCATCACAGCTCCACAGATATTCCAGTCTTTTTTGGGCCATGTCCCTCCCAGCACCTTGTGTCCTTGCACTGATTCTCAAAAACTTGCTTAAATCGGTTCCCCAGGAGTAGGAATCACTGCCCCAAACTTTTCTCCTGTGGACAGCTACATCTGAGATACTCAATGCTCTGTTTGTAGATGATGGAAAAAAATAAGCACTTACAGGATGGGGTTCACATAGCTTCTGTTTTTGGAGAAAATTAATTTTTTCTCATAAGTGCCCATTTTTTTTATCAGCTTTATAGGATAGCTTTATCTAACACATACCTTACTTCAGAAGACAAACTATGCTATTTCAACACTCTGAATGTGAAAAACACCACACAACTCCTGTGTAATGATGTTTTTTGTGAAGGACTGTAAAAGTACATGGCAAGTTAAAATGTGTAGCATTTTGTACACCAAGGACACTTTCTGGATGGGGCAATACTCTTTTTTTATCCCTGTACTGCATAGACATTTTCAGTCCTTAATGAGAAGTGTGCAATTGGATCATGGTATTAATAATTTATCAAGCCTATTACAAATGGTAGAGGAATATTTCAGCAAGTCTGCCATGCCCTGTTCTGTTGACTTTCTCCTGTCATCAGTAAAACCAGCAAATAAGAAATAGCAGATGGGTGTCTACTCAGCTTATGTTAGCTCTTGCTGGAGAAAAAGGTATTTACAAAGTGTTAATGCTACTAAGAAACAGGTTTTGGGAAAAACCGTGGCATTTGGAGGAAGTTAGTCTCTATCTTCTAATTGTGTCAGTTTTTTTCTGCACTTATTACAGCTAACGTACAGGTATCTCTGGGAACTGCAGCAAAGTGTCATTGCCCAACAAATACAGTGTTGTATTTTATATACTGTTGTAGTTGTGATCCACAAATTCATTGTGCTCATAGTGTATTCCTGCATGCAATAGGTACACATGGAGTAACTGACCAGGCAATGTCCTAGTTATGCTTTTGGTGTGACACCCAATAAAACTTAACATTGATTCAGTCCTCGATAATATGCTCAAGGAGGTACTGTATTGGTTTGTGTTAGAATAATGTGCTGTATTTCTGACAATGATGAAAATAAGTTCTAGTATGCCATTTTGAACTACTGTGGCAAAATATTAACCCTTATTGCTAGCATATATCATATTTGTAACATTTTGTATTCCCTTCTATAGCAACCCAGTTTCGACAATCTATAAGCTTAACCTGGAAAATTACTTTTATTTATGGCTTTAAAGGATTTTAAAGCCTTTAGGTTCATTATTATCTACAGAAACACATCTGGAGAAAACAGTACAATTTCTCTAAAAGAATTTATTTTAATTTAGTGAGAAAATAGGTGTTTTGGCAAAAGCGTTTACAGAAATAACATACAACCCAGGAAAAGTATTACAGTAAACCATTAGCAAACACTAAGCCCATACAATTTAGTCAAAGTATCCACAAAAGCATTACAGTAGAGTATTAGCAAAAAAAGACAAGTCTGTCTTGATTTTAAGATAATGCTACAATTTAAAACTGAAAGACTCTCAGCAAAATATAGAAAGGAAAAGCAACTCTTTATTAAATATATATGTTGTAAATACGAATATATATATATATGTGATAAAACACAGAACAAAATCAGTAACTTGAGAAAAAGAGGAACTTACACTCCGAGAACACCTCTCCTATTTGGAGCAATTATGACTCTGGCCAGCAGGAGGTACTGGAACTCCCTTGAGAGACAAAGGCGGAGCTGAAACCCAGTGAGGGATCCTGCCGCCACAACAATGGCAGCTGTGGCAATGATGGGGCATCCGAGGCCCTTCTGCAAGCAGTGCAAGGGAAAGTCTCTCTCACTGTTCCCTGAGGTGAATGAAAGGGAAAAGACGAAAGGGAAAAGAAACATTTTCGCAGATGTCATCCACCCAAGTATCTGGGGAGGGTTTCCAGCAGTGATGGCAGTTCTCAGGGAAAATGGTACAAACTCATGGCATGACGTAGGGAGTGAAGCAGTGATACCAGACAGTTGCTCACACTGGCCCAGAGTTGGGAACAAGCGGGGTCCTCTTGAGGGCCACTGCAAGACTGTGTGCGGCAGTGACTGGGGCGCAGAGCCGAGCATGGGGTCACATGGCAAAGAGAGCGGGAGGCGTGCAGGGATGAAGTTGCATGCAGCTCAGTTTCATGGGGTCAGTCGTGCCTCAAGGAGCAGCCAGCCCAAGAGAGGGGCAGCCTCTCTCATGCAATCTTTTTGTATTCCTCATTTTCCCGTGATGCCTTCCCCCCATGCGGGATTGGCCTGGCCATGTGTAGCAGCAGAGCACTGCTACCACCCCTTCACTACCTTGTCTCCCTCTGCCCTACAGCACCATGGAATCCCCGGTCCCCTGCAGCTGTTCCTCAAGGGGGAAAAGAAGGCACATAGCGTCTGAACCTAGACCTATGCGGTGCAGTTGAGATGGAGAAAAAAATTACATCAGAATTTAAATCTATAACGCAGTCCAAAAAAAGACCCAACCTAAAGCAATCAGTAACCCAGCTTAGTAAAATACAAGTTCCTTTGGTTTTAAGTTACCCAAAAAAGAAAGAATAAAGTAAAAAAGAGACTGGAAGAGTGAAAAAAAAAGGAAAGAGTGAAGAAAGGAGAAGGAATAAGAGCGAAAAGAGAGAAAAATAGGTACCACAAGGAACATGTTGGCAGATCTTCAGATGGGCAGCTGAGCACCCACACACTCCTTTTCTCCAAAATAAAGTCCTTGTGGACACAAGGTTTAAACGTGGTTTGGCTCTCATGGCTAATCCTGCAGGTGGAACATCTGGTCCTCTGACCATTCAGTGGCCTCCCAGCCAGAGTGACAGGCGCCACAGACAATCAGGAGCTCCAGGGGATAGGGTGTGGGCGGGCTGCCAGGCAGACCTTCCTTGATTGACAAGCAGCCACATGGTTCTGAGCCATATGCTTTGGCCATATTGGCTACAAAGCATGTGCTTTGTGGGCAGGCCTGGCCACTTGCTCCAAGTTAAGCCATGCACCTGCAGGCTTCTGACTTTGACAAACACAAGTGCGCGTGCGCGCACACACACAAACACACACACACACACACACACACACACACACACACACACACACACACACACACACACACACACACACACACACACAGAGACACACACACACACACAGACTCTTTTGCTCTGACCCAAATAATTAACAAAGTGAGATTCAGATCCAGGATCTCACACCTTCTTAGACATTTCCATTGTTCTTATAGTTTTACATGGTTAAAGCCTTTGAGTTGAAGGATAGAAGGAAGGAATTCAGTGATTCCTATACTCTATTTTCAAAATCTGAATTATTTTTCACTTTCCATTGCACCTCTTTTTCAAGTCTCTTTATACTTTGATGATTCCCAGTGCTGCAAGATCTGTTTTTTTCAACCATGTTTTCCCCCCAGGCACTGCTATATAATAGGAAAGTGTGATTATGGCTTTCTAAGCTGCAGTGTTACAAACAAAATCACAAAGATATTTTAAAGCTCAATTTCTGTTAAATAGTTGAACTTACCCAAATGTCACAAAAAGGTCTGTGACAACTTAGTCAACTGAATAGGTGAAGCAGGCAAACTTCCAAATCCTAAACTAGAGGCCTTCCTACTGACTACTTGTCTCTCCAGGAAACACTGAAGGTATGACTAAGAGAAATGGAGAAGGGACAACAAACATTACCTCAGACTTCTCACAGTCACACAAAACAAACAGCTTCATGAGGGATGTCAACAAAGAATGAGCTACAGTAAACAGCTTGAGACCAAATCTGTGCCTGCAATCTGGCAGTGCTTTGAATCACCGGTACGCCATTTAAGAGCTGGAGGTGATTCTGCCTGGTAATTTTTTTGTGTTTTTAATATGATGGAGTGTAATTAAGTCTCTGAGACACCTATGACATGTTCCAATATCTTTGCTGAGCTGAGAAATACTGCTCATGCTCAGGCATATTGCAGTAGTAAGTTTGGTAGAAGGCAACATCTTTCACCTTGTCCAAAACTACAGAGTTGAATCTGTAGTTTATTCATTCCTTATGTTTACTGGTTTGTTTGTCATTTTTTACACCAAGGAATGTTTTTCCCATAAGTTTTGCTAATTGACAAGCTGAAATTAAGCAGGTGTTTTTGCTCAATCTCACCCTCTAGACAAACAACAAAAAAAAGAGTAAAAGACATTCGTTATGAGGAAAGGAGGACACTGCATGTGATGGGGGTAGAGAAATACAGAGGGAGAAAGAGGAGGAGGAGAGAGAGTTGTGCAGATTTCCTGCCTACACTTCAAAAGGGGTTCTCTTCTCCTGTATTATTTCCTTTTCCATTAGCTTCACTTTGTTGGCTTATGGTTCCAAAATACACCAGGAGTCAACTCCAGTGCAAACCTGATATTAAAAACTAACAGGCTAATGCCAGGGAAAACACACTCTGCTCCTGGTTTCAAAGACAGATTTTCTCTTTTCATAAGTGCAGCCATGCTTTTCTAATAAAAATTCATTAAACAATGGTTATGAAAGATGAAGGGTGGGGGAGGGGGAAGGGATATAATCAAGTGAGTCCCTTTGAACTCACTTGAAAAAATACAAAAGCAAACAACCAAGCTGTTAGTGTCACACGTTTCGCTTATGAACAGAAGGGCCTATCCAGGTTTGCTCACAATCCAAAGAGTAAAGATGAGTTAGGCATCATATCTAAACTTCTCCATCTGAAAATTGTAGAATTTCTATTCTGTAAACATGCACGTGGAGGCTTTTTTTGTGGTGCTTCAGTTTACATTATTGTGGGTCTAAACGAGCCTTGTAGAGAGTGCTTAATTCGTTTATGTAAAGTAAAAACAAATGTAGAAGCCCTCGCTATTTTTTATTGTTAACATCCCATTGGGAAGCAGGAGAGTAAATATTTTAGAAGTTTAAAGCAATCTACTTAAGCTTAATAATAATGCTGGGTTTCAAGTAACAGAGATGAGTACAAGTCACTGGAAGATCAAAGATTATGCTGAGTTTTATAGCAAATCTGGGGGAAGATCTCCTGGGAGGGGTAAATCTTCAGAACTCTCCTTTCCCAGTCTTTCAGGGTGATCATTTGACATCTATTGAACAAGAAAGTGAGGAAGTGAGAATTCAGGCAGTTCTCCTGTGTCCAGAGAAACAGGAGGCTACAAAACTGAAGCAAGGTTGAATTTTGGCTAGTTTATAGCTTAAAAATTGTAAATTAAAAAAAAAGAAAAATAAAAATAAATTTCTTTTCCTGGGTTAGTTTGTAACCTCATGAAAATTGAATTTTGCGTGAGTCATCTCTCAACAAGATTGCTGGCAATTTCCCTCAGTTTATGTTAAGTGCTCGTGCTTGTCAGCAAATTTTCAATCATCTTCAGAATCATCTGTTGAGAGACATTAGACACTCTTTACATTCTTCCCAGCAACATCGTCCCTTTCATCTAAACAAGAAGAGGAGAGTGCTACACTTTGGGCCATGGGCATGATTTCTTATTAAAAAAAAAAATAAAAAAAGTAAGGAGGGAAAAAAGGAACACCAAGCAGAAGAGCTGATAATGAATGATGCCACATAACAATATTGTAGTATCAGGTATATGTGTCTGTGAATGTGTTTGGGGGATTGATATTTAGAGAGCATAATCAAGAATCTCTAACATAGGAAGAGAAACTGGGCCACATTATTTTCCCATGGCTGAAAAACTTTCCACTGGCCTGGCTTCCAATTATAAAAACACTGGAGTCCTCAGCCATTACACCAAAGCTTGTAAATTTCCTAATGAATATTTAAAATAACCCTATGGAGTTTTTTAATGTTAATGTATTTCAGCCTTTGACTAACATGAATATCCTACAGGGCTGCCACTGTGTTTAGCTACATGGTTAATTCCATTCTTTTCTTTTAATGATAAAATACAGTGCTAGAGAAAAAAAAAATCTTTACCTCATCTTCTCCTGGTGTACATTTTATGTTCTTCTTTTTTTTTTTTTTTGCCACAGTGAAGTTCCAGACACAGAGGAGATGCACACATCTAGTTTCTTTCTAGGCCCTTACAATACGAAACCGACGTGCACACTCCCTCCATCTCCCCCCAAAAAGCAATTATTGAAAATCAATACCATAATAATGGTGAGTAGCACTGTGTTTTTTCCTTGATACCCAATTATGAGCAATTTACTAAAGTTGTCAACTCATGGCAAAACAAATAGTGTTAATAGTATAGATTTCATAAAGACCTATCTGTCTTGTTATTGCTGCAGTCTGAGTGGTGTTCCAAGTTCAGGCTGGTAATGGAGCAATAACTCACACAGCAATGGAGGAAGCACCATCACCAGCACTGGTTGCCCCTGGAGCAGGGGGACTGAGCACTGCTGCCCCACAATATGTCCAAATGTGATTCCTTCCCCATAAATAACCACTGGCTTTTTATAGGAAGGTAGGGGACCATAATACCTAGCAATTTGTTACATGCTTTTGGGATGTTTTTGGACAGTGCGATAAACCACTGTGATATTTTGAGTAGAATTTGGGGACTGTGAAGTTAATGCTGTATTTTAATTGCTGACTTCAGGCCTGAATGCAGGCAACGCGAGTTTGCCATGTGTTTGCATAACATCTATCACAACAGGAACTTCTCAGCTTCTCAGTGCTACTGGCATGCCAAATTATGAGCCAAAGAAGTATTAAAATGATGTTAATGTAGTAGATGAAAAGTTTGGTATAAAATCAATCAGATTTCTTTCTGTTGATGACAGTGTTACTTGGCCAAGTTCCGCCAAATTGCTTTAATTGTGGGAAGCTGTCTTTCATACATTGCAACAAACATGACAGCCTCTGCCTTCTTGCAAGGAGTTGATCTTGGCATTGCCCACTCTGAGTTCTCACAAAGCAGGAACATGTCCTGCTTTTCTGTGACAGAAAATGGCAGCAGGAAGAAGGTAAGTAAAATGATCTGTGGATTTGAGGTGCTTCCACCAGGAGAAAAGCTGTGAAGGGAGCAAGTTTCTCTGGTCTGTGGGAAATTCTCAGAGGTGAAGGACGGTCATGTGGGGTCAAACAGGTTGTGTATGTCTGCACAATTAAGTTTGACAAGGAGTGGAGTTTTCCTTTAAACCCTTAAAAGTGTGCTAGAAGGTATTCTGATGCCAGTCCAGGACATGCTGAGAAGGAGACTCACCTCATGGTTGACCTGTCCAAGTGGCCCATGCTCCTGCTGAAAACCTTTGGAGAATGGGCTGGACTGCACTGGGCACATGCTTGCCCAGCCTGAACTCATCTCTTTAATAGAGTCCAGGCTTTGAGTTTGAATCTGAGCTATAAGGCTGGAGTCCAGCCCAGATGATGGATGGAAAAGCTCTTTGGTGCCTGAAACTTTAGCCTATGCTCAGGCTTCTCTGTGCTTCAGCTCAGCTATCCACCTCTCCAGGAAGCCACCATTCCTAGTGCCAAATTTTGCCTCTGTGTAGACGTAAAAACAACATGCGGGAATACAAACCATTATCAGCAAGTGTTCACTCCTGTGCATATATGAAGGACAGTTGTGCACAGAGAGCTTTTCAGATGTGTCCATCCTCTGGTCTCTAAGAAGTACATAAATCCACAACAAAAAGGTATTGCTCTAAGGAATGGAGGGAAAGGGAAACGAGGCTTCTTGTAAGCTCCTACTCCTTCTGCCCTCTGAAAGATGTATGTATGTGTTTGATATTTAAATTGAGTTCCCTCATTTTTTATCCCTTCCCTGCTAAGCACTGGAGGAGTGACACCAGCATATCACTTGCAAGAAACTGGCAACAGATGTGTCTGGTGCAATGTCTGCCACACACATGTGGCGCTCCCTCATGACTGTCTGGTGAGGGTCTGAAGACAGCAGCAGTACTTGACGGCAATTTTTAGATGCTGATCTGATTTTCTTTAGTGCATTTCAGGCTTTGGAGCAAGTGCATGCTCTACTCTCCTTCCCTAGGAGCAGCTGTCAGTAAAATAGTGGTGTCTACATTAGGAACCCACTCCAAATGCTCCCTTAAGCTGCCTTGTCTGCTTTAATCTGCAATCCCCTTTCCCACATACTGGAACAGCTGCTCCGCTGCAAACTCCAGCTGGTGCTCATAGGGTGCCTTAAAAGCCTTAAAGTGTTTCTCTGCTGGAGACTGTGAACATCTCCTTTGCCACAATCCCATCTGCGTGTGGCAGGGGTTGGTGTTGGCATTTCAACTTTTCTGGACACCTTTAGCAAGAAGATCTTTCTGGAAAAAAAAGGGTTGATTGTTCTTTGTGCCTAATCTGTTTCCAGCTAAACTGAGCCTGCAGAGCAAATTTTAGATGGCTCTTTAAGCATTTGCAGATCTCACTAGCAAAGAAAAGGAAACTGGGTTTGGGAAAATAAAAAACAGCTTGCACATGGAGGAGAAATTGGAATCAATTTCCACTGTCAGGTTTAAAGTTTGTTTAAAAGTCGAGGTTTGAAGACGAGATGCAGAATCAAGTATGGTAGTGCTGAAACAGGGTACTCTGTTCCATGAGATTTCTTCATTAGCAGACATAAATTCAAGAAGTCAGCAAGCCTTGAGGGATTTCTACCATCTTGGATTGTGTAGGAAAAAGAGCTGGAGTTCTCAGAGCCTTGTCATGCTGGATTTGTTCTGACACTGAACCAGAAGGGGAAGTATCTCACTACTAAACAGTGAATGGGTGGATGTAGGGATTTATTTAGCAGATCAGAGCCATCTCCAAAGCCATTTAAAGACATGAAGTGAGGAAAAACAACTTCTTCAAGTGATTTCATAGGTGAAGCTTAGTGAGATGATATTAGTAAAATTTGGCCAAGATGCTGTTACTAGCACAGCTCTTCTTGAGCAAAGAGCCAAATGATTTGATCATAAATTTCCAAAAGCAAAAGATAGTTTTGACAATAACAACAGATTAATAAACTGAAGGAGTTCACCAGTGAACTTGGAATTATTACCAATGCCATATTTCCAGTCATGACCAGAGCATTAAAGTAAGCCTGAGTGATGAGGAACACAGCATAGCAGGTGTGTAGTTCACTAGGTCTTCTTTCTATACACATACCTGTGTAGAGGGAGTGTAGAGGAAGCCTCAAACAGAAAATAGAAGGCCAGAAGATCTAGTAAGGAATTGCCTCATATATATATATATATATCCATCATTTTGGAGAATGGTGCTGTTACTAGTCACTACATGTCTATCTATTAGTAGATGAAGGATTTTGCTACTGTTTTTGTGTAACTCTGTGCCTCTGCTACTTGGCTAAGCCTTTACAGTAATTTTCCATAATCACTGTTTCTGGAAAGTGATCCTCCTTGGAGAAGGGCTAAGAGTCTTTCTCTTGATACTGCTTGCCAGAAAGTAAAGTGGCATATTGCTGATCCTTGCAGACCGGTTCTCTCTGCTTCCATATGTATAGGAGAGTTGTCTTTCTTGCTTTTTCTCTAGTGTTTGCTGACATTAGAATGAATATTCACAACATCTCTCTCTATGCCCCTAACATAAGTATCTTAAATTTCTAGCATAGACTCATTTTTCCTTCTGTAACTTTCTCTAGATGGCGGAACAGAATATGAGCCCAAACTAGGTGTTGTGAATGGTCCTCTCTGTTGAGTACAAAGAGGTTCTAGAAAAGTCACACCCTAATATAGGTGCTGTGTCTTTATGCCTCATGTTTGCAAGCCGGTGTAAGTGTCCTCTGTATGTCATGTTCTACCAAAAACATCTCATCAGTGATCTGGTCTGTGAAAAGGTGCTGCTAGTAAATCACTGTTTGGAGAAAAACAGCGCTAAAACTCTTTCTCTAATTTATTTCACACACTGCCTCTCTTTGGCACATGAATTTTGCGTTAATAGGTTACAGCTTTCTCACATTCATTGGTTATTTGAAACTATTGTTGTAATAATTTCTATGAATAATACTTGATCTGTAGGTCTTTCACTCTCATTTTGCTGGGACTATTTGAAAATTGAAATTCATCCTTCAAGATGAGTTAGCTTTTATTGGCCTCATAGATCACAGAATTAATTTATCTTCATGGAATTGACTGTTGAAAAATAACATGTATTGTCCAATGAAGGAAGACATTTGAGTGCATGATGAACAAATCTCGTCTGTTTGTAGGATCTATTAGGTTTGTTTAAACTGTCATTAATAGAAACAATCATAGTATTAAACAGATTTAGCAATTCACCAGGCCCAGTCACTTGCAATCTCAGGTAATCATTTAGTAATTCAGATGTCTGAGAATTGATTCAAATACTTACAATTTTTTAACTATAAATTAGCTAGGAAGTAACTTTCCTTATGTTTTTGATCATTTTGCAAGTCCTGAAACATTAACTCCTTTCTTGTGGGCATTTTATTTCTCCTACATCTAGTCGCTGTTGCATGTAGAAAAGTCAGAGAGAAAGAGAATGCAGAATACAAGAAAGGTAAGTTGTAAGACTGGAAGGAATCTCAGGTCCCTGCCATCACCAAGTCTAGGCAATATTTTAAAGAGGAAAAGTTAAATATTTATAAGCCTCAGAGAACAGTTTATTTTGGATTAGTTTTGCATATGAAAGTTTGGGTTGGTTTCTTTTTATCTCAGGAGGCTCTGTTGTGCCTGTTAGTCACTTCTCTGCAGGAGTACCTCAAGGAACTTCCTATTGCTTTTGTGAGTAAACTGCAAACATTCATATCGGCTGGCTGTTTCTTGTCCAGAAGTGAGACCATGTGTGGAAGTCCATTTTAATATTTAAGGGATTTTTTCTTTTTTCATAACGGCAGTACCATGCTCTACGGCATATTCTCCTCATTTGCACTGGAGAACTGTTTTGGTTTTTTTTACATCCCACAGTGTAAAAGCAGACAGAGAGAAACCAGGGAATTAATTCTTGAGATACTTTGCTGTTAAATTATCTTCTCAGTATCAGCCCCAAGTAGCTGGAGTAGTAACAATGAGAGGAACAAATGGTAATGCTAGTGAATACCAGCATGACAGAAAGTCTTTTATTCCCAGCCCCCCAAGTGCTTACCTTGTAGTAACAGGAAAAATATTCAGTATCATCTGCACCTCATCGAACTTAAATCTCATAAACCAATTTTTATGAATCGTTCTCTAATTAACCAATTTAGAACCTTGTTTCTTTATTAGAAGTTACCAGGTCTTCAAGGTTCAGTGCCTGTATTTTAAATGTTTTGAAACCTCCGCCATAGTAATACGTATGCTTCCACTGTGTACCATGGATATGGCACTTCTGTGATGACTGTCCCTCTTGTCTCGGTCCTTTGAAGAATATTTCCCCTAAATGCAATACTGTACAATAAAGAAACTTTGGGATGTAAGTTTTAGTTATCTTTGCATTCACTGACCCCCAGTAGATGGCTAGCTGCCCAGCACAGTCAGAAACAGGAGGATATGGCAGTGCTGTTTCAGAAATATATTTGAGCCGTGGCATAGCATGTGGCAGCCCACAGGTTTGCTGAATTAGATGAATAATGCTTGAGACATACATTACATGCTGTGAGATACCAAGAGAACATAGAGCTGGAAGGGATCTTGGGAACCTGTCTGCTGCAGGCTCCTTTCCCAGGGTGGGTCCTGGTGTCTGTCTCATTTCGGTGGATGTTTATGTAACTTGCAGTGATGCTGACGACATGGCCTTGCCAAGCAGTCTGTTCCAGTGTGACATGATCCCTGCTGCTAGAAAGTGTCTGCTGGGTATAGCTCGAATCGTTCTATCTATTATTTCAGCCCACAATTGCTCAATTTACCAAACCCAAGCATGAGGAAGAGACCATCCTCTTTTTGCAGAAGAACTTTACGCACCTTAAGAGTTTTACTGATTTTCTTATCATATTTAATTCTTACATAATTCAAGTGCCTTCAGTACTTTCTTCGTTTCAGTTTGTGTCCTCTGGACACTCATCTTTGTTCTTCTCTAAATCATACCTTTCTGCAGTTCCTGACTCATGTGGTGACTTGCTTACTAATGTGAAAGTAACTGGAAAATTTCATGTGTCTTTTGAACAGTGGGGTTTTCTTATACATGCAGTCTGCTACATTGCTTGCTTCCTTCAGAATGGCATGATATTGTAACCCTGACGCTAATTCAAAGAAAATTTCTAGTAATATTACTAATACACTTCTGAATTAAACTATTGCCAGTTTCTAGCTGAGTGTACTTGAGTAGCTTAGCTGATACATGGCCATTTCACTCTGTCATGTTGTACCTATCTCCTAAAATACATAGCCAAAAACTTTCCTTTAACAGTGTAAGCACAGCTAGGCAGAATATTTGGTATAGCACTATTGCCATGAACTCACCTTGAACAAGTGCAACATATATTTATTACTTGAACCTAAACCAAATAGATTTCCTCTTTCCCACAGTGCGAAAACCCCATGGTTTTTAGTTTCTAATGTGCTTTCAGCAATAGGTTCTTGTAGGCTCTGCTGTGCATAACAGTGCTTCAGTATTTCAGGAAAAGTGAGGCCCACACAGTGTTTGGAAGTGGAGGTTGTGAGCTGGAGGAATATGGACTGTTGTTTTGCTGTTTGTGATCACAACTCTGTCAAAGCTAGCACCAAACAAGGTGATGGGGTGGGCTCTTCAGCTGTTTTTACTGTGGCAAATATTTGAACACCTGCAGGGGAAAAAAAAGGGAGTTTCTCTTTGTCAAAACTCTTATTCTCGTCCTGCTTGCAGCTTTTCTAGGCATTACACTAATGACAGATTACTGAAGTGTCAAACAGGATGAAGACAATGGCATGGATGAGCTTCAGGGTGGAAGATGCTGGGTAGACATCAGGAGCCTTTGGGCCTTTTCATGCCTCTGCCACTGCCCAATCTTCCAACCCAGTGCTCCTCTAACCATCTTGCATGTGAAATATAAGACCTGGGACATTCTCTTGCTGCATGAATAGTGCTTCATAACAGCCTGTACATACTACGGTAATATAAAATACACTAATAAACCTCCCTCAGACACCTATTGGAGAGCTGTTCAGTAAACAAACAGGAAGCAAGATGATGTAAGGTGCGAGTAATTACGCAGTGAAGATGCAGTGACTATGGACAGTTGACCAAAGAGTACAGTATACCAGTTACAGAAGAAAATCATGCCAGCTTCAGAAATGGGAGAAAACTGTGATTAGAAAATCCCCTTGAAGGCAAAATGGTCTTTAACTGTCTGGCCTTGAGCTTTCTGTAAGTGACTTGGCAAACAAGTAGGTACTTTTAATGTTGAGACTTTCAACAGGAATGGGATCCAGCTGCTCATGCCAGTGGTTACTCTTATGACTGGGTTTGCTTTCTTAAGTATCTTTTGGTTAATTTTATTATAATCTGGATTCAGCTGATCACCATGAGCAGGGAAGCATTTTAATTTCTGTTTTCAGCTCATTCCAGACAAAAAATTTGGTTAATAACAGTACCCACCTGCTTTGCCACAGTACATCTGTTTCAGCTTTTGGTGTTTTTAATACAGTTGAGGTGTTTGAACATCTGTGCAGGTGTACAGGTAACCGTGGAAGAAAGAAAAAATAGAAATTTCCTAAGGCAATGACAAGAAGGAAACCCAAAGTGCAGTAGAACTTAGGTGGTCAGCTATAGGCACAGGAAGGATATTTTTGATGTTGCAAGAAACTCTGTGAGGTGATGGTTTACGAGAAAACAAAGCCAGAAACGAGAACAGATAAGAAGCTCTGACTTTTGCTCACGTTCTCTTGAAGTGTGAGGAATGAAGGGCTTGGATCCCTTCAGTACCTCGATACTGTAAAGACTCATCTCTGCCAGTAGAGGCGCACTTCAGTTTAGAGAGATGACTGAAGCTCCTACAAACAAATCTAGATCAGCTTTTTCGCTACCCAGTTTATGCACCAATAACTGTAGATCCAGAGAAACAGATAACTCAGAGCTGAATTTAACAATAATCACAATAAGTAATGGGTTACATACTTCATGAGCTAACCAGCTTTGCGCTCTGTGTTGTCGTGGCTAGATGGCTGTCTTGCCACCTCAGCTACCTGATTTAAAGATATGTCTGTACCTTCTCTGAATAATGTGTGCACTGTCAAACATAAATAGGTAGAGTTGAGCCTGCTCCCAGCTGGGTCTGCCCTGTGTTGGGAGGGGAGAAGGGTAGTGAAAACTCCTGATAAATTGCATTCCTTGTGCCCTTCTGGGCTTCTTCTAGTGCTGCTCAGTGCAAGATGACTTGGCTCAGGCTGCTGCTGCAGCACAGGGGAAGGTTTTACCCTTTACTTTGTGCTTCTGAGGACAAGCAGCCTAACTATGGTTTTCTGTGACTCTGGGGTTCTTGGTAGCTAAAAAGGTATGTTGGACCTCTATCCCTCTGCAGGGTAGACAGACACAAACCATTTATCTCCTGTATGGGAAGCAGGTGCTTAGTGAAGAGCATAAATCCTACAGAGCTGGGGAGGGGTAGGGAAGGAAAGGGCTCAGTAAAATAGATGCTAAGGAAAAAAAAAAAAATACAAATCAGCAATTTTGCCACCAGGCACCTGCTGGCATTGTCAGCAAAATTTAGTAAGAGAGGTGTATGGAGCCACATGTTTTGTAAATTTTTTTTTGAAGCTTGTTATAGGTCTCTCCACATGCTTATTTATTACTGTCATCACAACACTTTATTCAGGCTTTTAAAATGATTCTGAAAGGCATGAGGTTTAACATCCATGGGTCTGATGTCATGCTTTAACCTCCAGGAGATAGCCAGCAAGGCTACCAGCTGGGTGACATTTCCCATACTGTTCCTGCAGCATGTCTCAGAGTTTGCCTAGATAAATAACTGTTTGAGATGACAGCAAGAGGTCATCTGCACACTCATACCATCAGTCCTTGACCTTTCTGTTGACAATGTCCACAGGATGTCCTTTCTGACAGCTGAAGCAACAGGGTCATTTTGTGACAGGGGCACATGTCCAGACTGAAATCAACCCATTTCAT
This sequence comes from Serilophus lunatus, assembly GCA_013399895.1. Lineage (NCBI taxonomy): Eukaryota > Metazoa > Chordata > Aves > Passeriformes > Eurylaimidae > Serilophus > Serilophus lunatus. The sequence goes on along the minus strand of VXBA01002630.1, from coordinate 408,444 downwards.
CTAAGCTGCAGAGCAGCTATCAGAAACTTAGCACCTTTTGGCTGCTTGAACGATTCCTCTAGTTTTAAACTAGTGGCCTTTCAGTGACAGGCTCTGATATCCTATTACCAATTCCCAAGCCATCCAGCTCCTCTGAACACATGCACACTCAAAACACAATTACATATAAATGTAAATGACTCTGATGTGCCAAGTGATAGAGATGTGGCCTTCACCTGGATCGGGTGGCTTGTGTGAGACAGCATGAGCTAAAGGTAAGCTGACACCTACAGTTTGTAGTCTTGGCAGTTTCAGAAACAGACTCTAGGCCTATGCCCTTACTGCCCTTTGCTTCCTTTCACCTGCACCCTCTTCACGGACAATAAAAATGAGATGCAATACATCACTTTTGTGATGGCTCTATTTTCAATTGAAATAAGAGCTCAGGATCTTGCAATGACCGTGAGATTTACATTCATCTGTTGTATCAGGTTGTTAGGAAGCTGTAGCTCTGGTCACTTCAAAGTACTTGTTATTTTGAAAAATTGGCCAGAACTTCAGCTGTTGTACATCAACACAACTCTGTTGCTTCAGTAGAACTGATTTACTCCAGCTGAGGACGTGGCCTCATATCATATGGCTGTTTTATAACTTAAAAGTATATATATAATGCTGCCAAGTACAAGGCAGACAGAGTTTGGTATGAGAGCAAATGAGAATTCTTTGTAAGAGGATCTTGTATAAAGACATTTATAGTAAATGATTAAGAAATTATGTGTCCCTACATTTTCTAAGCATGCCATGTTTGGATATAATTGTGTTACTTTGAATATTATTACTTCCATTTACAAAGTGAAATTCTAGCCCTGTTCTTTGAAAATTTGCCTCTTCATACTTAGTAAATCATAATTATACTGTCACAGTGGTTACCAATGGACCCTGAGGGTCAACGGACTGCTTCTAAGAGAATCACAGAAAGTTACTAAGAAAATTACACCTATTGTTAATAATGTTGAATTCATCATGCAAGGGTGTGCAGCACCACTGAAAAATGTTTCAGGGATAGTAATTTATAAAAGGCTGGAGAGTGTTTTCAATGAGGTTATATTTCTTTCCATCTTTCTCATTGTTTTTCTTCATGTTCTGTTCCCATTTAATTTTCAGTCTCTTTGTGACGGTGTGTTTATATTTTCTTTCCTTTCACAAGACAGGATCTTGAGCCTTTAAAATGTTTCTGCTTGACCTGCACCAAGGCATTGGTGAATGTTAAGATATTATCCCATTCCCAGAGCTTCAGAAAAGGCCATCAGTGGTGGCATCTGAAGAAGAGTTTTAGGACAGGGCCATCTGCCCAGATGTGATATTCCCATCCTAACAAATCAAGTGCTTTGTGAGTTAGCTATGTTTTGCTTGGGCTTCAAAGATCTTGGCCTTTCTTCTGTTCCTACCATAAAAGGTCGTATTCCTAAAACTTTCAGCTGCATATGTGTCTTATATGACAGTGGTGATCCTGATGAAATCCCTGTCAGAAATCCATGGTAAAGCACTGAACAGATATTTATGGTGAAAAGATAATTTTGTCATCAAACAATGTACGGTGTAGAGAAAGTGTCTTTAACAGCTCCGTGACAAAATGCTGACTTGTATAAACGGAATCTCTCTGTTCTTGAGCTCTTCTTTTGTGTTATGTTCAAATTCTACCATCAGCAAAGGATGCAGATCTCCAAAGGAATTTTGTTCCTTGCTTTTCTGTCCTTTGCTTCTCCCTTGATGCTGATGGCTTAGCTGGGAGAGAGGGAATGCATTTCCTGAAGACACCTCATCAAACAATGACTTAAAACAAAAGCTCATTTCTTACTGGCTACTTTGAAATTGGAGTCAATTTAGAATTTTCAGCTCAGAATCTCACATAGTCTGACATACACACTATCGAATTGAAAATCTATACAATGAACATCAGGATGGGCAGTAATGAGGATTAAATGCACATGTCATTAAGAGACTTGTAACTTATTCTAACATTGATTGTAAGGGAGAAACTTTGCTGCTAGGTACTTTTCAGTGTGGAGCAAGAATTTCTCTGAGGATTGGATAGAAGGCAAAGACAAGAAAATACATCTGAGGTTGCACCCACAGCTTCTGTGAGTTAAATGCTTGGAGGGTAGTAACCCTCCAAGAGGTATGAAAGTGCTTCACAACTGATGATCAAATAGAACGATTTTTTTTAAAAATTAATTGTTTCCTAAGACATAAGAATAGCTACAATTTTCCTATTTTGAGCAGGAGAGTGGCAACATGTTCATAGAAGTAATCCCACACAACCTCTTTGTTTCTCTAAAAAAGGAAGATACCTTTTCCATTCTCTCTCTCCTGCTGTCAAAACAGAGAATAAGAACACAAAGGAGGAAGAGGGGAAGAACATGAAAAAAACATAAATGTGGAAAGGCAAAAATAGTAATATTCAAAAATGGACGTTCGTGTTTTCATCACAAGAGAAAATAATTTGAAAGATATTAAGATGTTCTTAATGTTTTTATCCAGAAATGATTTTTGATAGAAAACTATTTCCCTTACCAGACTCATTGTGGTACAGCAACAGCACATAATTAAAAATGCTTTTGAAAAATGTGGAGACTTCCAACTTAGATGTGAAATAGCAGTGGAAGAAACCTCCTTGAGCATATTTAACTATCCACCTAGAATCCTGTTTAAGGTTGTAACAGAACAATATAAAACCCAAACACGTGTTTTTCTTGTCCCCATTCTGGGCTGGCCAGAGCAGTTGCGCAGTTGCATAGCAAGATTGATTGAGGAACTTATCTAGCTTAAAAGCAACCCAGGAAAATAAATAGAGATTTCCAGATCTCAGCAAATTATTGAGTGGCCATCAGTGTGAGTTCTGTCACAAGAGAAAAACCAGATATTCTGCCTGGAAACACCTTGCTTTTGTGTGTAGGTCTTTTCCTATGTTTCACTCAAGGTCTTTGGGACGCTGACTTGCCCTGGTGAGATTTTGGAATTGTGGCTTTCTGTACTGTACATGATGTAAGTTGACACTTCCTCAGCCTGGGTTTGTTAAGCCAAAGCTCTGCTTCTGCCCTGACTTTGTTTGAATGTGTTGATTTCACTAGAGCTACCTTTCATACACATCACAGCAGGTAGGGAGATATTTAGTGTTGAGCTTCATAACACTTTAACAAAGGCAAATTGAAAAAAATAAGTATTGGTCTTCAAATTTTGTAATGTCTGAATGTTTGCTTACAGGTATTTAAATGCATATTACCTGAAATACCACCACAGCACCTACCTTCCAGACATATATTAGCAGTTTTGTTTCCTCCAAACAGGCTGAGAAACTAAAGTACTGAAAAATTAAACCCAAAGCCAGAGAGGAAATTTGTGCCACAGCTTGGACTAGAACTCGTATTGCCTTTAAGAATATTTAACAAAATAAGCTATGTAAATAAACATATTGTTATAAGCAGTGTAGCAGCATTTACATGAGCATTGGGTGGACAGAAATGTTTGATACCTTTCAAACTGACATAGGGATGCAAGATAAGCATCATCCAGTGAGTACCCTTTGATCTGATTTTTAACCATCTTGCACTGCTCTTTGCTATTTGCCCAGGCTGGGGTGAATGCCTGGCCTAAACAACTTGCCCCAGTACATAAAAAACAGCTTTTTTATTTACTTGAATTTGCTTTCTGATAACTTTTTACCATGTCCATCTGGACCTTTTTTAATGTATTCCTTCAGTACCATTAGTGAGGCAGTGCAATGCCATTTTTCTAAGGTCCTGAATGTTTACTTCTCCGGGTTGGGTGATTATGGGCATGATGGAATGATGTCTTTAGTCAAGTGTAGATCTTATCTTCCCATGTAACAAGGTAGCCTAATGAAATGAGTTTTATTCAAAGATCTTGTCTCATAACGCTTCGGGAAAACATGATAAATTGAATGATTCTTTTAGCAAATGCATCACACAAAGCACTGGCATATTGCTTATGAAGTTTAATTTTGTAATAGTTCATGGGGTATAATATACCTGTAGCTATTTCAGTAGAATGAATTTTACAGGCTCATTACAAAACCAGAACTCTTGTCCCAAAATATTGCTTTTCTTGTTGAAGTGTTGCTTAGATTCAGGGCAATTTGCATGTATAGCCTCCAAGGAATTTCTGCATCTCACTTTTTAATTTTTTTTCTTTTATTGTTCTGTTATTATGAACTATGGTGAAACTCTTTTGTTTAAGTAGTGAGAGCCTAGCTGTTATTAGCAGTGGTTTTACTTACTAAATGTGGCAGACATCTAAATTCAGAAATAGATTTTTTTTTTTAGAACTAAGAAAAGTTTGGTCATTTACCAGCTGAAATAATGTAAAACTAGACAAAAGTGAAAATATAGTTATTTGGACATAATTTTTTCACTTGGATCTCAGATGCTGTGGTTTTTTTACATTCCTAAAGACATGTATTGACTTTAATGGGAAGATGATTGACCCAATTTATTTAGGAAAAAGAGGAGTTATTCTCTCCATCCAGTCATGTTTCCAATAGTGAATCTACATTCCCATTACTGCAGAATAGTGCATAATGTACTGAAGCTTGAGGGGAACCTTGAGCATACATTGCCTGTCCTTCATTGACCATTTGGACCTTCCTTGGTTTGTCTCTGGTTGTGGCGGATCAGGAGGAAAGCATTTGCCACTCCCTTGCATGCAAACTTTCTGGGATTTCCGAGTGCATTCCCAGGAGCAGTGGGAGGACTGTGAGCACTAGCATAGTGTCCTACCTCTTGCTTGCATAAGAACTACCCTCCTACTTCAGCAGAACTGCTGAATTTGTGGTGTTTGTCTGCTGGTGAAAGAGTAGAAGTTGACAGTATAGTCTGCGTTATTGGAAATGGGTGTGGGGGTTACCTAGCAGTCTGCATAGGTATTGCAGAATCACAGAATATGCTGAGTTGGAAGGCATTCACAAGGATCATTGAGTCTAACCCTTAGCCCTGCACACGACCCCAAGGGCCACATCATGTGTCTGAGAGTATTGTGCAAATACTTCTTCAACTCTGTCAGGCTTGGTTCTGTGATCATTTCCTTGGACAGCTTGTTCCAATGTCCAACTACCCTCTGAGTGAAGAACCTGTTTCTAATATCCAACCTAAAACTCCCTTGACAGAACTTCAGGCCACTCCCTTGGGTCCTATCACTGGCCACCAAAGAGAAAACATCAGTGCCTGCCCCTCCTCTTCCCCTCACAAGGAAGTTGCAGACTGCAGTGAGGTCTCCCCTCAGTCTCTTCTCCATTCTGAACAGACCAAGTGACCTCAGCCACTCCTCAAATGGCTTCCCCTCAAGGCCCTTCATCACCTTTGTTGCCCTCCTTTGGATGTTCTCTAATAGCTTAATATCTTGTTTATATTATAGTGCCCAAAACTGCACACAATATTCAAAGTGAGGCCGTATCAGTGCAGAGCAGAGTGGGACAATCCTCATCCAGCTGGCGATGCTTTGCCTGATGCCCTTGAGGACACAGCTGACCTTTTGGCTGCCAGGGTACTGCTGACTCATACTCTCATATTCAACTTACTGTCAACCAGGCTGCCCGGCTCCCTTTCTGCTTCACTGCTTTCCAGCGTCTCATTCCCCAGTCTGTATTTACAGCTGGGGTTGCCTCATCCCAAGTGCGGAATCCAACACTTTCCCTTGTTGAACTTTGTATGGTTGGTGATTGCCCAGTCCTCTAATTTGTTGAGATCTCTCTGCAGGACGTCCCTGCCTCTGAGGCAGTCAACAGCTCCTCCCGCTTTTGGAACATCTGCAGATTTCCTTAGCACCTCTTCTAGTCCTTTGTCCAAGTCATTTAGGAAGATGTTGAAGAGCACAGGGCCTAAGATGGAGCCCTGCAGAGCCCCATTAGTGACAGGCCACCAGTCAGATGATGATGACCCTCTGGCTTGACACATGAGCCAACTGCTCACCCACCACATGATGTGTTTATCTGGACATTTTTGTCCAGAAGGATACTGTGAGAGATAGTATTGAAAGCTTTACTGAACTCCAAAAATATTACATGACTGGCCTCTCTTGATCAATTAGGTGTCATAAAAGGAAATCAGGTTTGATAAGCAGGACTTTTCGCTCATGAGGCCATGCTGGCTGACTGATGACCGTTGTCTTTCAGGTGTTTTTCAAAGTGACTTAAATTTTTGACTCAGTGTCTCCTGGTTCCTGAAGGCTGGTACCATAACTATTTCACCATCTATATTTTTTTAAATAGGTGAGCATATTTTTAAGTGCACGGAGTTGCCGTGCATGCAATGGCAGCTCCTGGAGAAGGCTAAACTCACCTTCTAGCACATGCTGTGCTTATAAGCCAGTATGTATACTCACTGAAAACAGTGTGAGAGCAAAAGCTCATACAAATTCAGGTCTTGTCCCTGTATTTGTTTGACGTGCAAGAGGTATATATGCCTAGACTAAGGATCTCTAAAGCACTTTTAGGCAGGACTTTTCACACAGACTATAAAAGTTTTGGGACTGTCACAACAGAGTGGACTTCCTACTTTTCTCTATTTTTTTCTCAGCTCCATTGATTTTTTCCTTGTCTTTTTCTTTCCTATAATACCCCTAGTATTAGAATGCTGAAAAATAACAAGGATGAGTTTGTGGAAGAAGGATCAAAGAGCATAGCTGAAGTCCATTGAAATTGATGTGAATTTTTCAAAAGGTTAGAATACCGCAGGCTTTTTTCATTCTGTTATTCTAAGTTGTTTGTGTTACATTAATCTTTAGAGGAGCCTACTGAAACTGAAACCTCACTGTAAGCCATTGCCTACCAAATACTGGTTAGATCCTCTACTTCCTTAGATTCACTGGAGTCATGCCAAGCCTGAGTAACGAGGCTCTGAACCCACCTCTGCTGCAAATGTCTCACTGGATAGGAAACACCTGGACTCAGGAAGCTCAGATTTGGAGCCTTCACATTCTAGCATAGCAGAAACACTCATTACTACTAACATTAACACTGTGACAGGGGATTTGAGTGATTTGCCCTGAGTCATGCAGTAGGCTGTGGCAGGATTTGGTATCCTGAGACCCAGACTCAGACTCTCAGTCCTTTTTTGTCTGTCTGAGGAAATCCTGTCTGAGGACTGTGCCGCTCAAGGAATCAGTTCCAATAGCAGTTTCCTTGTATTGGGAGTGAGTGGGAGAAAGCCATGGGCACATTAACTAGGAAGATCAAGTGTGGTACCTTTGTTGGAGTCTAAATGCACAATTAAGATGTTTTGGGTTCTGAGGGGTAGCAGGCTGGAAAGCAGTGAGCTGTAATATTATCTCAGTCCATGTTATTTGACCTAGTTGTAATGAAATGCTCCTTTTATTGATTAATACAAACCTCTAATTTTTGGCTCTTGGGTGATTTAAATGAACTTTCAGTAACTTATCTTTGAACACTGAAAACTGTCAAATATATATTTCAGGTAATGTTTTTATATAAATCTACAAATGATATTCAGTTTGAAAACCAGGACTCCCAAGGCTATGGTTTCTCTTTATTCATTGTTTATTTTATTTAAAGCACTGAAGGATGTTTCAGGGACTGCATTTTGTACAGTTTGGAGTCTACTTCTCTGGATCTTTCCAAAGATTGTTGGTTAGGATGTCCATATCATTTGGTTTGTAACTCTTTGCTTAGGAGCACTGAATATGGTAAAATCTATCATGGGTTAAAAGAGTTAAAATGTCTATGGAATTGAGTTTGAAATCTATATGTGTGTACTGTATTGCGCATATATACCACAGTCAGTATCTTTAATCACATTTGGTGTTTCTGTCTGTCTGCATATACTTCACAATTTTTTCTTCTGTAGCTTTAATTAGTGTTTAATGAACTTAGAGTTAATTATTAAAATGTGACTTCAGGGGTCAAGCCTGTTTTACTTAGATCCACAAAGACACAGCATGAATATGGTTTTGCCACTGTGAAAACTGTAGTGTAAAGATCATTATTTTTTTTAATCAAGAAATAAAAATCTGACCAGTCTAAGCATTCTTTCCACAACACATCCTCCAGCATTATCACTGTACACATTTATAAAGAAGCAATATGCCCTGTGTTCAGGTTTACCACCCTAACAAATCTAACAGCAAGCATCTATTTAAGACTGACAGGATCATTCAGTTCTTTTTATGTTCCCCCTCCTGGCTGATTTAAAAATGTTATCAAATTGAAGTAGACTGCTGTAAGTACAGTGACAATATGTTATTTTCCCATTAAGTACTATGAGATGTGTTATGTGCCTTGCTTCAATGCTTGTGATAATTAAAGACTGGGGAGTGGTGATGAGTGTAATTCTTTTTAATGACATCAGAATCACAATGTTAATGCAGAGTCAACATGCCTACAACATTTTGGATTTAAATCTTTAAATTTTTATGGGCAACATTTGTGTTTTGATGAATGTCTTGCGCTGTGTTTTTAGCATTTGAGCTGAATCTCAAGTTGGTGTAGGATGTACCTATATCATTCTTCCATCAGACCTTGTTAATATCTGAGCTATCAGACCTTGTCCTGGCCTCTCCTGGCCAAGTGGGGAGCAGTGGATTTTTTTCATCCTGTCTGTAGCCAGGTCAGAGAGGCAGAACAAAGGTCCTGTACATTTGAGACTCTCCCGTACCCTACTGGCAGGGTTGTGCCTTTGTGTCACCCTTCTGGCTGGCGATTCCAGGGTATGGATAGGTTTGACTTACACATGGCTTTTCTCTGCAGCAGTGTGCCTCAAGTCACACCCCAGCTTTCACTAATATTATTAGGTTGATTAATGTTGCACAGCTAGTAATAATGCTGAAGATATTAGGATTTAGCCTACTGATCACTAATACTCTGCTCTAAATAATATCAGGAGTGCGTTGTAAGTTTGTATTTGACAAGAGAGTCCAATGACAATGAACACTTTGTGCCTGACATTCAGAGAGGTCGAGCTCTCAATCTTCTGCTATCTTCAAAGATCACTGTTGATTGCTCCTTGTAAGACTTGGAACTTTCACTGCAGGGCCTGAAGAAAGCAAAAGTCAATCTCCTTTGCACATGGACATTTGGTGGTGCACAGAACCGAGATTCAAAAATCTGACATTTAGGTTTTCACCCTATCCATGTCACGCAGGATGCATTTCACCTGAAGTGCCAAGACAATATAGACAAAAATTGCCAACTCTGTGTTGTGTTTGATACACTGTTATTCATCTGAGCCTGCTCAGCTGATCTGTGGAGAGATGTTGCATGTTTTGTCATTTGATGGAGCCTCAGCAATTTGAAATGAATTATTAAGCGCTGACAATAAATGAGCATCTATACGCAAACAAATAAGCAATGACAAGAAAATATGGGAGAACGGGGTAAGAAAAATGGCAAGGCTTCCTGAGTATCGGACAAAGATGTTTCTTTGGGATTATTTTGACTGGTGTCAACTCTTCCTTTTATTTAGGAGCAGTTTCTTTCAAAGCAATAAATATTTGAAAACTTCATATTTATTAAGTGTTAATTTTACCCCTAGGCCTTTTGAGCTAAAAGTTCAAAACACAACACTGGAAATACACACAGGCTCCATCTGTTCAACTCCTGCTGCATGCTTTGAAAAGTGTCACCCGAAGCCTTAATTATTTTTAGTAGAGCTATTTTTTTCAGGTTTTGGATCCTTGCTTTAACCTTCTTTGGCTGTACCTAGCTCTCTGTCTGTAAGTGAATTCTTCAGCGGATGGGACAATGATGTCTGGTCATTCACTGCAGCTCAGAGTGGTCAGACTCAATCAGAAGGTGGCTAATTTCCATTTCTAATTATGGCCCTTGGGCAGGGATCTATATTCAGGACTTTGACCCAGTTCAATCCAAAGAGAATTTCCTACTGGTGTCACTGAAAAATTACACACGAAGATGAAACATAGCAAACATCTCCTTACAGGAACCAAATAAAGAGTCATCATGATTATTTAGGCACCTTGTTTTGGGATTTATCATGGGTTCACAATTTAGATTTGTGAAGCACTATTTATATTCTGTGTTACTCTCTTGTCCACATCTTAACACTTTTCATTGGTGTTTCCCTTTCTCCACCAGCTCCGTAAACCTTCCCTGTCTCATAGGCTGAGATGATCAGAATGTGAATAACCCATGTTGACACTCTTGAGTGCCATCATTAAGGGTTAGGCTTAATCCCTTGAGAGGAAGAGAGCCTTGTGAGCTCACATATTGCAGAGCATTATCCTGCATGTTCAGCACCAAAGGGCTTACAATTTGCTCAGTTTCTGAATTTTTTTTTTCAAAGTTTTGTGTCTCATTAAAGAGAATAACAGTTCAGGTTGCGCAGAATATCTATCATGAGAACACCAAACAAGTCAAATCTCATGAAGAAGATATAAGCAGGATCTTCTTTGAAAGGTTTTTATTTTTTGCTCCTCTTGGGAGTTAGTTTCCTGCTTGTAATAAGTGGAAGCACTATACATCTGGTATTTTAATGCTTCTGTAAACTAGGCTGTTTTTTTATATGAAATATGGATTTAAATGCAACACTTAGAGCTCCAGATTGCACGTATGGATTATGCTGTTAGCAGGCAAGAATTCCTTCTCCTATGTTATACTGAAAATTGCAGGTTCTTGTGTTTTGGATGATAGCTCTTTCCCAATTTTAAAGAAAGCATCATTGAGGTTTAATTTCACTGCTATCCCTGAACTTCCTAAACATCATCAAAATGACTCTAGGAACCCTAGTCCACTGAGAGACCTGACCTGTGCTCCATGATAGGTAAAAGAAATGTTTGTCTTAGAGAACAAAGAGACGTATTAGTACTCAGTGCAGTGTCAGGGTATGAATTAAACTACATATAAAGTTAAAACCTCAGGGAGAAACCAAAAATCTTCAATAGGTTGTCATGAAGGGAAACTACTTTTGAGGAAAGACTTGAACAGACAAAGCATCATCCTAGAAGATGAAATTGGTCTCATTACCTAGCAAATAAAAAAGGCTCTGTGAAGACTTGTCTTTTGAAAGAAAGCCAAAGATTTCTCATTTTACAGTCACATTCAACCGTGTTGGTAAGTTGATGTTGGTCAGGATGTTGAACATGAACATCTATTGTTTGATAACACTGGTCTTTGCCTGTAATGATTGTGTGAGCTCTGGTTTGAGGACTTCTGAGTATAAATCACTGCAGCCAGACTATTCTGAGTACACTATTTCCCCAAGCACACCTCTGATCTCTGCAGTCCCGTGTCTCTTCATAGGTGCTGCATGGATCCTGGCAAACCACACTTTGTGGCACAGATATGTTCAGCCTTTCTTAATGGGAATGTGCTGACTCAGTGTCCTCCCCCTCCTCTTCCAGGCAGCACTGAGTCAAGATATTTGTAACCTTAAACCAGGATACTCAAATTGCTCCTTGGAAGCTTGGACCTTCCCTACAGGATGAGGTGAAACTAGAGATATATCTTTGCAGCATCTCCCATGGGATGGCAGAAAGTTATAAAACATGGAGTAAGAGAGAGAAAGCTGAGTCTTGCGAAAATCTCTGTCATAAGACCACAGAAATCATAGGGTCTCAAAGTGACTGTTCTATCTGGGGTTTTTGCCCAAGCAGTAACCATTCCTGAGGACCATAGGGTTTGTTCCAGTGTCTGACTCATTTCTCTCCCAGGTGCTCCTCTCCTCCAGAGCTACAAGAAACTTAAAGGGCTCTTCATAAACCTTTGTAACCCTTTAAGAGTGGGTTGCCTCTCACAGAGACCCTTCTTCTCCACTTAAAGAGAATGGCCATCTTATTTTGGTTGTTACTGACTAGTTATAATGGATTTGCATTCAGGAATCTAAGTTTCTTTAACAGCTCTTTTAAATTCCAGACATAGGGGTTTGAGTGGAAAGGGTTGAGAAAAGAACAAGAAGTCTTTTAATGAAGTGTATATATTTCACTTTATACTCTGAACTGGTCATAAACCCGGGAACAGGATGCAACTGTTCAGGTTCAAACTCCAATTATTCAGCTGTACAGAATGTTCTTTTTGCTATTAGAAATATTAATAACAATGATTTATCATAATTTCTTCAAAGAGAACAGTGAAAAACAACAGGTGAAAATATGGAAAAGTCATTGACTTCAGATTTGACTCACAGATTAATAAATGCAATCTAATTTTTCTTTTATAAGAGAATGTGTCATTTTAACAATGTAATTTTAGTGGCGTATACTTTTTCTTTGCATTAGCCTTTCCTTTTGTCTCATCTATTGTTAGACACGTGAAGCCTGTTCTCAGTACATAGCCCTCAGTGCTAGGCATCTTATATTCAAGAGCCTGACTTGTTTCCCCACTTCCAATTTATACCTCTGTGTGATATGGTAACATATTGAGATATCAGTCAAGCTATTAGACTGGCTGTAACTATTTTTAATAAAATACCACAAAAAGATGGAAAAAAATATTTGAAAAATGAGGATTTGCCCTCTTTACATGTGTTATAGATTCTGAACATGATGTGCAAATGGTAAATTCTGAAAAGTTATCTTCCATATAATGTCATTTCTGCAGAATTCTCTTGCCTCGGGGTTGTGAATTATTGTGCTGTGAACATTATAGGAGAGATTATTTACAATAAATCGTGTAAAACCCCAAATGTTTTGCAATCAGAATATGTCAAATGCTGAGGAATGAGGAACCCACTTTGGTTTATAACTTCCTTCAGGTATGAGCCAAAAACTATACAGTACTGTTCCTAACGGAAAAGCACCCAGACCAATCTCTATAAATACTTATCACAGTCCCATAAACTAATCTATTAGAAGCGCTTGACATTTTCATTTATACCTGTAAAACTGTTAAAAAAAAAAAGGTTGCCATAGGCTGAGATTTCTAATGCTTTCTACACATTTCTTATGAACAAAATAACTTATAATGTAAAGAATTGTTCATGTAATCTTTTGGCTGACCCTCTGTTATCTAAAATACAGTTTATCTGAATAATATGAGTTATGCTTCCTCCAGTTGCCAATCTATGGTGCTAGAATAATTATTTTTTATTTCTCTAGTGCAATATTATGCTGTAAAAATCTTCTGGAATATTCTCAGGTAATAACATAACAGGAGCCTTAGTGCTAGTTGTGAAATTAGTATAGGATCTTATATTTTATAAAATGTTAAATTTTGTTTACCACAAGGTCAGGAAATTTTTTCTGCCAGATTACCCATCTGAAATATTTCATATGTATTTAAGATTGCTTTTTATGCTGTGTATCAAAATTTGAATTTAAAAAGAGAAATAGAAAACACTCTGCTGGAAAGGATGTGGGCAGGTGGGTCAGCCCACAGATTTTCTGGGACTGCCTCAATTTGGGTATTTTGGTGGCAAACACAGAAAAGTTACAGAAAACTCTTGGGAGAGTTGTTGAGAGAGTCTCAGTATGCTCAGGACTGGTAATAAAACTCATAAGTCTACCAAAACCAGAAATGGCAAGACAGGATATCAGCATTAACAGGAAGAAGTATATGCCAACGATTTTGAACTGTACAGTTATGAATTCAAATAAAATATAAAATATATGAGATGAGTAACAGATCACAGGATAGATTATTTCAACCTTAAAATCATTTGAATGGTTTGGATGTGAACCCAGTGCGCAAGAAATAAAAACGAAACACAGAACTTAATGGTAAGAGCAAATAACAAAGTTTCTTGCACTGCCAGTACCACACCCTTTGTTAGCACAGACTTGTGTCTCCTGCTTTATGAATAATTTGCAACCTGTTTTACTGAATGTGAGTGTGGAGATGCTTAAAGTATAGCATAAGGGCAACCACCAGGACAATTCCTGCACCTGACAACTAAAGACTCAAACACTCAAAACACTCTCTGCTGCTCACTTCAAAGCAGTCTTTTTGGAAGGAAAGAAAGAATGCAAGGTACCCCAAGAAATCTATTTTTACCAATCATCTGTGTCTATCAGTCTGGGTGATATAGCATTTCAGTGGAAAGAACAAAGTGTTGCAAACTAGAATTAATTGCAACGCCACAGGTCTGCAGCACCACTTTGTTTCCAGAGAGCGTATGGCCTGGTGCTTGCAGCCTGGTCCGCTGCAGTTGCTTTCTGAAGAGCCCGGTCAGTTGCATGCTTGATGAGAGCTGTCACTTTCTGCTCTTATTTCACGCCAAAGGTAGTGTACATGGCTGCGTGTACTGTAATGTCTTGGTGTCTCTCTCCTTTTTTTAAAAAACAGCAGTGATTTTAAGGTCAGGCTTTTGGGATTAAGAAGCCGTGTGTTTCCTTTCACAGCTTGGTTACTGTTCTATCTTTTTCAGTGAAACCTAGAAGCTCAAACTCTCAGTAAGTGTGCTTATGTACTCCCAAGGAAGCTAAGCAACTGTCTTGGAAGCTCACATATGTTTTGTTATATTGCAGCATACAGCAGAGTGTATATTTAAGAGAAATGATGCAGAAAAAATATACAAGTGTTATTTTAATTCTACATGCGCAATTTGACATGTAGTGGTTAAGACTAGCTGCTAAATCCCCTACTTCCCTAAAAATTCAGGTAAAATACCAGAATGTAAAAGTATAGCTTGTGATATACACATAGGCTAATGAATAATAAAGTTTTTATTAGTTTTCTAGGAACTTTGATGAAAAATATAGCTTGTTAATTTTGCAGTAGTATATTTCAATTTGACCTGAATAGAACAGAACCGTATTTCTGGTCAGCTCCTAGAATGCACTGTTGCTAATAGCATTTTACTATCCAACTTAGTTTTTATGTCATTTGGGAACTCCTGCACTAATGATTTTGGCGAAGCTGTTGAACTGCATGGGCCAGAGAGAAGATTTTTTTATCTTACAGAAAAATTGGTGTTCAATGACAAGCAAATCAAGCAGTTATGTGCAATTCTCCAATTTTACAAGCAGAAATTTGTCTAGAAAAAAAAGTCTAAGTTATCATACAGAAGAATAATCGTCAGTGCATGACAAATCAGCACAAAGAATGACAAGTAATTGCTTGTGAGAAACAAAACATATAAAACATATAAAATGCATAGCACATTACATTACAGGTAAATTAGATTAGCAGAAGACCTTTTCTGTTTTCTATAGTTGCTCACTAGATAAAATATTTCTCTCTTCCTGTTGATGATTGCCTTTTGAGTTGTTTGGAAAATATTGATTTTGACTGCCGTATGGGCTGCAGGAAGCCACAACTAACTTTCCCTATCAAAGGTATATAAAGACTGTGGCATTTACTCTGATTATTTTCTTGACCTGGGGGGAATGGTATATCAATCTTATTGCCAAAGGTACAGGGATACCCAGATGCCATTCATTGGCACTTACATAAAACCAGCAGTGATTTTCTGTGCTTTCTCAAGAACAGTTTCATGGTTTGGTTCTAGATTCGGTAAAATTTTGTAAAATACTTATCACTGGTGACTGCTAGGAGTGTCTTCACCACAAGCACCCTCTGCGATGAGCGAAAGAGTTACAGGCCTTCAAAGGGAATCCAGGTCATTTCCCTGTAAGGACTACTCTGAAATGTTTTTTAGCCCTTAAATCTTTTTTTTTTGCACAGTTGAGAAAAGACAGAGCTGTGGTGTCAGAGTCATGTACCCTGTTCATCCCCTTGTATATTGTATGTTCTCTTATTAAAAGGAAACAAAATGGTTTGGAAATTTATTCCAGACACAAGATTTTTTTTTTCCTTAATGTATATTTCTGATGCAGCCACATGCTGGGTTCCTTATATTAAGCACATTTGGCGATTCAAGTTTACTTTTGGAAACAGCCTTCTTTGTTTTCTGATCTTAGTTGGTTTTTTGTTTAGTTTTCTTTCTTAAAACCATGAGTTTACTTTTTATGTTTCTTGTCCTTTTAAGGAATACCTCTTCTTCTGTCTCTCCATGTTTATTTAGCACTTTGTGGACACACACTGATCTTCATAGTCAGCAGCCTATTGTCAGCCTCCTTGGGTTGCTTCTGACATCATGACTTTTAAAATTATGATTTCCATCCATTAAGAGGTAATTTAATTTTGGTTTGGATTAATCTCATTCAGCTTTAACTGTCTGAAGTTAAAGTCTCTATGCCAAGCTAGTTATATGGGATCCTTCTAAACTTACTGGAGAAAAAGTGATCTCCAGAGCTTACTCATCTCACCACTGTCACCCTGTGTGACTCTCTCCATTGGCTCTGAGTGGACCTTCCCTGCTCATGTGTGTTTTGTATATCCAGGCTGACCTTCACAAGGAAAGGGTGAGAATCCTGTTTTTTCATAACAACCCCAACATACATACTGCACTCTATGGATGGTGCTTTGGCCTAAGTTCTGTTTGTTTCAGTTTAGCTGAAATCTCTCCTCTTCCTGACATCCACTAAGCTCAGAATTTCAACAATTTTTTTTGGTATAAAATTGTTCACATGCACCTTTGCACCTGGTTAATGAAAAGAATGATAAAAAATGGACTGTACTGAGCTGATGCAACTCTAAATACAAACAGCTGTAATTGCTTCTCTGATTCTCCTTTATGCATCTAATTTTCCTGTAAAAGGCTGCTCAGGGCGATAGGTTTTGTATTGGTCAAAGGCTAAACACTTCTAAAGCTGTTTTTCATTCTCAAGACTACAGGTACAGTATATTTCTTTTGTAGTTTCACTCTTCTCGATTCCTTTCCTATTATTACAGATTCCCTCTTGGGATCAGCAAAATAATATGTGAAGAATATTAGTGATACAGAAGCTTGCTTCAGGGTTATCTTTAGATATCTGAGTTGAACTCTACAAGTGAGGTACTAAATCTGCCTTGAGATTATCAATACAAGAATGAGTGAAAATGTAGGCTTTAAAAATAGCTTGTACTCCTTTTGTTCTGGGATAGGAGGAGAAACTGAACCAAGCATTGCAGTTGTTGCCACACAGCTGGCTTCACTGAGCTCATATTGATGCAAGTGCTAGCAGAGTGAGGCTCCATATGTCTTATTTAAAACGCTCAAATATCACAAGGTATGTAGGCAGTAGGGTAAGGCACAAAAGGAGGTGGAAATGACTGCCCATTTTGCATATGAAAATTCAGAATTGTGGCTTCCTGAGTGTAGCCGTTTGAAAAAGGGCTTTTGAAAGGGGGTGTAAGAGAGAAACCCCACTGAGTTAAAATTCAATTTTTCGTCAAAAGCCGTTTTGGGAAGGGGGGTTGTCCCGGCCGGGACTGGGAGGAGGGGGGGACACGGAGTGGGGCCTGCACCAGTCCCAGTGCACCGAGGTCGGGGCCGGGTCGGGTGGCGGCTCCGCGCCCTCCAGG
>VXBA01002630.1:343464-379443 GCA_013399895.1 Serilophus lunatus | reverse complement strand
CCCGTGGCTGGTAAAAACATGGCGCTGGGGAGCCGTTGGCTCACAATTTTGGTGGGAACCGCCATTTTGTTGGAGCTGAGAATCTCAAAGGGGGAGGTGGAGCCCAGACCGCTGGCCAATCCAAAGAGGTGAAGCCGGGAAGAGCACTGTGAGATTCGCACGGGACTTGAAGAGCTTAAAAGCCCAAAACAATGGAAGTTCCCACTCTTTGGCTTCCTGTAAGCTGGAGAGCAGCGGGACGGCCTCTCTCCTCCGACTCCCAGGCCTTGCGGCTTGACTCCGCCCACCCCCATTGGCATCGGAGCCAAGCCAGCACAACTGCAGGTTGAAAGCTTCCCCAAAATAACATCCTGGGTTGGGGGGAGGAGCTTTCACTCTGTTGTGTTTTTCAGAGACTTCAAGGGCTGGGAGTTGGCTATCACCAGAGAGAGGGAGAGAGAAGAGGAAACGGCTTTCCCTTCCCACTGCTTGTCTTTGGCCAGCCTCCCTGGCCTTTGAAAGCAGTTCCCTTGTTCCTTTTTTTCTCCTTTTTTTTCTATTTTCCCTTTCATGTGGTTTTTGTTGGGTTTAATTCTGTGTTAAGTCTGGAGTTCCCTTAAACTGTTATCTTTCTTTGATTGAGCTCCAGACGAATAAACTGTTCCCTCTTGTTCAAAATTCTGTTCAGTTTTCTTGTCACTGTTCAGCCTTTTCGTCAGTGTTCAGCTTGCCCTTAGTGAAAACAGTGGTGCTAAACCACCACAATAGAATAGAGTGTGTGTCTGTTTTGGGAGTTGGTAAGGTGTGCCACATGCTCTGTCATCACCTTATGCTACTGAGGTTGTGTATCTCTTGCCTTCCTCACAAGATGACTTAGAAGTGGGCTAAATCTACCTCAGGGCTTTTCTCAGGCTTTCCCCAGCACATTTAAGATGTTCATATCTGGTGTACTGCTATCTCTAGTCATCAGTCCATAGACTGAGCTGCAGTGCAATAATGTTTTGATCTGCTATGACAGTATTTTTTTGGCATGCCTTCATCATGATGTAGATTTGACAGATAAATATCCTGACTTTATCCTGCTGGACCACTTGTCAAACTGTAACAAGTTGTATAACAAACAGACATATCTTCACTTTGCTTTTGAGTTTCATTTTAGTCTTTTGCTGACTTTTGTTCTGTTTACACAATTACCTCTTCAGTCCAGGAGCCTGCTGTTCTAACATATCTGTAGAGTATAGTTTCTGTCAGCAAAGAAAATTTTGTATTCACAGAATGTGCCATGGTCTGGGGATAGAGACAGTGCGTCTGAGTTGCTTGCACCAATATGTAGTACATGTAATTCTTGAACGTTAGGCCAAGTCCCTCTGAAATATGCTTGGGCAAAATGTTGCTTCTTTGGCAATGGCAGGAAGAGGTGGCTTTGACCTCTCCACCGCTGTTTCCATGAAGCAGATCTGCCTGTCGGCAAATAACCATCTGACCTCCATTTTTGGTGGCAAAACCACTAATAGTCAGGCTTCACTTCCTGAGGATACCTTGCGATTCTAGAGAAAATAAAATGGAATTTTATTTCTAAGAAAATTGGGACATCATTCCTTGAAAAATGTAGTCATGGAATTTAGCTTTGGAGAGAATTGTATCTTTGAGGAAGAAATCTGCTTTCAAAAAATATTTGCCATACAGGATGAAAAGGAAGTACCTTGCCTTCACTGCATCCCTTCCAAAATGGAGAAGTTTTGCCTGTACCTGTGTGTAAGGGTCCAAGTCCTGTAACTGTGTATGCTCCTTCTCCAGTTTTCATTATACTGGGTACCACCTCAGTACTGAAGCTCTTACTTTTCTTATGAAAGATGTTCCAAACTTTTGAATAGCTAGATGCTATATAAGATGTTTCTGCCCCTCTGACTTATCAGTAATGACACTACCACATTTACAGAGATGTCAAGCACAGTCCAGAGGCAGATCTACGGAAGTGTTCCACCATCACCATTCCTAGTAAATGCGTAGATTTAATTTAACCTATCTTTAGAACATACATTTTGTTTCTCAACAAAGTATTCTTTTTGTGACCTCCTAATTAATAATATTAACGGAATTTAGCCCAAGAAACTGACAAGAGGCAGCGTTCTAGGACCCTCACTGAATATTAATATCCATCTTGTAGCAAAAGCAGAACACTTGTTTGTGTATATTGGAGCCCCACTGGTTTAGGTCTTTACTAGGAAAACAACAAAGAAGAGGAAAAAAATAACAAATTACAGCTGAAACAAATCATCAGCTTTGCTGTTTTCAAATTACTATATTTCTGGGGAATTTCAGTCAGTTACATGAAAAAGAAGACACCAGTTTCAATGAAGCTTTGATAGTCAGGTTATGTTAATAATGGGAGCTCATGTAAAATGCATAAGGTATACCTTACAGATGAAGAAGATTGCTAATAATTATTCTGTATGCTAAGAGTGTAGCTCTTTCTGAACTGATACATAAAGACTTCTTTACATCCCAGTCTAATTACTTATAGACAGTTGAGCACAAAATTACTTTCATCTGTTTGAACATGTGGAAGGAAAGAGATTAGAGAAGTACCTTTCAAAACAGCTGGTTGGCATGTTAAAGAAGAAAACCTACTGGTTCTTCAGTTCTGACTGAAAAGTGCATTTCTTTATAATTAGACCTATTAAAGTAAATGTCATGCAGGGGGATTCTCAGAGGGGGTGACTGGGGTGCACAGCATGAAAAGTCGGTAGCTCTCTTATGGCTGCTCTAGAAACTGGAAGAGTTTTCAAAGCTGGGGGAAGATAGGACTGGGTGTTTTGACACCTTGTGCTTTTCCCTGGCTGTTTTGGGATTTCTTTTGGTGCACTGGCTCCCATGAAACGGAAGAGAGAGTTCCTTAGATGACAAATGGCTGTGAGCAGCCACTGCTCTGACCTTTCTTGTTGTCTTTCTCTTGCTGTCCTTAAGGAAATAGTCAATGTGAGCATATGGAAAATAACCTCTTACACAGGAAAAGTTATATGGAGTGTCACAATGGCGCTGTAGGAGGATAAGTGATCAATGTCAAATTTCTAATTGCTTGCTTTAGTTGATTTCAGGGCAAGTGTTGTAGAAAAGTAATGTGCATACAAGGGGCCTAATCTTGTTCTGACTCCAGAGCATTGAAATGGAATAATGTGCATTTTTAGCAACACCAACAAGAAAAATCTCTCTCCGCCTCCTGGTTTCTGATTCTGTCCAAAGTATTTTAGTGTGTCTTCAGATAACAGCAGTAGTAGCAAATTCTTAGGAGTTCTCTCATCCAAACTTCCCTGAGCATTTCCTGAAGCAGAGACATATTGCTGTACTCACTGTGCCAAGAGTGGACTCAAGATTACAAAAGACAAAGGTGCTACTTCAGAGTTACATGCAAGAACTTCAGGCTGAGTATGAACACACTAGGCACCTCCTAATTTTTTCTGTATAGAGCAAAACAAACATCCTCCGAAGTTTCTTGGAGAGGGAACTACACAGTGATCTCCAGATCACCAGAAAGAGAACCATACACCTTACGAGCCATGAGATAACTTGCTGTCTCCTGTTTGGTCACTGCTCTCTGTGAGATTATGCAGAGCAGCTGGAATTGGGTTAGGATATATAGGTTGTTGTGGAAGCCACTTTAAAACACTATGGAGATTGTTTCCTTCACTCAGCACTCATTAGGCCACATCTAGACATTGTGTCCTGCTTTGGCCTCCCAATGCAGGAGAGACAGGGATAAAGTGGATTTTTGGAACACTTTGAGAACAGGCTGGGAGAACTGGTCTGAGTCAGCCTAGAGAATGGAAGGTCTTGAGGGCAAGTAACAGCCCCCTCCATTGCCTAAAAATGGTCATTGTGGAGATGGAGTAGGGTTTGAAGAACAGTGCATGGAAGGACAAGAAACAAAGGGAAGAAGTTGAAATAAGAGGAGTTCAGACTTAGTATAAAGAGAATATTTTTTCCCAACAAGGACAGCCAAGAAGTGGTTTAATGATTCTGCTACTTCTTATTGCCTTCTATGAGGACAAATACTGCCTCTAGAGCAAATAATGAGTGGTCAGTGTGTGACTTTTTGAATTTGATGGGGAAGTTTTGTCAGACATAACTCTAGGAGGTCTTGCATGAATGTGGATCTGCCTTTGAGAAAGGCTGAAAATCCATACTGAATGGTCAACCCTAAGCACACCACCTTTTTCTAGCACCTACCCTGATGATGCTTTGGGCTAAGCTCCTTGTTTCAGAAATCTAAGTAATAGTTAATTGGGCATGAGCTTCAGCACATAAAACTCTCCTGAATACATGTAGGATAGAACCACAGAATCATAGAATCATAAATGTTGGAAGAGATCTTCAAGATCACCCAGTCCACCTAGCACTACATTATGTGGAAAGTTTGTTTTGAAGCCTGTTTTCCAGCACTAAAACTCTATCAGTTTCATGAATGAAGATCTTTATGCAAAAATGCCGCAGACATCAGAATCAGTGAATAATTTTTGTTCTTCTGGTCCAGGCCTCCAACATGTTGTTCAGGTCCTTGTCCTGTCATGTTTTGAACACCTCTGAGAATATCTTAAAATCAAGTCTCAAGAACAAGGGAACTACTAAAATAATCACCACCTTAATCTGGTATCCTGTATCCTAATCCTGACAGTCACAAGTGGATAGTATTCAGGAGATAATTAGTCATGATGAGAAAGTCTGAAGCAATAATTCCTGTTGCTGCCTCAAATCAGTGTGTTTTTGGTTTATTTCATGCATATTTGGGATCTGTGGCATGTATTTTTTTTTGATCATAGGAATTAACAGGTTATAGTAGATATGAGGAAAAGAGTGCATAGGGAGATTCTCCATTCAGTCCAGGTTCTCTTGCTTTTCATCTCTACACAAATTTTCCCATTCATAAAGACAGAAAATTATACATAATATTTTACAACAGATCACATCAAATAAAAAAAATGTCCCTGGCTTTATTATGTACTGTTGCCCTTTCTCACTAGACCAGGTCCTGTTTTTCAGGAAAGCTGCCTGCTCTTTGTGTCCATCTGAGTATGTTGGTAATATGCTGGTAATCAGACACTGCATGCCTGTGTGAGGTATGGTCTTTCAGCTGGTAGTACTTGAGGCAGCCCTAAAGAAGCTTCTCCATATGGTGGCTCACAAATCCCAGCTCTTTCGGAATTCACCCTGCTTCCCACAGAGGCCTTTGCAGAAGTTATTTTGCTGCTGTTTTAGTAAGGATATCTTGGCTTCTCCTGAGCTTGTATCAAGGGGCTTAACTTCTTCTTTGAGAAAGCAAAAGGCAGTATGGTACATTGCTCCAAAGATGACAGACTTAGTGAAATTAGTAAAGAGGACCTGGTGGAGCATGGAGCTTGCTGGATGCTTCCTTCTAAACCTCTAGGGCAGCACAGGAGAATGGCTGCTCCCCAGAGCCCTGAGTTTACCCAGGCTCCTCTCCCACAGGGTGACCATTAAGTGCTTGCATAGAAATAAAAATGACTGTAACAACATCAGTCAAGTTAACTCATGAATGAGTTGGCCTTTGTCTTTATTTCTAGCTTGGACTTCCACAAACTTGGAATTCTTTATGGATAGAAGATACGTCTGATTAAAAGATACATCTTGATTTAAAGGACATCTAGTGTGTTGTATACATAATACATGGCTACCAAGAGCGCTACTGATTGCTGATAATTTAATTCCTATAACAGACTAGAGAAAGCTTATTACCTGGCAGCAAGTATTCAATCACTATTTTCTGAAATAAATAGCCTATCAGAGAGCTAACAATAAAAAAGCAAACTTGATGTCCTTAATTTTGTGTATTTTTAAATGTAATATACTGTGCTAACACAGACATCCTAAAAGCTGTCTCCCTGCTAATCCTTCTCAATGGCTTTTCCCTGTATTTGTGGCATGGTTTATTTAAGTAAATGGTATTTCTACATTAATTTTAAAATCTGATGTATGGGCTAAATAAGTATAATAGAGCATGAAATGCACTAAAATACTGTCTTCTGTGTTATGTTTATGAGGCTAAAGGTTTGGCTTTATTATGCTGTAGAAAAAGAAGCATTTTTAAAAAAGTAAGTACAACTCATTGTGTATTTTCTTTCATTATCATTATTCTTGGAACTATAGAAAGAACTAGAGGAGCAAAGACTGCAGAAACACTCAGGTACCTTGGCTGCAGAGAACTAAATACTGTAAATTAAAATAATTATCTCCAAACTATAAGAAATCTAAGGAAAAAACATCAGTCTTTTCAGTTATCTGTCCTTTTCTGATATAAATTGAAGTCTGATATGACATTGGTTATAGATCAAGTACAGAACTGGATGTGAATTTTCAGAAGAAAATTCAAAGAAACTTGAAAAAAAAAGTTTTGAAGAAACTTTTTAAAAAAAATCAAAACATAACTTTTAATAAAAGTTTGGAATTGTTCAGAATGCTATAAGTAGAAATTGACATAAGATTTAATTGAGTAATTAGAATACCTCAAATTGAAACATTTTATTTTCCTAAGAGATTCAAGGCATTTCATTTCAGATTAGCTGAACGTGAATCTGTATCTGCCTAAGATAGCCCATACAAGCAGAAGAGCTGCTCTTTGATATACGTCACACTCTTTTTGTGGGTATTTTTGACTGGATGAGGTTTCCAAAATATGTCACTTCTCTTTCTCATGGCCTAATTTCAGTTGAAACATAGGATAAGGTAACCCATAGATGACTTCAAGATTTTTTATTTAGGATTTAGAGGATGCGAACTTTCCAAATAAAAACAGAATTAAAGTCTTAAGTTCAACTCTAGATGTTCTGACTTTGATAATATACGATATACATTTATTCTGCTGCCATATATGTACATTGCAAACAGGCAGAATTTTTATATTATATCTGAAATTATCGAAATTGCAAATGAGGACTGAAATCAACTTATTGCATATTTATAGCCACTTTGAAAAAATGCAATGAGAGAAAGGAGAGGAAAATAATAGTGAAAATAGGCTCAGAGATGGGAGTATATTGAGACAAACCTTGTATGCAGAGATAATAATGGCAAGATAGTGAGGGATTTCCTTATAGATATTCTGAGGTGGTGGAGATTAAGGAATCTGTCCCCTTTTACCTTCACCTTCCTTTGTAAAATCTATTTTGGTTATATTGTAGCATACTAATAAATACTAAAGGCATTTTAGAATAAATCAGGTCATAACTTCTTCCTTTTGAGTGTCCATCTGAAATAATTAGTTGCAGAAAAGTATATACATAAATATATATATAACACTTTTGGAAGAAATGGCACAGCTGCTGCCAGCTATGCCCTCTGGCACTCTAAGAGGCAGAAGCTCCTCCTGGGTTTTGCAGTATGCTCTGAAGTGGAGTTGTGTTTTAATTGCTCCATCCATCCCTATTAAGGGACAGGCAGAGTAGGAAAAAAAATATAATGAGAAAACAGATATTGTATATACATTACTCTAAATACCTGCGGTTAAAAGAATATTAAGTTTGCTAAATTGAGCACTGAAAACTCAGGAAATATATGGCTCTTGGTGTAATGTTAATTTAGCTTCTGCAGCCAACAACATTATGCTACATTTCCAAGGATTCCTGCTTCACCTAATGAACAACTGACTGGTCCTTCATCACTGTTCTACTCTTCACAGGTGTTATGGAGTTCCAAGCCTTATTTATCATGTAAAATACAAACCCTGATCTAAGTACAAGATTATTAATTTCCTCACAATTTTTCATTTAACCCTCCTACTACATTCTGTTAATGGTACTCATGATACTCGTGATTATAATATTCAATATCTTCAAGAACATTCAATAATGCATTTCTGCAAAATCCTGGGAGATGGTGGGCAGTTGCTGTTTTTTGTTGTATGTGTTGTTACGCTCACAGTATTGTGCATAGACAAAGAGGAAGCACACTTTATATGCAAAGCCAAGATTTTATTGTTGTCGTAACTAAAATCTTTACAGCATAATCTAAGAATAAGTTGTCTAAAATTAATTAGTTCAGAAAAGAATATTTTAATACAGAAAATCTCAATAACAACAATAATAATAATATAGTTAAAATTGTTATATATGCACACTTAGTTTCCATCCCTTTTTCTGTTATTATATTCAACATTTTCCTGCTCCTTTGGGTCCCAAGACTGTTGGTTTCATTTTGCTCTTAAGGATGTTGGGGATGTAATGCAGACTTGTCAGCATCTCAAGTCATTCACTGGGAGAGAGATGATGTTCGTCTTGACAATTTCTTCTTTCACATTGAGGGTTTTTCTATACTCTTGCTAACTTATAGTTTCATATCTGCTCTTTCCTCATGGGTCTGTTGCTTTAAGTTATGCCCAAATTTAATAGATATGTGCCCTTTTAGTTGCTAGATATATGTCTTTATACTCATTTAAACCTAAACCCAGTTTTGTCCAGTCCCAGGTGTGCATTTCTTTAGTTGACCATAGGTTAGTTGTTTGTAGCTGTGGGTCTTGAGTGCCAAGTCTGTGACACATTTCTTAGCATCCCATGGAGGTATTTGTCTGTACAGCATCCTGTTTCTCCACTTCTCTGCTGTCACACTAGGCCCGAAATTCTATATGCTACATCATTGTATGTCAGAGTTGTAAAATCACAGAGGTACTGAATAAACGAAAGTAAGTCAAAGTAGCCAGAGCTCACTATTAAATTAGAAAAATTGCTGTTGAAGATAAATCAAGAAAAGCAGAGTTGCCAGCTGGTCAAGAAAAGCCAGGACAGGGCAAGCCTGGCAGGTTTCAGTCCTGAGGTCTGGGAAAACTATCCCTGTGCAAAGTTGATAATTTGCTGCTAGCAAGAACTATGCCATATTACAGGGACTGAAATTACAGTGTGCATCCTGAGAAATAGATTAATTAGAAAGAAAATGCTACATTTCTTTACAGAACAATTACTTGAACTCATTGAAAATCTGGGTTTTTAAAAACTTCAAGAGGTGTTAATTGACTGAAAGTACTTTTAGTTCCTAATTAGATCATTACAATCATGCTATAAACAAAAGTGATGATGAACAGACACATGCTGAGTTAGGGTGTTATGTCTAGTAGAAATGGACACATTAGAGGATTTTGGATTTGGGTTGCAGCTCAGCTCAAAGCCCAGAAATTCAGAGTGAGTTCCACTGGTATTGGCTCTTCTGAGCTGCTCTGGGATTGCAAAGCAGCCATAAACTTGACTTAAATGGCCAGTAAAGTGGGTTTTACTGCTGCTTTGTGTCACCAAATTGCTCCAAAGCAGCTGGAATATCCCATGAATCTGGTCCCAGATGTTTATGTGGAGTTTATTCAAACTATTCTAACCTTTTTGACATGAAATCTGCTGGAAACCTCATGAGAATAAGCTCTCTCTCCTTCTGCTCTTAACTGGAAATGCTAAATGAACAGTCAGCTTCTAGTTTCATCACACTTTTGATCTGGTGAATACTGCAAAGGGAAAACAAACCCACCAGAACTTACTCGAGTGTTTCAGAATTCTTCCTCAAAAATAACTTAATTTTAATTCTAAGAAGATCCACTGTGTTTTGGTGGTAGTGACATCACCTTACTTATACCTAAATTGATTACTTCTTTACTTTTGCTGAAATACATATATACATTGCAGGGCTCATCTTCTAGCATATGGTCTTACACCTAGTGATTCTGATTTTCAGTTTAATTGCAGATAACTTCTGTGTTATAAATTCAATATCTGCTCTGTTTTATTCTATTCTAGTTATGTTATCTAGTACTGTATTCCAACAGGTAGTCTTATATGGGATTGATTTCACAGATGCTCATGCATCCGCAGCTGAGTTTAGTAACCTTTCACTCTCTTTAAAGATGACTGTGCAAGTGACACTACCTGCATCATCTCACTCATCTGGACAGCTAATCTAATCAAATCATTCTTAGAATTACTTTTATAGCATTTTTGAATAGAAATGTCATGCAAGAGTTCTTCCATTTTAGTGATATTTACAGTACCTTCATTCACTCTAAATACAGACTCATAATAAGCTGGCCCACTCAAGTCAAGGAACATTCCTGTGCATTAAGGAACGTCTTAGTGTAAGATTCTCACAATCTGTCCCACTCTGCTGCCAGCTCTAGTCTAGGTCTGTACTGCTCTTATAATGAAGAAAATGCTAGCTGATCTATATTCTGCACAGGGTCACAGACTTCTGTGATGTTTAGGATAGTCTTTATCATGACACCTATGTCATCTTTGAGGCTTTTCTCTTTACCACAGGCAAGTCCAACTTTTCACAAGATATAAATAATGTAAAATTATATAAAAATATTTCTGGCTTGAATCATTTGAAACACAGCCAAGCAAAACACTGGAGATTGCATTGGAAGGAACATCTTTTATTTTTTGGCAACACAGATGGGGAAGATGACCTAATAAAAAATACCTCTAATATATTTGATTAAAATTCCACAACTTTTGGCAAATATTCATAAAAATATTGAGCTTTAAGTTTACAATTTACAATGTTCTTGAAGAAACGTCCTGCAAACACGACTTTTCTCTAAATTAGAGATGCACTAATAGATAGAGAAAAGACTGCCTTTTGTGGCCAAGGTGAAGGCTAAAATAAATATTGCTTAGAGAGAAGGCTTATACACGAATATGCAAAAGGAGTTAAACTGGCATTTTCTTCCATGGGAATATTCAATCTAATCCTCCTTTTATGCTGTGATTAGTTGTTATATTTTATTTAATGTGTTTTACAATAATAAGGTCTTTGTATAAGTCACACAGTAATGCTTTAAAATATCTACATAGAAAGCATGACCTTAAAAAGGAGGCAGGAGGGGCAGAACAGTTGAATTGTTAATAGATGAATAATTGGTTTTGAGAAATGTTCAACAGAGCCTGCTTGTCTACACTACAGCCATTTCAGGAGGGGTAAATAGAGGTAGTCTTTTTGCTGAAATTATATGTGCAACATTCAGAGGGATTTTTCTAATGACTCACATGCCTGAGATTACTTGATCTGCAGTAAGTTGTCTGCATGGTGACCAAACTATTAGTCAAGGAATATGTTCATTAAAAAAAAGTAGCTTCAAGTCACGTTACAGTTATTTTCTCAGTCTGTGTGTTATACCAGTAGATATGACCATCAAATAAAGGAAAAAACAGCAGAATGTTCACATGTAGATTTAGAAAATCTAGCACCCAGCTGATAATAGAAAGTTTACAGGCATCCATTATTTGAAAATTCCAGTTTGGAGGACCTTGTTATGTGGGAGTTGAAAAGATCCTAGCACTCTAGATTTCCCTGTGCAAGCCGTTCGGGTAGATGGAGAGTGGGAGAGGATATGGAGTGGTCTGTATATAGTCACAAAATAGAAGGTGTGTTAGGAGCTATACTGTACTTCATGTAGTCATTGTCTGATCCTGCAGTCCACCCTGCTCTCTCTCTCTCTCAGATTGAATAACTCAGCTTTCTGCTTTGCAGAGCCCTTCTATGTACAGACTCTTTGCATATACCTGAAGCAATAATCCAGTGGGTCAGGCATCACTCTATTATCATTCCATTGATTACTATTTTATTGAGAAACTGAACATAACTATTGGGACTTCTGGCCTATTTTATCACTTGAACATTAACTTGTGACCTAGAACGAATCACTCAGTCATGCAGCAAACTGCAGAGATTGTCTTATCTAGTTGAAGTACCTACCGCATGCTTTTTAGATGAGAGGCTTTATTTTAAAACAGGCATTAGGATCAATTGTTTGACATGATTTAAAAGATTCTAGTGCTTTTTGTTGATTTCCCTAAAGTGTCACTAATACCCGAGTTCAGAAAAAAAGAGTCTAGGATTACAGACTCAGATGCTACAGTGTGTCTTTGTCTACCAAATACCCCCACCAGCTGCCAGCAGACTGTGATCTGTGCTTATGTTTGCTTGCTTTCCTGTCATCACCCAGTTCAACTGCCCATCAGCAGCTACAGACTCCTGCGATAACCCACTTATCCCTCTTGTACATCTGTATTACACAAAGCAGAGATACTCCAAAAATGTCTTTTGACTGTCAAGTTAGGTCTTGAATCTCATGAGAAGTCCAATATCAAGATTACATATGTTCAATATAAGGTCCCACTTGCAGGATTGAACTTTCTAGGAAGCAGACATCAAAAAACACTGTGTGAGAGATTTTTCTCACCTAGGACATGTGGGCCATGTCAGGACCATGACTCACTTGCTTTTTTGTTACACACCTCTGTCCTGTAAAAGTGGGCATATATGACTAATAACAGCTGTGTCTGCATACAGGAACTGCTGCATGTGCAGGAACAGGAAGATCTCATTATTTTTACATAGCAGTCAATATAGAATTTTTCCATCTCTCTTGTACCTCTGTTCCTCTGGTAGAAATTACCAATTGGTATATACAAGCAAGAAACTGACAGCTTGTTTTGCAGTTACTGATATTTTGCGAGCTGTGCAACCAATGCACCTTTTGGCTTTTCACCAAAATGTTGCTGTCTGAGGGTGCTATAGGATGAGTATTTGAACTGATGTAAAGTGTGAGTTTTGCTTTTTAATTTCAAATTGATCACTGACTAACCATGGTAGGTACTTCATATTGGGTTAAATTAGCTGGTGCAGTATAAGACTGCAGTTAGAGAAAAGGGAGTTATATAAAGAATCCTACCCCTTCAGTCCTGGAGATAAAATGCTGTCTAGTTTTTCACTTTTGAATCTGCTTGCCATTGTCTTCAATTAATTCATTGATGCTTCTTGCTGCTTCTTGCCCCAAGATCCTCTATTACTTTTGCATAACTACACTAAGCAGATAATGTTTCTCCTGGTATGTTTCCTTTTTGCTTCTGAAAGACACCTCTTTGCTTGATGTTGGCAGTGTGAACTGTTTGATGGGGTAGCATTTGTAAACATTATCCTTTAGAACTTGCACATCTGGCTGAAACCAATAGTTCACTCCTCTTTTTGGAAGTGTTTCCAAGGCTTAAAACTCGCACAGTATTTCTAGTTTTCTGGTTCCTAGAAAAATAAATAGAAAAAAAATCCTAGATATTACTAAAACAGCTTGTATTCTACTTCTCCTCTTTCAGCAATATTTATTATTTATCATTGTCTTCACAAAATTAGGCCAGCATGTTGCCATATTTGGACGCAACTTTAAAGTAGCACTGAATGTTAAAAAGAGAAGCATTATAAATGAAATCACATCTGAAACTGTGTCCTTTTGGTTTCTGGATTTGAAAAAGTGTCAAGAAAAATAAAGGTGGTCTGAACATCTTTGGAAATAAATTGAAGTTTCTGGATTATTAGGTAGTCCTAGGTAAAACAGACATTTTTTTGTTCAGCTGTGTTTTTTTAAAGAAGATGGGTAGTCTCTGAGTCATTTTGACTCCTCACCAAAGTCAAACTAGGATATGCACCAGCTCACTCACACATCCCCGTCAGCCCATTTTTCATAAAAAAGGAAGCGAGGTCTTCAACCAAGAGATTGCCCATGTAGAATAACAAAAAAATCAAACAAAATCAGAACCATAGATAATCTGAGTGTGTTTTCTATATAACAAGACTGAACACTTACTGGCACTTAATAATTTGATATTAGCCAGTTTATTCACCACAGAGTGACACGAAAGTGGTATCACAGGGTGAGTTTAGATGTGTTTTAGGCCTGAGAACAAACAGAACTCAAGGGCTCAGGTTTTCCTTGGTTATTATCACGGCTATTCATTCAGAGGATTATGGAAATCTGAGCTGCTCTATCTTTCAGTGTCTCCATGAAGCACAGTGGTACTTCATAGAGTTGTTCAAAGGATTCTGTATGAATTAAAATGAACCTCAAAAGTTGCCACAGATAATTGACTGATCATCCCGCAGGGACACTGGAAATACAATTAGGGAACTGTCCAGCAAAATTTTCTCCCATG
The DNA here is from genome assembly GCA_013399895.1 of Serilophus lunatus. Lineage (NCBI taxonomy): Eukaryota > Metazoa > Chordata > Aves > Passeriformes > Eurylaimidae > Serilophus > Serilophus lunatus. The sequence continues at coordinate 365,494 of VXBA01002630.1, read as the reverse complement.
AAGAATGTTTTCAGTATGGCGTCCCTCTCAGAGCTCTTACCTGGTGCAGACTAGAAAGAACAGGCTGAGAACTGGCTATATGTATACTGGAGGTGAGAGTGTAACTGCCTGCTCTGGCCTATGCCTTTCCCTCTCTGCCTGATCCTGCAAGAAACATTTATTCTTTAGGTCAAGTAACTGGGATACATTCAGTTCCAAAAGATGACTAAGAAGGAAATGGATACATGAGGAAAACCAAATCTCTCTTTAATTTAACTGACTAATGGAACCCACTGCTTGCCTACAAAATTAAAAATCTGGGTGTTGGTGCATGCTGGACTGAACATCAGAAAGATGGGAAGGCCACTGGAGATAGAAAAGATGAAAAGACTATAAGCTTGGCATTTAGCTCAAATATTCAATCTCCCTCTGTCCATGAATTCTTCTGGTTTTCCTTAGTCAGAGATATCTCTCTTCAAAATCCTTTCACAAGTTTCTAGTGAATATTTACGTGAAAGGGGTCTACCTGTGTGTCAACCAAAATATGATAATTTTGAAAGGAGACTTCAACATTGTTCAATCTTAATATGAAGAGCTCTTTGCATACTCTTGGACATTTTGCTATGAAAAATATATTCTGCTTTCTTATAGGGATATGTATGTAGTAGAAACTGTCTTTTTGTCTGAGTCTTCCTTTGATAACACATTTACTATTCTATTCTATCCTATTCATCACTTACAATGAGACCCATCATTAATATCCTATTAGACACTTTGCATGAATACCTTAAGATGAGCAACACAGGTAGCTAAAAGAGCATATAGTCAATTCCAAGAGAGAAGTGATGTGTGACAAATTGTCTCCACTCTGCTTACGCAATTGTCTGAATCTTGATTTAAGATTCCCCTGCTGCCAGAAATGAATTATGCCATAAAATCTGTGCTCATCCCATTTAAACTCTGGATTTCCATTAGTGATGATTTGTGCCAGATATCATTAAAATTCTGCATAAAAATTGTAAATTATCTGCAAAGCAATTGCAAGCTTACAGTTCCACACCTTTTTTTTGGTTACCTCAAAGTCTCTATGTTTTGAGTGAGATTTTCACATACAGAAAAAAATTCTTGTCTTGGCTCCTTGAAGTTATTTTGAGGATTTCTTTTTTCAATTTATTTATTTATTTTTCTTCAAAAATGGGCAAGTTATTTTGGATCTCATGTCTTATTTTGAAATACAAGTGGATTTGACTCCCAGGATACCTTCAAGGTACCCTGCAAATCTGGATTTGAGAGCAACTGTTGTTGTTCACTTGAAATACATGACTCTTAATGGAAGCGGGAATAGCCAGTACTTCAGAACTCTGCGAACCGGAACTCCTTGTAGATATGTTTTATTTCTATGATGAATTTAATTCAGTAGAAATGTGACTGTTAGCCTTGATTTTAACCAGGTATATTGTAAGAAGATATTATACAAATTTCCTTACACAAGATCTGCTAATGTGTCTCAGTTTGAATTTGTAAATCTGCCAAGTTTCACTCATTCAGAGAGAGGCTTCCTCATTTGGGATTAATTTTAAGACTTTCTTAAAAAGTGTCTCCACTTGTGATGAAACATTTTGCTGTGTGTGAATGAGATGTATGAAATCTCATTCTAAAGGCCAAATTTATCTCTGGTGTAACTTCTGGGGAATTCCCACGATGCTTTGAAATCTTCCTAATTCAGATGATCATAGCTCAAGGAACCTGAACACTTCTTCAGTTTGATCCCTGTGCATTTTGCACAGAGTGCCAGTCATATAGTGATTTTCTGAAATGTTCATATGGAGTGAGAGATGAAGTAGTAACAGATCATTTTCATTTTAGCCTAAGCCAGGATGAAAAGTCTACTGATGAAGTGAATTTGACATGTAGCTTAGCTATTCATGTGTAAGAATAATATACACTTTACAACATATATAAACACAGTTAAAAAATAAAACTTCCTATTTTTCTTTGTTTCTTTCTCCAAAATAAGCATATTAAAAAAGTAGCTAGTGAAAGGAGCTGTCACTGGTGTAAAGCCATTATATATATCATAACTAATACATCCACCCACCTTTTTTGAACACAATAAATGACCAGCAAAAAAACCAAACCAAACAGAAAACAAAAGTGAAAAAACCAAACCCCAAACAGGTCATGTTTGCTGATAATATTATTCAAGACTAAAGATTCGTTTTGTCTTCTGTGTGATACTAAAAAACTCTCAGACTGATAGAATCAGCAAGGACAGGGCAATTGTCATTGCTCATTTTATGACCTGGGGCATTGCTCCAGTACCTCAGACTGCCTTGGCACCATTAGTCCCTAGACTGCTTCTGCTGATCTTAAAGAGGCTTTTGTTGGTAATCAGTACAGACTCTGGAATCCCAGGACACCACTGCTAGTTATGCTGAGCTAAAATCATAAGGGTTGCAAGCAATAACAAGCACCAAGGCCTGCGCTGACCCTCAGCAGCTGTTTATATCCAATCATAACTGAGCAAATGACTTTCCAAAGGAAAAGGCATGTTTTTGGAACTGATAATAAATCAATCTTTAAAGAATGAGACAGACTTATTGGTTTTATTCTCTGCTAGGTTGTAAAAAAACCAAATAAGAACCCCTGCCTTAGAGTCAGATGGCTTTCACATATATAGAGAGATTTAAAGGGGTTGCACATCAAAAGAGGGTATTTTTAATAGTGCTCACATGACAGACAAACACTACTGCATTTCTGAAAGTGATACACTCCAGCTTAATGAAAGGTAACTTTCAGAAAACCAACTAAATTGCCACCAAATCTCTGGCAATTAGTAAAAATAAAACTTCTAAGTCCTTAATGGGGCAAAGGAATAATAAATAACAAAATTCTGATAGTGTGAATTTCAGTGTCAGGGATAAAGTGGTAAAGCTGTTCTTACTTCAAAAAGTTTAAAGATAATTAATAACAGAAGAGATTTTTATAGCTGCAAGCAAGAGAAGGTAACAGTGCTCTGCATGAAGGGGGAGAGGATGTGCTGCTTCAGTACCACAAACCCTGCGCTGTCCTGCTCCCTACTCCTTCAGGAAGCCTTAGCAGGAAGTTGGTGCCCATGCCTGGACCAGCAGCATGGCTTTTGCCAGGCTCCAATGCCTCCTTCCCTAGCTGATGCACCGAGGGTGATTCTGCTGGGTGAGGAAGTGCGTGAACAGTAACCTGTGACACCCTGATGATAGTAACCCTTTCCTGCCAAGATGTTATATTTAATACTTGCAGGAGTAGCTATTTCCCTCTCTCTTCCTCTGCACTAGCTTTGGAAATTAGTGAAGCTTATAAGAAACAGAGTGGGGGCAGGATTAATTTGTCTGAATGAGGGGTTTACATCTGAGTTGGCCAGCTCTTCTGAAAACAATTTTTCTCACCCTCAAGAAGACGACCTGTTTCAATGAGCTACACAATGGAAGTACAGTCCTTTTGCTGACCTCAAAGGGAGCTAGTGGTGCCTATTCCAGGCATGGAGGTTTGTATGGCAGACATCTTGAGTTTAGGTGAAAAAAAAAACCTCAAAGAGCCATCCTCATGTTTTACTTTTGTTGGTTATGAGTCCTGGGTCAACAAAAGGTTGGGAATATTAGACATAGATGATCAATCTCATGTTTTTCGTCATGGTGTTGTTTTGAACTTTTGCAGACAACTACCACACCCCTCTGATGTTTTCTTCATAACATACCAACTGCTGTGAGATTGGCACAACAGTGTAATATTAATAAAAGAAATCTGGTTTGCATTCTCTTAAAGTCAATGTTCTTGTAAATCTAATAAGTACTTGGATATTGATGTGTTAGTCCCCATCTGCAGAATTTAAAAATCTGAAATTCATTTAAGTCTTATAATTAATAAATAAAAGTCCTCAGACTTAAAACGTGAAAGATATCATTAGTTACGCTGTATTTTTATGGTGCTATGCCGAAAAGGATATTAAAGTGCTTCAAAAGTAGCCAGACCCCTTATTATAATGTTGTAAGAGGAATGTTTTCTATTGTCATTATAAAGAGAAACCAAATAAATTACTGATACAGGCCAAACCTTGAAATGCTTGGGTATTTGCTAAAGACCGTACCTCTGCTGATTGTCGGACATGAAAAGATGAGAGATACATCACCACACTGGTGCAAAAAGAGCAACCTAATCTGTGGGTCCCATACCAGGGACAAGCATGTATGGCCCATGCTTGTGGCTGAAGTTTGAGTGTGTAAAAGCTGCTTCAGGAATGGATTAGCAGGTGCTTTCAGAGGGTCATTTAGCAAAGCAACGTCTGTTTGCCTGAACTGGCTGGTGAAAGATGTAAGGCAGAAGCAGGGAGCACCACTGGAAATGCCAGTGAGTCAGTGAGGACAGTGGACACATTTGCTTTCTTCCTGGCACAATTTGCTATGGGGACTGTCAAGTACCCAGTAATAATCAGGATATGTTAATTGGCAAATGAAATATGCTAATGATCAGGTGAAGCACATGCTAATAAGATTGGCGGTGGTACAGTTACCCTGACAGCTGAGTAGCAAAAAACATTAAGAAGGTGAATGTATAAGGAGGTGTCCAGCTGACCTCTCAGAAGGCCTTTTTTCCAAAAAGAAAGATTGCAGTTTAGAGGAACGCGTGTGGGAGATGTGGTGCTGCAGTGTGGTAATCTGAATCCCTCTCATCTGGAGTCTGCCTGCAGAATAAATGTGTTGCCTCTGACAGGGAGGAGCTGCCCTCATCTGCCCACTGTGACGTGTGACTGACTGGGAAAAGAGAGGCATGTGGTACTCATAGGAATATTTGGTATTCTAATTAAACTATTCAGGAAACACAAAGGGTCATGTGGTTTATTCCAATCATTGGTGCTATTATACATGTGCAATGGAGGGACTGAGCTCTCCCAACATAAAAAGTACTAATGGTCACAAATGGGCATTTTCTAAGAACTTTCCTAAATTTATTGACAGTTAGACTGGAGGTCCTCGTTGGGTGGCCAAAGACAGATTTGAGAGATACAAATAGGTAAGACAAGTGGGAAGTACTGTGATACTGTCATTTGATTTTGATATTACCTGTTTGATATTTTCTTCCTTAAAAAATTGCAACCCATTGAAAGAGTCTATGAGCCTCCACAGCTTACCTTTGGGTGTACTATAAAAAAAAAGACCTCTCCCCCTAGGCAAAACTATTTCTACAGTTTGTAGAATTAACTGTAAATTACAGGTTTACTGTGGGACCTCTGGAGTGAGGCCATTTCTTACGATGATTGAGGATTTGGGAGGCAGCCATTGGAGTTCATGTTCTAAACCTCTCTTACCTCTTATGAAAGCATCTGCATGTCATACTCTATTGAATTTCTGTTCACACCTTCTGATTTCACCTCCAGAAATTTCTAAGGTCTTAGTAAAGAGTGTATTGCCTGGTTAGATCATTCAGGCCTAACAAGAATTTTTCAAAAGTTCTTTCTGGTTCTGCCTAATTCCAGAACCAGACAAACATCTACAAACTTCCCTGTTTGTTTGGAGAGGTCCCCAGAGCACAGATTCATGCTTTTCTGTGTGTTCAGACCAGATTTGACCTTGTCAGGCTCATCAGTTATTATCATGCTTCTGCTTCACCCTAATCAGCTGCCAGAAGTTGGCATTTCCTCAAGTTCCCTTGAGCACTCCAGCTCTTTGATAGCTACCTTACAGCTCTCTTGAAGAGAATTTTATGGAAGGGCAGTGGTAGACACTGCTTTCTTTTCAAAACCAGCTGGTAGAGGAAATGGTAGGGATCTAATTTTGAAGCAGTGTTCACCTGAGAACCAAAAAAATTTGACTATTCTCTTCTTTTGCCTACAGGAACACCTGCTTCTCAGAAAAACAGCCCAATCTCCAGATTATGCAGTTTGGGAAATCAATCTTCTTTCCAGCTCTTGAATAAAATTTTCATTTTAAAAGTGAGAGGGACTAAAGTTGTACTGAAGTATTACAGAAATTCTATGCCTTGAGAGACACTACAGCATGTTTCAACATCCCTGTTTGGACTTCACGGCAGGCACCCTCTAGCAATTGTAGATATGCTTGCGTGTTCTGCATCCCATCACTTTAGTCATTGCCCAAAAATAAACACTATGATGCCAAAAAAGGCCATTACTGATTTTAACCTCAAATATTTCAGGAATGCCAGAGCTGTTACAAGCTGTTGGCCCTTCACTCTTCCTTAGCTGTTTTTAAATCCCACATTTTGGGATGGAAAAACATGTATCTTTCTTGCATGCTTCCCTCTGGGTCTTATATCAGGTTTTAAACTATCCCTGGTGAGGACCATGGATTTCTAAATGTTTGTGAAATGCTTACTGTTTTAAGTTTCTACCAGAACTGCTTCTATCTAAATAGATAATCCAAAGATGAGTGCTATCGGTTACTGAATCCTGATAATTTGTAACCTCCTTCCAGCTGGGGAGTTAGAGGTTCTTGTAAAAGACATAGGATTGCTAATGATCCAGGGGACTGACAATTTCAGTGGCATAAGCAGGATTTAAATTGGTGAAGTAGCAGTAGGATTGCCAAAAATAGGTTTTTCTATTTACATATTTCAATGTAGTTTTGGTTTACGTACTAATGTTTCTCCTTTTGTTTTCCCTCTAGTCTACTTGTAGAAAATGAGCAGTTGGAAAACTGCTTTTTGGGTGCTTCCAGTGGATGACAAAAAGTGAGGCTTTAGGTAAAGTAAATATAAAAATTCAGTCGTTTAGTTTTAATGAAAATACTAACAATTGAAATACGTATTTGTATCACCAGGACCTTGCTTTTGAATAGTTTGGGGGTATGTGGGGGACTTGTGTTATACTGATTAGTTTAAGTGGTAGCGGATGTTACCTGTGAGTTGCAACAAGGGATTTGTCCGGCACGTGTTGGGTATGGGCTCACCATCAGTGTGTGACAGGCTGAATGGTGTGATGAAGTGGCTTTAAAGGGGAAAAGAAGGGGCTGAGCACTCCACAGTAATGCTCTCATCCTGGGATCAAGCCCAGGCTGCTCGTTCAGGGATTAGTTCACTGTCTTTTGTGACGAAACTGGCACTAGAAGCAGTACTGTAAGCTGCATCTTTCTTTCTTCAGACACTGAACCTCCTTGCTACCTTTGGTGCAGTGAGGCTCATGAATACGGACATGGACATGGGCCAAAGTGGGCTAAACAACTTGTAGAGAGTCAATGGCAAAGTGAAAAAAAATATTATTTACATAGGCTTCTTTACATTATGTTAGGAGTCTTTATTCCCATCCCCAGTACATCTGTGTATTAAACGCTGCTCTCTGCTGCAGTCAGCTGCTATCTTTTTCTTGTAAAGAAATGAACTATGCAGACGAGCTTAAAGATAAATTTTAAAATATTAAAAGCTGTCCTTCTTTTTCAAATCTAACTCTCATGTTAGTTGTTTACATACATAATTTAATAACTTGCATATATTTTTTATATCTTATTCTGACAGTGGTAAATGAAACTGGATTCAGGAAAAATATGCTGGTACATGGAATCTCAAAACACACATTTGTATTGGTAAGGTACTAGTGTATATTTTGTAGGGCTTATATTGCTACTCATTGTGGTTAGTGGTTAGTATGTCTATCATGTTTTTGGAGTATTATGTATCCAAGAAAATGTAATTTTTTCTATTCCTTTTAAAATCAAATTACAATGTGACATTCAATAAAATATCTTTTGTGCAGCTAATAAAAATGAGATCCCATCTCACTGCTTTGACAAATAAACCACACAAGTCAAAATACTGCCTCTGATACAGTTTATAGCTTAAGCTTTCATGTCAGCCTTTCCTATAAAAAAGCCCCATTATTTATTAATAGCCTTCTATGTCTTAAAAGTTTCTTTTTCTTGTGTGGAGAAAAAATCATTTGCCTTTTAATGGGGTGTCAGATTTGTTTTCCAAACCTTCTAAAAGGTTATCGTTGTTACATATGGACAAGTGCTTTTTTCAGAATCAATGTAAACTCTGTTACCAGGGTAATTTACTGCAGTCCCCTGGTAGCTGTACGGAAAACTTAATTTCACCATTTTGCAAAGTGGAGGGGTGGGACTCTTTCCTTGTGGTTAACTATTCTCACATGGAGTGAAAAGAAAATGCATGCTTCTAGCACATACTAAATAACCGATGGGCTCTAACCCTCTGTTTGAGTTCAGGGCACATTGGCAGTCTGGTAGGGTTCATGCCATAGAAGGATGACGGACCCAATTAGATATACCATAAAACCTTTAAGCAATTAACTCCTGACTAACCAAAATATTCAGGCTAATACTAACAGTGGATAATAAAAGCTTGTCAAGTTTCTGTCGGTTACCCGCACACATACACAAATATCTGAGCTACATTTTTCATGACAGAGAAGTCTGTATGGAGGGAAGAATATTCTGTGAAAGATCCAGAGGTGTCAGGTTTGAATTTATCTTGCATTTTGAGTTGAGAAATGACACAAGACACAAGCAAATATCAAATTCAGGCTTGTGCATTTAATTAGAGCTTGCATTAGCAGCTGCAGTAATTTGTTTCGAAAAAGGCAGTAATAGTATTTTTCTTCTAATAGACACTACTCAAAGTCCAAACCCAGAAACCACTAGCAACTAATTATGACCTGAACAACATTTTTAGATTAAATTAATGATATTTTACTAGTAATTTCAATTAACTTGTTTAATTGCCTAATGTATTTGGGGATGCTGCCTATATCTGCACAGTTAAGAATGGGTTTCACAATAGGCATCAGCTCTTTAAATGTGACATTTCATGATTTTTCTGTCCACATTGGTGGCTGTTCAACAGATGAAGACAGTTCACCACATCTGTGATCACAAGCTGATGATCTCAAAAACTGGACCGAGGCACAGATGGCTCTAGACTTACTGAATTTTGAGGGACATACAGTGCAAAGCTTCTTCTGGAAGAAAGCAAGAAAGACCTGGCACAATAAAATAGCTGTTTTCATAAGATATAATAAAAAGGGAAATACAGATAATGGATAAATCTTATTTCACTTCAGAAGCTGGGAACTCCATGTTGATTCACTGTTGACAGACCCCAAATGGATTTTCCTATGGCATGTTGTGCAGATTCCACCCACAGACTAGCACGATGATTCAAAGACTTCTATCCACCAATTAAACATTAGAACAACCTCCTAAATATGTTAAGTAGGGAAAAAAAGCCAAACTTCACCAACTTGAACTATGAACGTTAATTAATAGTATGACGGACTTGGTAAATTCATGGATGAGATTACGTAGCATCCATTGCCTGGGATAAAAAGGGACTGAATTCAGTGACCCATCGTGTTATATGGCAGGTATTTTATGAAGAGTTCTCCAGTAGGATGTTTTCAGCAAGGTGCCATTTTCATATTAAAGAAATGTTTTTTCAGCTATCCTGGATCATTTCCAAATGCTGAGAATGGGATCCAACATCGTCAACTCTTGTCTGGCTGTGCTCTCAGGAGAAATACCACTCGCTTATACATGCTGAGAGCTTCTGAAAAACCTGCTCATGTTCACTTTTCAGGAGGATCAGTCTGCACCTATTCTCTCTCAGAAAATCCTAAATGTTAAGCAAATTTAGATGTGTAATGACTTTGGATCTTTGATTCCCAAGATCAGGAACATATTCCTGGGCTTATTTTTCCCCCATCCTCTTCACACCTATGTATTTGGGAGACACTGTTACTCATTATTCACCAGTGTCATTGATGGGAGAAGGAAAGATGCTGCTTGTCACCCAGCTTGTGTCTGGAAGCTTGAATTCTGGACACTGTTTCTTTCATGGTATATGAGTCTGCATGATAAAATGCAGAGCAGAGGTATTCAGTGGAGTTGAAACTAATCTCAGTAGTCTTTCTGAATTAATGCAGACATGGTTGAGAAAACCTTGAGCTATGTGCACCCACAGGTAAACTTCTACTTAATCTAGCTCATGTAGATGCCACTTGGATGTTTGCACCTTGCATTACAACCTGAGTTTACTGTCAGAGAAACCTGTGACTGTGCTGATAAAGCACTAGTCCTCAGAGTATGAAGCTGCATTATAGTAAAGAAGCAGAATTTTTGGCATATGGATGCCGTCTGACTCTGCTTTGTTTGGTGTTGAAATAGTAAGCTGATGATGCAGCGGCATCTCCTTCAGTGATTGGACAAAACCTCTGGAATCAGTAAAGACCTTGAGTCTTCTTTGTGGTAGATATCCAAATTGCATAAGACCTTGGCATACAATTAAAACAGACCAAATCTGTTTTCTTCTGCTTTCATTGCACCACTCAGCTACAACACAGACATGTCCATAGTTTCATTCCCAGAATAATTTTATAAGGTATTTTCTGTTGGAGTCTAGACTTGTTGCTCTTTCTCACCCCAATGTGTGACAGTAGCAAACCCAGAGAATAAAAAGTATTTAAATATTTGCCAGTTTCTTCTTCTTATGGTTCAGGTACTACTGCAAAACTAAGGCCACCACTGGACAGAGGTACTGAAGATTAAAATCTGGACCAGAGCTATCACACAGGCAGTCTTGTCAGACACAGAAGCTGTGTGGGGATGGACTGTGCTGAGTTCCGACACAGACCCTGTATGTTGGCTCAGCCTCATTAGATTAATGAGACAGTACGACGTTCTCTATGTTGATAGAGATTTTCAGATAATTTAGCTTTTAAATTGAAATTATTTTTCAGGTAATACTGGCAAACAGTTGTTTTACCAAATGGAGCAATTTGTTAAAAAAACTGTTCAAAAATATTTTCAGATGGTGGCAAAAGCTGAGTTCCCAGTTGAGATGGCACTTCCTAACAAATAACATACTACTTTTCCTGTCCGTGATACTGTTGCAATAATTATTTTAGCACAGTGAATGCTTTTTTTCTTCTTTAGAAACTCTTAATCTTTAGAAATTATCCTTAAAATTCTAAATATTACTACTACTTCTTTTGTCACACTGTGGCAGTCACACAACACGAAACATTCAGAATTTGGCAAAGTTACAATATCTAAAAGTGAGGTCTTATAATGGGCAGTATTAAATAACTATAATTCACTAAGCAGCTCTGTCTGCACAAGCTCAAAAATACAGCTGTTAAAGCAGGAAAGCTCTCCTCAAATACATCACTGAATTTCCATGTGGCAATGAAGTCATTGGAAGGTCAAGTGACCCACCCAAGGTCATTGACTGGAAGTCAGTGACTGAGTCACTATCACAGCCCATGGAAGTTCCTGGCTCTGAGCGAAGTAGAAGGCAAATGACACTAAGTTACATCTTCTCTCAGTTTCCATTATGTTTCTAATCTCTCTTCACTACAGTAATGAATGATAATGAGTTGCAATCTTTTCTCTGGGTTGTTCTTGCCACTGCAATGGTGACACTTATTATTACAATAAAGATATAAGTGGAGAAAAAAATTGTGCTAAGTGATATTATGAATAAGTAAACCTAAATAACTTACAAAAAGAACAGTGGTTGCAATAACTTGTTAGAAAGGACAGTCTTACTCAATGTGTCTGTGTCAGGCAGGTCACTTTCTCCTTCATTCAGAATTGAAAATACTGTGGAAAAAATGGACATGATTCAGTAACTTCTATTTTATTTAGGCAAGTCTTACTAATGCAAGGATGGGCAAGGACAGGTACATAACTAACCTGATGCTATTTACTACACAAAATCAGAAACTCATTTTACTCGGCACTGAGGTTGCACTTAGGTGCTGGTGAATATTAAAAATTTCAGACTCACAGGAAACTAATTTTCAAAGTAGCTCAGTGGTCATAACTCAGGTCAGTTTTTTGAAAGATTTCAGCATTCAGCCAAACTTTTTTTAAAAAAGCAATAGATTTTCAACCCTGCTCTGCACTCTGTGGCTCCCACTAAGCAGACTGTGCTCTTTGAGAATGTTGGGTGCTGCAACCTTTATCAAAGTCTGACTGTGCACATTGTGCACTTTGCCTGAGAAGAAAGTGAGTGAGGAGAAAGCAAGAAAGAGCCTTCAGCTACCCTGTCTCTTTTACTTCCACTCCGTCCTTCTCTAAGACACTCTCTCTTCTTCTGCTTATACAGTACTTGCATGGCCGGAACAGTTCCAACCAGAAAGAAATAGCATCTCTGAGCCAGAGCTGAAAAATACCATGGCAGAAGACTGTGGGTTACCGATAGTTTTTGGGAGATATGGGTAAAGACTCTACAATCAGCAATGTTGATCCCCCTTAGTGCTAGTCTGGAAACATGTCCCATTCGTGTGTTCTCTTAACAGGATTAGCCATGTTGGCAGCTGGTGAAAATTCAATAGTAATGGAATCCTTTGTGTATTTTAGCATAAGAATAATCCATATGTTTGATGTTATCCCTTTAATCATCTTAGGCAATGTTCATGACTTTGCTTTTTCTTGGTCTGTTGAAGTATTATGTCTGGGGTTTTTTTCAGCTAGTTGCAAATACGTGTGTACGTGCGTGAGTGTGCATGCAGTTTGCTATAATTAGTTTATCCCCAAGTTATGATTTGCATTGTCATCATTCCTCTAATATCTTATTTTGGTAATTCATCTACCGATTTTCTTTCCATGTAAAACTAGCATGTGATTCCTACAAGGACACAAATACAAAAACCACTTATAAGCATAAAAAATCCTGTAAGGAATCATGAGTCTAACTGATTGCTTAGAAGTCCTGAGAGTAAAGGAAAAGGATATCCAAAAAAATCATATGATAGAGAAACATGCACTGTCTGTAAATCTGGGAACCCCCATAGTATGTATGTTATGGGGTAAGCTGCAACTTGAGTTGCTTATGTTTTGCAACTCCTCCCATCTATGTTATCAGTAAATCCACCCTCTTCCTAAAAAAACCCAAGTAACTTCCAGCTCTATCAAACATTTTACCATGACTTTCATTCAGCTGTTGTGTTGGTTCCTTCTGTGAATCGTTCATTTCTGGTGGAGAAGGGAGGGAGAGATATTACACTAAAATATTTTTTATATTTAGCTACATCAGTCAAAAAGCCAATTATTTGTTTAAAAGAACCATTTTTTTTTCTTCCACCCTTTGGATCAATAAAGAAAGTTTGAAATGTATCTAAGATTTGAAACCTTTAGTTTGATAAAGTCTGGATTATGAAGTAGGATTTTTCAGTGGCTCATTAAAGTAATTAAAATTAGCATTTCTAGTTTAAAGCATGCTAAAAGCTTTGAAATATCTTTCCTCTCTCTGTCCATTCAGATGTTATATAGCTTTAGCTCTTATGAAATAACTTAAAAAATCCCTGTTGATGGTTTTGGTGGTGTCTGTCGTATCAGGCTGAATCCCACAAAAGTGGCCATTCTAGTGAATTGTCACCCTTAAAAGAGAGGCACTGTAAGTGGTGAATTGAACACGCTTGGAATACCTTCTACATCTCTCTGTGGTGGTATACCAAGTGTTTCAAACCTAAGAGAAAAGGATCATGAAGGTTTTGGACCATGGTAAGCAGCAAGCAGAAGTGTCTAAATAATCAATTTTTATTGTTTCTCTGAATAACCTGCATTGCAATTTTTTGTTTTCTTGAAGATGTCTGTTATTTTAAGTAACTTAATGCTACCTAGAAATATTTCTGGTCATACAGATTGATTTGATTTGAGTATTTGATGCATTAAACTGGACTTTTGCTGGTTGATTTATCAGCTACATCACACAGTATTGTTCCTTTTTCTGGGGGAATGAGTGTAATTCTTCAAATTGCATATCTGCTGGGAATACAGTGTTTCTGAATTCACAATTTGCATTCTGTGAGTATATAGTAGTATTCATTTAACATTAATTTTCCATGAAAGTTTCATGTACCTTGTACTGGTTAATAACGTGAAGAGACTGTATGTATCCAAAACTCTTCTTGTGGTGTGTTGGGGGAATTTGTAAAGCTGTTTTGACTGCACTTCACTAGTAGTTTGCAAACAGAATTTTTCAAGTTGCTTCCAAACTCCTCTCTCTTGAAACCTGTTCTTCCTCCTCCACAGGCCACCATAATGTTGCTTTCAAAATTCATATTTGAACTGTACTGTGTTCTGAAAGTTGATGCAAAAAAGAGCAAAAAACTCACATTCTTCTATATTTTGGGAGGCATCATCCCAGCTAGGGCTAACAATTAGGAGATTACTTGTTTACTCTAACAAAAAAATCATGAAAAAAATAAACCATAAGCTTTTATGTGAATCCTACTTCTGGTCCTTTTCAAGGGTGACTTTTACTGCTTTTCTTCCAACATACTGAGTTAATTTAGCTTCTACATACAAATATTGGGGGTTATAAAATGAGTAAATTCCTCTGTCTATGTGTCTTAATTTAAGATCCATTCCCTTATTTTTTCTGTTGTCCCTCCTCCTCCCTACAGGAGTTTTCCCTTTCCTGTGATGGCACTGGTACAAAGGGCTTGAGAAGGACAGCTTCCCTCTTCACTGAAATTTAAGCAGCAGCACCTGCTGGATGTTGGGCTGGCAGTGCTGAAAGTGTGGAGAAGGGGTAGGTTGAACCACCATGACCCCCAATGGTGGTTTTCAACTGTATTCTGAGGGATAGAGGCCTTTCAGGATTATGACTTTCCAGAAACATATCTTCGATGGGGCTGTCCTCAGCCATCTGAGACAGCCCTTCTGGGAATGCCATCACAGTGTGGCAGTTAGGCAGATGTGCAGAGTCATTGAAGCACCTGTGGAAGTGCAGTATGGGGAGCTGCATAATCACAAGGTTCACAACACTTCCACATTTTAATCATGATAAACTTGCTTGTAAAGGTAGTTTCAATAGGGCTGCACATTATTCATTTTTAGGGAAGTCTAGCTTCTGCAGAAATCCTAAATCACAGCACTGGCTTCCTGCTTGATGCTAATTTGGGCCAGTTCCAGCCAACAGAATTCCGTGTGCATTGTGTCATTTAATTACACATTTACCCACGCTTCTCAGCCAGAAAGAGCCTTAATGTATGGCCTCTTAATCTAATACTGATCTATTAAAAACTACACTCAGTATTTTAAAGTGTTAGACAACAGATGGAATTGACAGTTTTAATAGGTAGCAACTAACATCATCTCCCAATCTACACCTCTGTATTGGATTTCCAGCAAGTGATATCACTGTGGACATGTGCAGATATGGAGCTTGCATTTACAGGCAGAAATTCAATCAATACCCTGTCTCTCAACAGAGCTTACTAGATTATATCAGTTAGAAGTGACCATCTGGCCTAATCTTGGGAGTTCTGAGATATCATGTAGATCTTTTTCACTAATGTCATTTTTATTTGGTTAACATTAATAAACCATAGCAAACATTGCAAATCTTGCAATCTGAAGCTGTAACTCAATTTTTGCCTTTAACATGAGACAAGTCAAACATCTGCTTCTCTAGGGGGAACGTGTGTGAAAGCCAGCAAAAGAAAGATGCAATCGCTCTGAAGATTTTACTGTCTTCCTAGGTGTTGTGAAATGATGGAAAGTGGCAGGTTTTTTTATTTACTAAAAGAAAAGTGTGTTACTAAAATGTATCCAACAAGTAATGTGATTATTTCTGTGAATACAAAATATGGAGGGAAATATGTAGATAGCATTCTGTGGGTTAAAGTATCAAAGTATTCTATGACTGTGATAAAAGAAGAATGTACATTACATATTCATCTACCAGATTTATGCTACAAATAAAGTCTAACTTTTAATCTGGTACAGTCAATATATATCACATATCTGTGATCAGTCGTTTAATGCTGTCACAGCCAGAATGCATAAACTATGAAAAGCCTTTTTTTAATACCAGAGTCAAGAACATCCTCTTCTGTTTCTTTATTCCTTTGAATTCAATTTGAAATTTTATTTTGTGTTTGGCTGAACACCAGCACTACTAGAAGTTCAAAAATTCTCTGTTCACAAAAAAGGAAAATACAGATCAGTGTCTCAGGTCTAATTATAACTTTGCACTCAAAAGCGACATAATAGTGATTCAATAATGCAAATTATTGTCATTGGATTTTGATCTTGCAAAATAAAAATCAGGAGTGATTTCTAAATGGATCTGATGTGTTCAAACCCCTTGAAATTCTAGAGATTGTCCTTTTTGGTTTTGTTCCATTGCTGATAAATTGAAAATTTTAAAATTTCCAACAGTGAAGGAGTGCATCATGAATAACCATAGGTGGGGACAGGGAGAAGCAAGATAGGCCACATGGCTAAAAATAAACAATGACAGAAGAAACTGGGGGTGGGGTGGGGGGAATACCTCTTACAGGGTCCTGTTATAGGGTGCTGGGGACCCAGAAATCAAAGATATGTTCTTCTCTTGACATTGGTACTCAGAACTGTAAAAAGCTGGGCACACCATTTCAGCCTAGCCCTTGTTTCTCCATGCAAAAATGACAAGAAAGATTGTTACCTGCTTTATATTCAGAAACTGAGTTTTATTATTTAATGCCTTCTAAAGATCCAGGCTGTTTTGCTATTACAAAGTGTTTCATTTACAAAATGGAACTATCTGATTTTGAGAACCAAAACCCCTACCTTGCCTCCCCCAAAACAAAATCTGGAACACAAGCAAGCCCCTCAAATCACCAAAATAATAGGAAAGGGTAGAATTTCAGTAGTGTTACTATAAAAAGATTTCAAAACCAAGGTGAAAATAGAATGTAGGAAATTGCATAATTAGGGAACAGTACCCCTAAAAAATTAAATACTTTCTTTTGGAAGAACAAAATTTTATTAAAGACTCCCTTGAAATAGCTTGGATGGGATTTTTTTTTTAATGATATTTTATTTTTGTCCTTTACTTTCCTGTTTTTCTGGTGAAAGTTGGAAATCTGAAGTGGATTTCAGTTCCAAATTTTTTATTTTAGGTCAGCCTTCTCTTTCAAAATTTTTATTGGACATATGTAAAAAATATTGTTTCCTTCAAAATACATCACAGTCAATATTAACATTTTCAGCCAGATCTAACAAGGGAAGAGGAATTTGCATAGCAAAGAGAGTCTCAAGATATTTTCTTTACTTTTTTCTGTTTTTTTTCGACCTATGAATGCAGCAGAATCCTGAAACTGACACTAGTCAGCTGTGCTCTAAGGTGAAGGTGGAAATTTTGCAGTGTTTGTTTACAAGAAAACAACTGAATACTTCTGCAGGAAGAAACGCCTACATTTATTTATCCATTGATAGCAGTTTATTGACTAGTAGCAGATCATAGCCAAAGGCTTCTTCCATGCCAGCAGGCAATGCACATATAGTACTTTTTCAATCTCTCTATTTCTCACTGTGGTTAATAAATAAGGATGCAGATGAGAGATTCATAGTTAATTTTCAGTAGCTGGCACAGCATGTCTTAGCCTATAAAGTCCTAGAAGTCTCAGGCTGTGAATTCCTTGATACTGACAAGCCAAAAAGCTTAGAAATTATAATTATAAGTTACAAGTGTCTTAAGGGTTGTTCTTCTGACATAAAACTAATTTCATGTTTTTATTCATAATGTGAAATAGACGAGAGGATGGGACCTTATTTAGATTAAGCTCCCAGAGATATCACAGGCTCTGTGTCATGATTATAATGGGAAAAGATCACTTACTTCATTCCTTGTAGCTAGTTGATTCTTTCAGTGTGCTTTTTTTTTTTTTTTTTTTTTTTTTTTTTTTCTTCCNTTTTTTTTTTTTTTTGACAATCAGGCTAACAGAAAAGAGGGATTTCTTCCATTTTTCATCCCAGTTTTCTTCATAGGCAGATATTTACTGGTGACTATTGTTTTTTTCCTTCATGGTAGTCACACCAGAGTGTATCAGGTTCTCTCCTTGTGAAATGGTTCCAGCTTCTTTTGCATGAGTGATGCACACCAGTGAGTGCTCTCACTTATACTGTTTTCTTTGGTCAAGCAACTCCATGAATAGAGAACCGAGAAAGTGAGCCCTGAAAGGAGCCATGGAAAAAAACCAGCTTCAGAAGATGAGAACAGTTCATGTCACCCCTTCTTTGGAAAGAAAGCCTGATATTCTGGAGACAGCAATTTGCCACCTTCAGGGCTTCAAAGGCTGGAGGTGTCTCAGGGGCATCCTATGGGTGTTCTGGCCCCCCCAAACTCATTACAGTTGTGTCACCAAAGCCATTACCAGTCTCATTTTGGCATGCTTGCTGGAATAGGCAACTACTAGGAGGCCCAGGGTGAACCAAAGCACCAAAGTGGGAAACTTAATTTTTCATAGCCAGTTGTCTCTCTTCTACAACCCTAATTTGCTTGAAAAATAGGAATCCTGTATCTTTTTTTCTTGATGCCTTAGGGGGTATGTTATATATTTTTGGGATTCACTTCAGCTACACAGCTTGAAAACTAAGGGCTCATAGAGGCCTGTGTTCAGATGTTAGCATTCTTCTGTATAGATAAAAGCAAGACAGAACATAAGCCTAGGCCTTCTGGATCTCCTCAGTAAAGGGGGCTTGGGGGCAAGTCCTGGGTGAGCATAGGTAATAAGGGACAATCTCGTTGGACACTTATGAGATGTAAGAGTTAGATTGACTTTGGTTGGATAATATGACGGGTGGTAACTAAGAATATTATAAATATAGAGAAATTGTTAATATTTTCCTCTTTGGATCATGGGGTTTCCACCAGTAAAGCTGTTCTCCCTTCACCCCTATCAAACTGTGTATTGTCAATTTTTCTTATCTCGCTTTCAGGAAACAGTGTTTCAGTATGGAATAAAGAGTTTAAGAACCTTATCATGGTTTCTGCATTCATCTGACATTAATTTAAAGAGGATCTTTGACATGGATATTTCTGACATAAGATCTTCACCACAGAAAGATAGAGAATTGTAGAAAGTTCTTTGCAATATTTATTTGCATGTGGCACTGAACCAAATCATGGCTGAACTGGATGCTACTTTCTATTTCTGTTACTGATCTCCTATGTCAGCTTGAGTATTGTGATGTCGATCTTTGGTTCTGATGCCTTGGAGTTTTTCTCTCCTATTTTTGGAGTTTTAGCCTGACTATACAGTTTCACTCATAAGCTCTTTTGTCTCATTTCCCATGGTTTGCAAAGGTATGTTTTAACATTCTTTCTGAGATAAAAATGTAGCAAGGACATTGTAGTAGCAAGACAAAATAGAGGGCTCCTGGGCAAAGGCAGAGACAGGCTGAATGCTGGTTGGTGGACAGAGGGGGTGAATGGACTGATGGATATTATAAATGTGGGGTGATAAGGGGCTCAGGTGCATGTCTTGGATCTGGAAATTTCCATTAAAGAACTGCACTTCTCTCTTTTCTCTACTAACTTTGGAAGTTTTTTTTCCTTCTCCCTGATTTTAAGCATCAGTTACAGCTGTGGTGTAGACCACAGAACTCCACTCCAAACTCAGCTTACAGTTCCCATGTGAATACAGACCCAGGTAGATATCCATGATAGATCTCAATCCAAATCCATTATGTGATTATAACAGAGTGGATGAAACTCAAGGTTGATGGTTTTGGAGACTGGGAGGGACGCTGGGGAGCCTGAGCTTTGCTAGGCCACCCTCTGCAGGTGTCCTGAAGTTAACAACAGATATGCACAGAGGTGGGCCAAGACTTCAGTTTCTTCTGGGTCAGTGCAGTTCTAATATGAAGTTTCCCTTCCTCATACCTTGTCTACATTCATCTCTTTGGACAACAAATATCTGGGAAGCAGGCACCTCTCTTGGCGTCCCTTTATATTTTATATTATTATTTTTTCTTATTTATTATTTACTATTAATATTATTATTTTTTCACAATAAATTATTATCAGTAATAATAAATTTGCTTTACCACACCATTAAAAGTTGTTCATTATCTTGAGTTGCCTTTTTTGTGTTACCTTTAACTTTCTTTTTCATTTTGGTCAGGTCTTTATCGTCCTTGTGGTACTTGCTTGGATTAGACTGTGATGTATGTCTTGCTGGGCTGAGGCAGATTGTGGATGATAAATATCAAGGAAAAACAAGCTGCAGCTGCTGGAAAATGCACTACAACTTCTGTGCTTGCAAAGACAAAAATCTTAGAAGGTCAAATAATAGAAAGATTTTCAAGATATTCAGAAGCTAGATCTCTGTAAGGGAAATCCAAAAGAATTGCAGGATATGTTTGAAAGGTAAGATTTTGTTAGTTCATTGAATCACAGAATATACTAATTTGAAAGGGACTCACAAGGAGAATCGAGCCTAACTTCTGGCCCCGGACAGGACACTCCAAGAATCAAAATATGTGCCAGAGTGCATTTTTGAATTCAGTCAGGCTTCTTGAATGCTTCTTGAACTCTATAAGCTTTAGTACTATGACCACTTCCCTGGGGAGCCTGTTCCAGTGCTCAATCACCCTGTGGATGAAAAGTCTTTTCCTATTTTTCAAATATAATCGTCCCCTGACTCAGGTTCATGCTGTTTCCTTGAGTCCTGTTACTAGTCAAGAGAGAGAAGAGATCAGTACCTGCCCCTCCACTTTCCCTCATAAAGATGTTGGGGAAGACTCCAATGAGGTCTCTCCTCTGTCTCCTCTTATCCAGGCTGAAAAAAACAAGTGTCCTCAGTCATCTCTCATAAGATTCCCCTTCAGATTCTTCATCATCCTCATGTCCCTCATTTGGATGCTCTCTCACAGCTTAATGTCTTTTTTATATTGTAGTGCCCATACTGCACACAGTATTCAATGTGAGACTGCACCCGTGCAGTCTGAGTAGAGTGGTACAATCACAGAATCAGAATATGCTGAACGGGAAGAGACCCACAAGGATCATTGAGTCCAACCCAGCACAGGACCATCCCTGCACAGGATCATTCCTGTCACACCAAGTGCCTGAGAGCATTGTCGAAATGCTTCTTGAATTCTATCACCTTCCTCAACCGGCTGGTGATGTTTGCCTGATGCAACCCAGGACATGGTTGGCCTTTCTGGCTGACAGAACACACTGTTGACTCTCATCCAACTTGCCATAAACCAGAGCTCCCAGGTCCCTCTCCACAGCACTGCTTTCCAGCCTCTCGTTCCTTAGTCTATACACACAACCAGGGTTGCCCCATCCTAGGTGCAGAATCTGGCACTTGCCCTCGTTAAACTTCATACCGTTAGTGATTGAACATCTCGCTAATTTGTCAAGGTCTCTCTGCAAGGCCTCTCTGCCCTCAAGGGAATTGACAGCTCTTCCCAACTTAGTGTCATTTGCAAACTTACTTAACATTCCTTCCAGTCCTGTATTCAAGTCAATAATTAAGATGTGGAAGAGAACTGGGCCAAGGATGGAGCCCTGTGTAACCCCACCAGTGACAGGTCGCCAGTCTGACGTCACCCTTTCACTGTTGCCTTCTGTGCTCGACTCGTGGGCCAATAACTCACCCATCACATGATGTGTTTGTCCACATGATGTGTGCTGGATATTTTGTTCAGCAGGATACTGTGATAGACAGTATCAAAAGCTTTGCTGAAGTCCAAAAAGATTACATGGACTGGCTTTCCCAGATAAGCTAGATGGATTAGCCCATTGTAGAAGGAAATCAGGTTTGACAAGCAGTATTTCCCCCTCATGAACCTGTGTTGGCTGTGACAGATGATTGTGTTGTCCAGATGTTTTTCAATACCTTCCAGAATAATCTTCTCCTTCTTGACCTTCTTGAAAATTGGGACAACATTTGCCAGCTTCTGGTCAGCTGAGATCTCTCTGAGTTCCTAATACCACTCAAAAATGATTGAGAGGTTTTGCAATGACATCAGCGAGCTCTTTGAGGATTCCAGGATGAATCCCATCAGGCCCTACAGATTTGTAGAGATCCAGCTGGAGCAGCAGATCCTGCACAATTTCAGGATCAACTGGGAGTTGATAATTCTCGCAGTCATGATCCTCCAGATCAGGGCACTGAGACTCCCTTAGACCATCATCTCTTTGGAAGACAGAGAAAGCATTAAATGCCTCTGCCTTGTCTCTGTCCTTGTTTGTGAGGTGACCATTCTCATCTTGTAAAGGGCCAATGATACTTTTATACTGCCTATTGCTGTTAATATATTTG